>VZSC01014751.1:92847-131822 GCA_013398225.1 Steatornis caripensis
TCTCCAGAGAAGGAGACTCCACAGCCTCCCTGGGCAGCCTGGGCCAGGGCTCTGGCATCCTCACAGTAAAGAAGTTCTTCCTCATGTTCAGGTGGAACTTCCTGTGCTCCAGTTTGTGCCCATTGCCCCTTGTCCTGTCGCTGGGCACCACTGAAAAGAGCCTGTCCCCATCCTCTTGACACCCGCCCTTTAGATATTGATCAGCATTGATGAGATGCCCTCTCAGTCTTCTCTTCTCCAGGCTGAACAGACCCAGGGCTCTCAGCCTTTCCTCATAAGAGTGATGCTTCAGTCCCCTCATCATCTTCGTAGCCCGCCGCTGGTCTCTCTCCAGCAGTTCCCTGTCTCTATAACAGCAATGGGAGTGATTTGCATGAATCAAACCCAGTGTATTCACCTTACAGATCTCCATGTGCGTAGCACTGCAGCTCTTTTTATGGGAGCAGGTGCAGGGATTTAAGAGGAAAAAAGCTTTCTTCTTTCACCCTTTACAGGGTATACTTTGGAGTCTATTCAAGTCAGTGAAGAAAAGATAAGACCTCAAGAAAAAAGTTCATCAGAGTAGATAGATGGTAATGGTGGGTTTCCCCCTTGCCAGATTGCAAAGAATTTTTCTGCATACTGCTCCTGAGGCACCTCTAGTTATCAGTGAAAAAAGGATTTGCTGCCCTTACTCATGCTGGGAAGATGCTCTAAATAGTGTGATTCTTTCTGGCTGGCCTGTGAGACACACATAGTCACACCTGTGAATTAAACAAACATAACCCTGGCCTTGGCAACCACGCTGCACCTCTCCCAACTGTGAGCTTTTAAGTATGGAATGATTAAACGTACAACACTGGCAGATATGGACACGTATACGTGGTCACACAAATACATGTGCACTTGTGCAAAACAAAATTGCTGGAGAAAGTAATAGCGATAAATATCTAGCCCTGGTTCACCTGTGTTTCTCCATGACTTCTTGCCTCCTCCTTTACTGCATAATACCCTTTCCCAATAGCATTAACTGTTCCTCAGGTTTCACCTCAGCATTTTAAACATGACACGGCTTTAATACATTTTGCAAAAAGGCTGTTCTCCTTCAGAACAGACTCACAGAAGAAGATCTGATAGAAGGAAGAAAAAATAGGGTGTTAGGTTCTATCATCAGTCTCAGTCCTTTTATTTCCAGTTGGTACCTCAAAGAAAAGAAAGAAATCAATTAGCTTCTGGTAATGGGGATTATCACTTTATCTGTGTAAGAGAATTCTATCCATACAAATGAGATGCTGCACCAAAACTTCTTGGCCACAGCTTTGATAGTTGCAGCAGAGCTTGAGGGGCAAAAATGACATCTGGTGCTCTGCCCATCAGAGGGACAGAGACACTAAATATATTCCTTGGGACAGCCTTGCCATGTAAGCCATCCGTTCAGCTTGAGGCACCAGGAAATCACACAGCATCCACAAATTCCCTTGCAAAGGATCAGAATGAAGGAAGAAGATGGTCTAAGAATTGATGCTGTGGAACAACAAGTGTTTCCATAGAGACTTTCCAGCCACTTGCAAAGGAAGACAGAAATACTGTTTCTTTCCTGCTACTAAGCAAATTGTGTACGGAGTTTGTGGGGCCTGACACTTTTCACTTCATCTCAGAGATGGAACAGCCATGGTAACACAGTTGGTGTTTCTGAGGGAAATAATGACATACAACACCACGCACCACCCCTTGAAGGAAAACAGGAAAACCACTCGTATTAATGCAAAGCAGACACTAGTCAGAGGAGTTTGAGGAGCTGGCAGGGGGAAGACTGGCTTCTGGATGTGATTCACTTGCATCACAACAAACACAGGCCAAGCCAAGTTTGACTGGGACCTCACCTCCTTTTGCACACTGCATGATCTTCCTTTAGTAGGAGCAGAACCGTACAGTTTAATGCATCTGTGCTGGTGTGTGAATATAAGGCTCCTAAGTGTCTTGAAACGCTATTGCAGGGCTCCCAAAACAAAGCAGTTGAGCAACTGTAACATGGCTGCTGCAAGCCCAATGTGCTTACAGAAGCTCCTCCTCCATACAGTGTGGTGACCTTGCATCGGGCACACGTCATTGCATGGCTTCTTACTCCCTCTGGCCTTTTGGTTGAGACAACACTGAGCAGTAGGTATTTGTATGTGCACTGTGGGCATATGAAACGTTCCACCATTAAAAATGGGAAGGACAGAATGAAAGAGGACAAACCCATCCAGAGAACAGGGCTGTTTACTCTAAGCCCTCCTTTCGAATTACTAGAGTCAGTCCCACCCCAGTGCATTACAATAGGATGTAACGTGCAGAAGCTCCTAAATCTCCAGGTGCTGCTGAAGAGGAGGAGGGAGCAAGGAGGGATCTGCCAGGCCTAAGGAGAGAGGTGTGAGCCTCCTCTGAGTGGAGGCTAGAAATCTTTAAGGGCAGAGAATGGATTTCAGTGCAAAGGGCAACTAGAGCCCTTCTGGAGAGGACCTCCGCATGCACATGTAGCTAACAAGGCAGGAAGAGAACGCAACAACTCTGTCTCGCAAAGAGCAAAAGACCTTGCAAATCCCTGGCAGGTAAGTTCACACTTTCCTATACCACACTACCACCTTTCCAGTACAGACAAGATTCTGGCTTTCAAAGGCAAGTTTGACCTTGCCCACCTCCATACGATTAAATGTACTAACACACAGGTAATCCTGCTGGATATCAAACACTAGGTTTTAAAGAGCCACAGTCTTAAAAATAAATCAGCCTTCATTCAAATATGTCAGAAAGAACATTTTCAGAGGGTCTTCTGACCCCTGCTTTCCTGCTACTGAATCTCCTGCGTATAACATATCTGCAGTTCTGAAGTTCAGTGCATTATTATATTTTGTCTTGGCAATAGAAATAAGTCCACCTACTCAGCCAATTTCTTACTTATTCCATGCTGCTAGAACACTTCATCTTAAAGACAATTATAATTTCTCTGTATGTCATCATATGTTTATGTACATTAACCTTGTGCTAAATTCCAGAGGCTAGAAACAACCACCTAAATCATGCTAATTAAGACGAATTACTGGAATGTTTTGAAGAACACTGGGAAATGCATTTTGCTGCATACTACAGTAATGAAAACAAAGCTCAATTCCATAACACTTATTAGCTTTCTTATTTCAGCCTTTTATTTTCTCTGGTCTTTTCTGGTTTCCAAAACCTCTTCCTCCTCTCTCAAGGACGCAATTTAAATTAATTTTGCCCAGCAAGACCTCAAAGCAAGTACATCCTCAGCAGAAGCCGGCCATTCAGGGAACGTTAATGGACCAAATTCATCCCCAGGTATAATGCCTGAGTTCTGCTGAGCTACAGCCCAGGTTTGAGAGGTGTATGCTCCTTAACTTTCTGTCCTCTGTGCTTCACCGGCATGACAACTAGAGTACAAAGAGGCAGGAGCCAGCCCACTGAGACGAAGACAATCCCCCACTGTCAGATTTGTTTCATCTGGCTTCCACATGACCTCTCTGCCAGGGAATTTGGTGGTGGGAAGAAAGGAAGAATACAGGAATGGTGCAATACCAGAACAAGCGATGGCCTGCAGGTCTGTTTCCTCTACTTCAGGGATTTACAAAAACTTGAGTTAACTCTTAATTTGCATGTGCAAATGTCCCCAGTAACGAGATTGTAACAGGACCTTAGAAACACACGTGGAAATGGGACACACATCAATTCCATCTCTTCAAGTTAAGAAAGAGGAAACAATCTCCTGCCTCAGTCTGCCTGAGCAGCCTAACACTCCAAAAACCTTACATGAGGGGAAAGGAGCAGCATGAAGCAGGGGAATACATCTTTCCAAGCTTTACAGAAGGACTTATAAACAGTACGGCTAAAGGAAACAAAGAGGCTCTGCAAGGAATCAGGATGGGACCATTCATACCATGCCGAGCATGTAACAGAAATTAATTTTCTCCTAGAAAAGGACCCTGTAATTAGGCCTGTATGTCAACTTGTTCTCTTTGCCACGTACTCACACTTGAAGTTGCTGCTCTGGAAGTGAACTCTTCCCAGGGCCTCTTTTTCTCAAATGAAAGGAGAAACATCTATAAATTATCATCGGAAAGAAGATAATGGATGCTGGCTGCTCCCTAAAAGCCATTTTTGAGTTTTCTTTTCTGAGCAGAAGCTAAACAGTGTCTACTGATATTCATTAAGCAGTCAGCATCCTCCTCTGAAGAGTTGACGTCAGTCTGCAGCCCTAGGACCTGCAATTATCATCCCTTACCATTGAAGTGGATGGCTGCTTAGTTACAGCACATGTGAAGTCTAAAAGGATCTGGCTGACACCAGCTGCCCTCCCTCAAAAAGTTTAAAGGGGGAGGTGAAAGATGAGAACTAGTCAAATCTAATAATTTTTGACCTTGGGAAAACTTTTGCCAGGTCACGTGTTTCCCCCTCCCTGCTCCACCACTGTGTCTCTCTCTTCTTTGCTTGCAGGAATGAAAGTGAGTAATATAGTCAATTCAAAGTCAGTTCAGATAAGCATCTGAACTTCTGGATCTGTATCTAAACTCTAGACCTTAGAGCATTTCAAAGCTGTGCTCATCAACACACAATGAAACAGGCAAGCTTTTCGTCTGGCTTATGTAAATCACCAGGAAAATCCCCAGCACAGCTTCTTCGCTGTCATGAACCGCATCAGAATTGAAATGGGGTTCCCAGGACTGATCTGGTGATGAAATGGCAAACGGGATGAGGTGCATCAGTAGGAAAGCTAAGCCAGCTTGTTCTGGTAGAGGAGGAACACCCAGTGTCGGACCCCCAAAAACATTCAGAGAGCGGCACCCATTATCTGCTGTTAGCTGTGCTGCATCTCAGCCGAACCTGCGAACCTGACTGGACCCATGTATTTTGTAGATATCAGAGCTAACCTACAAAAGTCAAGGTGCAAGGGGAAGTTTGGCTGTGCTGAGTATGGTGCAGAAAACCCATAACGATGCTAAAATGCAAATGCAGGACTACCGTTAACCCTAACCCTAAAACCTCTGCCCCACTGAGTGCTGATGCTTATTAGCTTCCCCCTCCCACCTCGCCCCCCGATTCTACAGAAGACTTTACACGTCCTTAAAACATGATCTGTCAAGATGGACACCCTTATGGAGAGCTATGTGAACCTGGGTCTTACAGGGCAAGAGCTCCTCACTGCAGATAACAGGTGGGTGGGTACGTGTGGCAATGCTGAGTCAGAGCACAGAGGGACAGGTGGTGCTGGAGAAGGGACAGAGTGAGGACTGTGAAGATGACCATGTAAATACTACTTTCCCCAATGTTTCTGCCATTATACAACCCCCTAATCACTTTCGGTGCAGGATAAAACCTTCACCCTCCATTTGTATGTGGATAGTATTCAGCCCGGCCTATTAAATGAGCAAGTTGCACAAAAACAGGCTGTAGAATGTAGTGTTAAAAGATGACAAAATATATTGGTTTATAACTGCCGGAGGGGGTGGAGGTGTTGCTTTGCATGAGTACTAAATCAGAGGCTGATGATGACTTTTACCTTGCACCTTGTATGGTATCACCCATTCTTCTTTTGTGATGTTTTCCACTAACGACTCACATTTGTTTGATGAATATCTAAACTGCATCAGACATTCCTACTCTTGTTCCTTTCGAGCCATCTTACTAACATTTGGTTGCTATTAACTTTAATACATAATAGCCTGGTATTTGTATTCATTGCACTGAGCCATTCATCACGTATGCTTATTTTTTGCTTTGTTTTTGTGACAAGTACAATTATCCAACTGCTGCAAGGATTTCATTACATGCCTATTCTACATTTTTCACTATTAGGTAGGCATGTAGTTAAACCAAAGTATTACTCAGTGCAGAGGAACAGGCTCTCCTTTTTTTCTCTGGATGGTCTTTCAGCAAACCCACAAACAGCAATCAGAGTATCAGAAAATGCTGGAAACTTATGTGGTAGAAATGAAAAAAACCTAGTGATTGTTACCCGCAGCGAAAGAGACCCAACTTCTGTGTTGTTTGTATGCCTAACACTGTAGGATTGCTTGCTAGGATGATCAAAGATACCTGAGCAATGGAGGTGCCAAAGGATGTCTAATGCTCAAGAAATCCCTCTGGACATCTTACAGATGGTCCACAGTTTGATTATATTGTGTCAGACAGAGCCCCAGTGTTTTATACACAGTAGAGACGGCATGAATCACTTAATTCTCCATTGAAATTCAGTATCTGCTGGATGGAAGGCAGGATATAGATTTTCTTCCAGGACATTTCATGAAAAGAAATAAAGAACAGCTACATAAACCCCTGAAATTACAGGTGGAATGTAACAATGCAGACAGACTAGGACAACTTCATGGCCAGGAACCATGCCATGGGAGACTTAATGGCTCTGCTTTGACAAGTCCTTAGTTTCATGAGCAAAGCCAAGGAGAAAGGATGTAAGGAGACGCTGATTTTTCCAGTGCTGTGGGAACCGGAGCAGTTTTTATCCAGATCAGTCTGAGAACTTAAATTGACGAGAGTAGGGATGAGTCATCCTCTTACATCCTGTTGAGCTTCAGAAGGTCACTTAATTAACCACGCAGAGACAGAAAGGTCTTGTGGATGGGATTACTGCACACCAAGCGGTGCCTGCCCAGAGTGCACGGGAGGCTCACTTTGGTAACAAGCAAGCCTAAAAGCTCCTCTCCTGCGTGCCCAACCCCATCAAGAAGTTGCTTCTTAGGAGACCACATTGCTGAAAATGATTCAAGGAAGAGCAATTTCTCCTTTTCTTGGCAGGTTATTTTTAGCCTGCATCCTTTCAGTGACCTGCTTCACAGCGCAGCTCTATGTAAGGTTGTGCTGCCAAGAGCGAGGTGACAGCGAGCTGCAGCACAGAGCTGCGAACAGGCAAGCGTTCTGCTGAGCTGCATCCTCATTTTCTGCACATAGGTAAGTGTCCTTCCCTTAGACATGGGTCACTTCCAGTTGTGCTTAGAGAGACACAGCACAGTGAAGAGCACTGGGAAGACGACAACCAGGTTATGTCAATTCAGGTGCTCGGGCTGCTCCTTTGAATCAGAGATGGGCACGTGACAACGCTCCTGGGATGATTTATGCTGTCTCAAAGGGTGTTCTGTGGAGACATGATATATAATAGACTAGGAGGTTGAATTCACTGTTTTGTAAAGAGATCTCCTGTGTCACAATTTGTATTGTGCTTGAACACTGCTAAGGCATCTGAAAATAATTCAGGGAGTTGGGGAACTGCTGTGTCTGTCAGTTCCTGAGCAGTTGAGTCATGTAGCAGATCCAATCTCTAACTCGTATCAACAGCCTAAACAGATGAATTAGGCCAAGCTGATACTGAGCAGTTCCTGACGGGGCATCCAACCTGAAGATAACATGCTTATGAAAGCAGAGACATTGATGCAGTTGCTTACTGCTGTATTTCTTGCACAGATCCCAGCGCGACACAGCATCCTTTCCAGCCTGCATTACACACAACCAGTCTACAAAGGGACCAGAGAGACGTAGCAGCTCACAACGATGTGTGGTGTCATCTGATCACAGAGACAGCAGTCAGGCAGAAGACTATCCCTGAAGGGCTGTGCTGTCTTCCTCAATTTACCCCAACCACTCACGAGGTCACAGATACGTGAGCTTTATGGCTCACTATAGCCCTGCAAGTGAGCCAAAGGGCGCCCTTTCTGTAACAGACAGTTCTGTTTCAGCCCAGAAGCTTGCTGCAGTGTACTGCAAAGGAGAAGGCTGAACTCTAGACAAGCTTTTATTCCATTCCCTGGTGCCTAGGAAATGCCACAAATTGCTTCTGATGTGCTTGGGAAGCGTAAGCACAAGCAGTTGACTGCAAATCCACAGAACAAGAGACTCAAAATCTTCTCACAGCAAAACTCTTTGGAGGGAACAGTTAAGGTATTTGTATGTCCCAACACCACCAGTACAATACCTCTGGCACATCCACAGGTGTCAGTATAATAGCCTGGGGAGTCAAATTGACCAGCAAGGAGCTTTGAAGGCAAACTGGTGACACCGGCCTGTTTGTCTCACCAGTAGTCTTCTGCTGGCAAAATAAGACTCAATGGCGGTGGCTGAGCCATGTGAGATGTAAGGGCCACAACTTGCATTCCCTATCGCAGGGAGGTCTACAATTTCTCCATGCCTCTGAGGCAAAAGATCTTCCAAGCATTGCACTAAACCTCCAGGTTTTCAGATTTCAATCACTTTACCCTTCCAGCTTCAGAATGTTTTGCAGATCTAAAATATTTTAATTTGATCAGCATCTTCCTGTTCTATATTGGTGCTTGCAAACAGACACCTGCGCACACACCCACACTGACTGACTCAATCTTTGTTTTGTTTTCTGGGTTCATTTAGCACTTTCATTTGTCTCTCACCCTTCTTCAGTCCCTTTTCATTTATCCTGTTTATTGCTGGTGACTTAATTCTGTTGTTCATGTAGTATGTGACTCCTATCTATTTGGTATCTCAGACTCTCCTATCTCTCAAATGCTTGTTTATCTCTACACATTTCACTCTATCCCTTCTTTCCCCCCCTCTCTGTGATGCAAGTACAGCAACTTCTCCACTTCATTATTTTCTCCCTATTTCTATGGTTTTGTGTTTCCGAGGACACACCATGCTGACATCCTTTCTTGCTAGAATAAGCACAGAACAGCCTGTCCTAACAACACATTAGAAATTTCATGAAAGCAATTGTTTTGTTGGTATTTACACCGATTTATTTATGCCTTTATGTGATGCTCAGCACTACAATGTAGGAAGACAGGACATCAAGCTGTGATACTTGCACTACCATTGCATTCATTTTCAGTAGTCCTTGCAGGATAGAAGAGCAGTCGATATTAAAATGTCCCATTCACTTATACGTGCCATTCAGCTGCATAGCCACTGCAGAATACCTTTTGCAGACTTATTGAACTATTTTTAGTTCAATTACTTGTTCCCCTGACTCAGACTGCAGGGTAAGTCTGAGCTACCTTTCATGCAGTATGTGCAAATGAACCTCATTGCTTGCACTAATCCTAACCCAAACAGCATGCAGCTTTTAACCAGGAAATTATTTCAGTATATATTTGTGCCTTGTCTGACAGATTTTCAGGCTAATTTAATTTCCATCTTGCTTTCATATCCCAAAGTTTTATCATATACGTATTTTTGTCACCTAGCTTCAGTGACAGAAGCTACCTGCAGGTTGATTTACCAGCTTGAAGAATGGCTTCTAGCAGGGAAAGCACAGGCCTCTAAGGATGATTTCCCAATATGCTAGCACAGTAAATCTTTAAAAAGTGAGAGAGGAGGACAGCAGAAGGCTTGTTAATCATCTTTTGGGGGCTGAACCAAGATAAACCTTTTCTCAAACCCTGCAGCAGGAACTCCAAGTGTGGTTAAGAGGAGGTTTAGGAGCAAAGCTGGAATATCTTCTGAACACCATCAAGAATAGGATCTGCTCCTTGTCTGCTCCTGTACTGAAGAGATACGTACCTGTGCACATGCATTAAGTTTAATATATTCAGCATGTTCTCATTTCACCAAATATAAGGGCTGGCAGAATAGCTAGCATTCAGACTCAACATCACCAAACTAGACTTCTCTACAGGTTTATTTGTGGAATAAGTGTTTGCCCTCTAACCTCAATGACTGCCCAAATGGTTCATTTCAAACTTCAACAGGATGAGATGAGAGCGTAGATTACTGATAAAACTGAGGCTGAAAAATATTTGCACCTAATTTTGACTTGTGAATGGATGTTTCAGAATGCAAAGACACAGAAGGTACCCAAAACTGATTTGGAAACGCTGATATGTCACTATAATTCACATGAGCTAGGAATTCACTTTCAAAGACCATTTGCCGTACTGAAGTCCAAATCTGCTATCAGAGAAGAACCCTAGACTGCTCAGATCTCCCTCGGAGACCAAGTGTCCAGCCCAAGCAGTCATGTTTTGTACCTAATCAGTGTCTAGAAACCTGAAGCATCCACTCTGCGTGGATGCTAAAAAGAAAAGTTAACATTTTTACACCTGTGCAGTTAAATCAAAGTTACAGCTAATGGTTTTGTATGTGATGCTGAGAATGATGTCACCAACTTCTGCTTTGCCTTGTCAGTTTTAAGGCAGCATAGACTATTTGTGCTGGTAAGTGACCACTATATTAGAAAAGTACTGAAGATAACCAGAGCCTTTACGTTGTCAAAATCCACCTGGAGGTATCACAGGCTGGTGGAACAGCAGCCATGCAGCAGGATGCACTCTGGGGCAAGTTACACGTTTCTTACATGAGTCGAGATCCCAGTGGAGTGCTGTAAGGAGCATATGCTGTGCACACTTTCTTTATTTTGCTTTTCTACCTTTGTACCAAGCACCTGAACAGGTTATCTTTCAGTGATAACTGGGTAATATCTATAAGAGTGTATCAAATGTTTCAACTTCCATTTTGCTGTCAACTGTTAGGCTTCTCATCTCTTCAGTAAAATACCCTTTTCCTGGTTATCCTCTTATTACTAATACCTTTAATCAACTGTGTTCTCTCTCTTTTCCTTGCTTAATGGATTGAATTGTGGGGGTTTAATCTTTAGTGCTGTCCCCTCCTATTTATACTATTTTGTTACAGTTAATCCTTCAGCCAAATTACCATTTCTTCCAAGTTTGGTAATTGGTGAAGCTAGGACCTAGTTACCATAGGTCACATCCTATCCTTCTCCTCTGAGGGGACATCAAACTACAGAATTTCTTTTGTACCAGGCAGTACTCCATAGCTGCCCTTACCAGCTGCTAGTTTAAACCACTAAACTCGAATAATCTCACTGATGCTAGAACTTCGTATCTCCTTGCATTTCTCTTAAGGAGCTCCACTGGGACCAAATCATTTTTGTCCACCTGTTTTCAGAGTGGAAACAGAGGTGATCTGAGCAGAAAGAAAATTGTGCCTGAAACTTGCCATAAAAGCCTACCTGGAAACAGCAGAGAAGTAGAAGGATGGGAACAGAAATAGGGCTGCGTTGGGTATGCATGGAAGGAGCAGGGACTGAGAGGCAGAGTCTGTTCTTGCTTCTGCCACTGTCCTGCTGGAAGCAGAGCCTTGTTGGGCTTCCTCCATCTCTGCTTTGCAGGAGAAGGAATCACCTTTTCCTGTGTCTGTGCAGTAGCCATTCAAGCATTACAATAGTATGTATAATTAAAAGGAAGTCCTCTCTCCTCTCCCTGTCACTGCACAGAATCCTCTCTCCTAGCTTTCAGGAATGTCAAAACGAGTGTGGCTCATCTCATTAATGAGTATCCAAACCAAGTGCCTCCAGAAGGTCATTCCTTCATTTGGCTCCACTAACCATATAGGAAAGCTAGAGCACTGTATTACAATGGGTGCCAAATTATTAGATGGCCAAAATTAGGTGGGAGAAGTCTCAGTCAGTGCAATGATTGCAGTGGAAGGAGGAGCAGAGCTGAGCTGGAGGAAGGATGATGCAGAGCCAAAGCAGTGCTGGATGCAGGTCTGTATGGATATCGTTACAAGCATTCATTTTTGACTCTATAGCTGGATTTACTCACAGGTGCTGGGTTTTATATGCATGTAGTATACTAAGATTTAATTTTTAAGAAGATGCTGTGTACAAAAACATTGGTGCAAGGAGTCTTTCTTTGCTTGGGGTTATGATTTTGCAGTGTGGCCTCTGATTTTCTTATGATTACTTTTTATGATCTAATTTTTGTTTAACAGTCCATTACATAAGCATTGCATATGGAAATGGTAGTGCATAGATTTTTATCTTAAATCCTGTTTTCTTGGGTATCCTTCCTTAATCTTTCCACTCTTCTCAAAATTATCTTCCTTTTGGGGAGGAATTAAGAAAGACTAGTCTGAAAAGAATCCTCTCTTTTCATCTCTAAATCACTAAATGTTCTTTGATTAACAAAATTGTTAGTGCCAATGACTGATAGTGACTTCTTAATTGCAATAACAAAAATAGTCCAGAAACATTTAGATTTGGACTGCTGTTAATGTACATTTATCTAAAAAAAAAATCTGTCCTTACGAGAAAATCTATTCTTTTCTGTGTTGCAAGAAAGAATGATTTCTCTTTCTTTAGCAAGAAGAGTCAGAGCATTTTGGAGCTCACAGGCATTATATCAGCCTATGAAACAAACCAGCTGATTAGATGAGGTGACTGACCCATGTCTCTCCCAGTATCAACTTAGCTGTCCTGAGAGCTACAAACTCCTCCGGGTGAGGACACTGAAGCTGTCATTAGTGCCAGCTAACATTCTGCCCAATGTTACTTTAGCCGGCACATCTGATCTAGACAACAAAGAGGCCTCTTTCTTATTCAGCCTCTCTCTACAGAGAAGCATCCTTGGTTGTATCCGCTGGCACGGATGCAGCTTGGGGAACAATGCTTGTTCATTTATTGCTTGTTACAAAGCAGCAGAGGGAAGTCAGATTTTAAGCCCAATAAATAGGTTGGCAGATTCCCTGTAAATCTGCTGTGTGTTACTGCTGGCATAAAATGCAAACAACCCCCAGTACATTATGGAACAAGCCTGGTTTTTTTGCAGTAAGCACAGTATTTCCTGTCTTAGCAGGAACCTGCTTCAGATGTGACCCTGGCCGCAAAATTGAGTCTGAGAACAGCTCCTCGGTATACACTCTGTGCACATCTCCTGAGCAGCTCCATTTTCTCAGTTTAATGGCAAAGTTAGTTCTTAAGGCCATCTGATACAGTTGCAAAGTTATATTCCAGTCTGTCTCATGCAAATGTTAGCAAGCCCTGCCAGGCAGGCTCTGATTTCTGAATCTTTCCTGTTGAAGATGAACAATATAAAGCCAAAAGCACGGCTTGACTTCCCTGTGCCAGGGTGTAAAGCGCAGCCCCAGTTCATGCAAGATCTTTTGTTTGCCCTTGTCAGACAGGTAACCGTGGTGTGAAAGTTGCCAAGGCAGATAGATCCCAACTCCAAGCTCTCCTTTTGCAGGAGAACCAGGTTTTAGGGAAAACATTTCTGAAAGCCAGGGTTGCTCAGGATTTAATCTATAACTCATTCTGTCTTTAGATTTCAGTAGCTGCTTCACGTTGCAGAGGACTGGACAGTCCTCTGTGATCAACACAGGAAAAAAAAGGCACACAAAGGTTTCGTACAGCTCACGTTCGTTTTTGCTCTACTCGCATTTGAACTTTGCAGAAATTGAACAAATTTTATAGAAAAACAGATTCTCTACAGGATCCACTTGGGAAAGCAAGAAAAAATAACACTACCTTTGGGAACCCTTGTCTAGTTTTAAAGAATTTTGGAATTCAGGGCCAAACAATTCTGGAACTGGCGATGGTTCCCGTTTAGGAGTCTGGGACTCCATCTATTTGGGCTTTCTCAGAGTTTGAGGGGATTCAGGTTTGCTGTCCTTTTTTAGGCCCCTCTCCGCTTCAAAGTACTTTAAGAGGAGTTTTGCAGAACAAGACTTTAGAGGTGACACAGCTAAGCTCACGTTACTCACGTAGGGTGGCATGGTTTTTTACCTATATGAAATCTAAGATCTCATCTGAGCTGGTGGGACAGATTGCCCACAGTGGCTGAGGAGAGGCAGGCACTTCCAGAGGGTTAGCTGCCCTTGGGCACCTATTTTAGCCTGGAAAGGACCATTTTTCCCAGATACTTCTGGTGACCCCATAAAGCAGGTTCTTGACAAGTGCAGGCCCAATGCTTCAAGTTCTACTCTTGCCAGTGAAAGATTTGGCTGAAATTAAGTAAACAAAGCCCACTGTAAGGCCATTTTTAAAAACTGCGGTCATCTAAAAATGCAGACACATCATAAGACTTACACGTTGATTTTTTTCTCCTATAAAAAAGCAGCTTAGGGGGTTCTACAGTCGTCAGTTGTGTCTGAGCATCGTTACACTCATGGCTGTCTTCTCAAATATAGGCCATTAAGCTTTCCAAGTGCTTTTATTTTTATCCTAGAAAGAAGAGAAAGGTTTCCTGGCTTAAACCTTTAATACGTAGATAAAGGACTCCTTTCCCCCTTTCTTAACCCTTAATACTTACTTCCCATTATTCTTTCATTCTGCTCATCAGTCCAGGCAGCAGACATTTAATCCTGCCTCCGTCTGCTTTGTGGGGTGAGCCGCTTTTCGCCTTTTACCTTTGCGAGCATCTTTGTTTTCCAGGAATTGTGGTATTTGTTTTTACCATCGTTTTCTGAAGACATCAAAAGCAGTGTGAATTCTGTCCTGTCCAATTACTGTTCCTTTCATTTCAGATGGCAAAAGGACCAGGCCATCAGCCCAACCAGTCCTGCTCAGAGAAATGCCCTGCGGCTGGAGAGGAGATTCGAGGAAGCCTCGCAGCGCTGCCTACCTGCACCTGTACACACTAGGAGAGCATCCTTCAGCGCTGTGACTCAGTGGCACAGCCATCGTTTTCCCCTGTTTCAGAGAAGGCTGGAGAAAGCACAGAATAAATTGCCAACATTGAAGTGAAAAATGTTTGAGGCAGCTAATAGGCCCGAGTTCACACTTAAACATTCACCAACCCCCGTGTTGTGCATCTGTTTGCACTCAGATGTATTCCTAATAACACTTTGGCCATTACTTCTTGAAGGCAATCTTTTTAACCAAATCAGCCTCAAGACTATATATTTTGTGTGCCTGCATATTGCAGAGAGGAAGAGAGGGCTGAAAATAAAAGCAATTAATCACTCTATGTACAGAGCGCTGCTGCTCCAGCTGCTGAAGCACAAGGACTTTCCAAAGCAGCTTCTGGCTGGCAGAGGTCCCCATGCAGGGCACTGCACCAGGAAGAGACAAACAGGACAAGCATACCCACTTTTTGGGTCTCGGGGGCCTTAAGCCAGGCAAGGCCCTTAGAAATATGAAGCAGGGGATTTTGTGTCTCAGTTCCACAGTTAGACAAGCATGTCCCTATAGAAGCCAGGCCTTAAATTGAAGATGTTTCTTTGCCATGATAGAAATCCCTTGATCGGCTTTGCTGTGAGCATAAAACAAGGCTGAGAGGGAAACAGGATGATGCTCTGACTGGCAAGGCTAAATCGTAGCTATACAATGAGGCAGCAACATAGGACGGTACCTACACCTGATCCATCAAAATCACAGGTACAGGAGCCTGGTGAGTGATGCAGAGGCAGCCACAGCTGGACATGCAGCCTCTGGTGAGCTCTGGAGTTCGGCCAAAATCCAGCTTAGCTGTACGTTGGCACAAAAAAAACTGGGGAGAAAAGCTAAATTTGAGTGTAGGTTTAGACCTATCTTTAACTGCACTCACACTTTTGAGGCAGGAACTCCCCCTATGCATTTGCACAGAAGTGAGAATAGTAATGTTAACTAGGAGCAGAGAAATGCCATGGAAGTCAGCAGTAAAATCTGTCATAGGCCTGTGCCAGCGAAGCAAGCACTGGGTTCCCCAAAGGCAGCCTGACCCCAAAGGAGAGGCTGGCTATCTGAGGCCCTACCACTTTTTTTTTTTTCAACCTCAACACTTTTCTCCCCCCTCCTCACTTTATTTTTAAATAGCTGCTGCCTCTGCTTGGTGCTGTCAAAGCTTAATGGTTATTTAAAGAGCTCCATGAAAATAATCACCAAAAAAGTGTGTAATGTGCTAAACTATTCCTTCGAACACCTGCAAACTGTCATATTTTACAGGGCTAACGAGTATGTCTCAAAATAAGTTTAGGCATTTGTGTCTTGGATTAGCACCTGCACAAAGCCACTGACAAGGATAAAGAAGCAACAGCTCTTGACCTTCATGCTTTGGGCCAGAGACAGGTGAGCACCTGCAGTGGAGAAGGAAAATTACTAGGGATGGTCAAAAGCAAAACATTATTTATGTAGTCCAGCAGACACCAAATAATGCACTTGGTGGGGTTTTTACCTCCAGAAGCTTCTGCTGTGAGCCAGGCACTGCCATGGGGGGAGACTAAAGAGACCTCGGATCCATTTTACCTTGGCAAGTCATATGCATGGTGACATGCCTCTGTTTAGTTGTCCCAGTTACTTCAGGCATTTTAGTGACTTGGTCATTTGAAAACTATTTGACACAGAAAGAAATAATTAGGAAGGTTTCCAGTAGTAAGGAGGAATGCCGCTTACCTCCATAGCCAGCTCAGCTTGACTAAGCTACCTGGCCTGTCTTCAACCTTCCTAAAAACATGGGATTGCCCTCCGCAGAAGCATTGACTAAAAAGGGAGCTGGGGTCTCCTGCACCCACCCACAGGTCCCAATGGCTGCAGCGGCACAAGATGAATCCTCCTCCCATCCCACTGCAGCTCATACCCATGGGAATGGCTTTAATCACCTCCTACTTGGATAACAGCTCCCACCACAAAACTCAGGTAAACAGTGGAAGGCCTGCTTCTTAGCTTAAAAGTTACTTATTTCTCACAGAACTTGTTTAAATGAGTCACTAGATAATATGTGTGATACTGTGAAAGTCTGATGGAGAGGGCTTTCTGCTTTACTGAAAAAAGTGTCTGTAGATCCAAATCAGAAACTTCATCCTCACCACTGAGTGACAAGATGTGTATTTTTCTCTTCCTAGAGCACACAGTTTGACAAGCACAGCAGGCCAGAGAGTTGCTCTGCTGGGAAAGATTTGGGGACCAATAGCAGGATCACAACAAAACAATAATGTTGCACCATGGTAAGAAAGACCAACCTCAAACACGGATAACAGTTCAAAAGAGTCGGTGAGAACCTTGAACTATTTTATTCACTCCTGGAAAAGCTGTAGCTAGAGTCATCTACGCTCACACAGATTTGGACGCTAAGCTAAAAGAAGTGGATCAAGTGGAGAGACTGCAGAGGGAAACAAGTACAGTCTAAAGTCTAGAAAAATCCGATCTCTAACAAAAGATTAATGTTCATAGAGTAGAAAACTGAGGTAATATTACAGTCTTGGAATATTGAAGGCAGCAGCAATGACAAAGGAATAGTCTATTTGTATTTGTGCTATCTAAGACAAGAATTGGCTCAAATTACCACCGCGTGTCTTAGGTTAGGCATTAGGAAAAGCTTTCAATAGGTAGTAAAGCTGCAGAGAAGGCTTCCTGCAGGGGCCATGAAGGATTCATTGCTGAACAACCTTCAACAACAGGCAAACAGAAATCTGCCAGGAGTGACAGAGGTACAACTGATCCTGCTTTGAGGCAGGAGGATGGATTAGGTAATAATTTCAAAGTCTTTTCAGCCCTAACTGTGTGATTATCAGATTCAGCAATGCAAATTTTAGGTGAATACATGTTTCTAGCATCTGTCTAGGTTTTTCTTCCCCCTCTGAGGCTTTTGCATCCTTCCAGAGCTCAATCTTTTTTTATTCCTGACCTTTCTTTTTCCTTTTTAAAATCCTCTGCCGAAACTAACTGGTTCATTGCTATCCTCCTCCTAGAAGAATTTGGCCTCTTTAACATGGTTCAGGTCTAAACTGCAGTTCAGGACCCCACAATTAGTCACAGTAATTCTTCCAGTCCCTGCAAGCAAAGCAAATCCTTACTCAGCCTCACGACGCCCCTCTGCCTTGCAGCCTGGCCAAGCAAGGGTTCCATCTCTGTGTTTGCCTTCCCCACGGTCACCCGCACAGAGCTGTTTTTAACATTGTGAGACAGGAAAGGCAACTGGCTGAAACCCTGGCAAATCCACTCTTGTTCTGAACCGTATATATCAGAGTAACCCTTCCCTTCCTCCACCACTCCACTGTGCTTAACTGACCTTGTCCTGGTGCCTGTCAATTGCGAGATAGGATTTAGATAATTTTATGTATCTGAATAGCAGAAATTGAGCTTGAAGCCCAGACAGCACTGCTTTTACTCATGTGTTTGTGCATATCCCTCTGCTGTACCCTGGAAGCAATCTCAGTCTGCTTCATACTGCAAAGATGATACACATTTAATCTTGTAGTTTATTACATTTTCACTAGAAGTAGCACTGTTGCTATCAACAGATGCTGTTAAAGTATTTTTTAAAATGCATTTTCTTCCTTAAGTGTTTATCTCCCTTTATTATGTGGCCCAGAAGGTCAGATTCATTTTCTCCAGCTCTTCCAGACTCAGTGTGGGGACATATCACATTTTTGCCCACACAGGAACGCCCTTGTACCCGTGACCACACAGCATCCTCAATTACCTCATGCAATGAGGCTGCCTGGGCTGCCCACTGAATACCTTATATATTCTGTCCCTAAATTGCCCCTACTTTTAGTCTACTGTCCGCACTGCTTCCAAGTTAGATTCTTAACCAGTGCCCTTTTCTGGAGTAGCTAGCATCACCGAGTTTGCCATGTGGTTTGTTAGCTGGTTTGCCCGCGTAGTGACCAGTTCTCATTTAATACTGTGTCTGGGATCAGACATTTAATGCTGTCTTTGCTTCCTGATGTTTAATAGCAGGCAAAACTTCTCTTCCTCAGTTATCCGCCAATGAACATGACTAAGTCTACCACGTAAAATTGAAAGTAAGTGTGAATATCCTTCCAAACTGTACACAGTCAGTGAACACTTCTGCAAACACATCTACTGCTTGTGCAGACATTTATGATTCAAGCCCATCAGTACCAGCAGAAAGGCTCATCTTGACTCAAATCCTCAATGCAAAGGTTCACAGACTACCAGATTTTATATACTCAGGTACCTACAGACACTTTTAAGGCATGTTTTCCTAGCTCTTCATAGGAACATGTCTCAGATACCGTGTACTCTGTGTATTTTAGAGTTGCTCAGACATATTGGGTTGCATCTGCTGGTTTATTTTTAGGAAGATAAGCTCTGATAGATTTGCTTAGAAACAGCACACAGAATTATGTGAACTTTGCAAACAGCAGAATATTTCAAGTTCTGGGTCTATGAACACTGACAGTGCTCTTTCAAATAAATTACTTGTAAAACTCATGCTGACCTGTTTCTCCCTGAAAGCTGAAATCCAAAAGTCATCCCAGTGGTGTGAAAGGTCTATCTTAAACCAATTTAAGCCTCCAGGAAATACAGAATTAAGGCTGACACCAACTTCTCTTTCCATCTTCGCCTGTGACAGTACAGTGATGGTATTTGCACATAGCAGAACACCACAGTGGCCATATTAAGAATTACTCCACTGCTCTGAATGCAGCAAAACATGTACATCATGAAAGAAGCAGCTCAGTGCAAATATATCTTGCTATCAGTTTTGTCTCAGCAGGTTAATAGAGAATACAGAAGCTGATAGGATTTTGAAAGCAGCTTAAGCAGTAGGTACCCAATTCCCACAACTGGAGCTGGAGGCCTAACTCAAACTCTGATCTTGCAAGGACTTATGTATGTGCTTGCCTTTAAGGGTTGCAGATAGAGCCAACAACTTAGCAATGTGTGGGAGCATGTATCATAGCTGCACAGCCCTGAAAATTTAAGCTGCTAGCTTTACAAGTTTGATATAATACAGCCTGCCTGTAAAACATTTGACTACAAGCCTGTGAACTAAGATGAACTGCACTTGTTTGGAACTTAACTTTGCTTATTCAGAATTTAAGCCCTGTTGTCAACTTGTAAAGTCTGTATTACAAAAGCATTCATAAAGAAAGCTTCCCTCTTCCACACGGCAGTTTTGTCAATCATCTCTACTTTGGCCAGATAAATCATGTTACACAGAGAGAAGGCAAATCTACCCAATTCAGAACAAATCCAGCTAGATTTTCAAGTTTTCCAAGGTGCTTGGAAGATGCAGGAGCTGGACTGTGACAAGTAACATTTATTCCTCTCAAAAAAAAAAAGAAAAATCAATGGTGTGCAAGGGTCCTTGTGAATGCAAGACAACAAGGAGGCATTGGCCTTCTCTCACATACATCTCTGAACGCATCTTACACTGAACAGCTGTAAAAGACCTCAGAGGGACACCTGCCTTTGGGCATCTGTGGGACTAATCAAGAAAACATCGTTTGGGCAGCAATATAGGTCTAACTGTACAGGGTGATTCTAGTAGCATGTTTTCATCTAGCACAATAAACTGGTTTTTACTTACTGACTGAGCTGCTAGAAAACTACAGTTCCTCTTCGAGCTGAACTGACCTAATTAGTTTTTGTTTTGTGCTGCTACTGAATAAACATGCACAAAGGATGCATTCCCTTCCTGCTTGAATAAATCAGAATTTAAACATATATATCCAGGAGGCCCAGTATGTCTCGTCCTCTCTTGCTGAAGTATAAATACAATGGCTCCACAGTTGCCCGCACTTGTCTTTTGACAGAATAGCTCCTCGAATCCTGGCAGTTTGAAAACGTGAAGCTTTCTAGCACTATGTGTTGGTAACCAGGACTGCAGAGCTGCTTTGGCCTGAGGCAGGTACCCAGGGTGCCAGCTGGGCAGCATCTTTCTTGGGGAAGGAAGTCTCTAGCCCCATCTTTTGGTAAACCTGAATTTCACATCATCTTTCTCTCCCTATTCATCCAGTGAGAATTTGGGACCCGCTCTGCAAAGCTGCATAGGGGAACTGAAGTGGGAGCCTAGAACAGACCCTCATATTGCACCAGGTGGTATTTTTCAGAGGAAGCACTGGGCTTAAGCTGTTTTCTCTGCAGATGATTACTGTAGAGAGGCTTCATGAGTGAAGTACAGCCCAGAGACAGGTCTTTGCTGTTGCCTTCTGGATATTCAGCATGGCCTTTCCTAGGCAGCTACTACCTACAGCTTAAGATGTTTGTGCTTTGTGCAGCTTATTTACTGACACGCCAGTACAAAACCTGGTGTGAGAGCAGTTCGCTGCAATCTAGGATGTTCTTCATGCCAGCATAACAAGCTACAGCAATAAAACAATTTTGTGTTATGGCATATTTGTGCGCGTATCACTGATACAAGCACTGTTAGTGGGACAAATTGTGTGAGAAGATGCAGTTTAGTGCCCAGATGGTGTCATTATTAAGTTCTCATTAGCTGTGCTTCAAAGCACTCCAGATCGAGGGAAAGGTACAGCGTGTAGTGCAGCAGGTAAAACATTGGATCCCTTGTGCTGAAGACTGAAAAATGAATATAGTTATTTGTGGCAGGGAGAATCAGGAGGACACCACGAGTGCAGAGAGGCTGGTCCTCAGCTGGTATCAGGGGAGAAGGGGAGCTGAGAATATATTCAGAGCAGGTTCATCTCTGGCACAGGGAAAGGCGTGATGGAGGCCCAAGTATATGGTCAGCTTTGTTTCTAGGAGGAGGCAGGTGTACATTAATGTCCCTGTTTGCAGCAGGGAGATAATGTGGGCAGACAAAACTGTCTATGAGAGCAGGAGGGAAGATTATTGCTCACCCACATCTCCTGTCTCTGTGTGAGTTTGCTGAGGGCAAGCTTGTGAAGGATTAAGGTAATATACAGAAGAGACAGAAAAGGTGTGGGACAAGCATCTCTCACAGCACCTGAAGCTATCATCAAGACCCAACTCTGCCAGGCAAGCAGGGGATTAGCTTATCTGGGCTGGGGCAGGGGTGATCTTGTCTCAGACATGGCTGCCAAGCAGTTAGCTGGGAAGGGGAAAAAAATTGCTGATGCTCAGAGTGCCCAGGACAACTTTCCCAGCCAGCCTTGACACGAAGCCAGTGTGTCAGATAAAGTGACCAGCTGGGAAGCAAAACAAGAAAAAAAATAAGGAAATGATCCCTATCAGGAGGGAGAACAGTGAGCAGCCCTTGTTTCTGCTGCTTTTAATAATGCACGGAGATCTCTAACAAATCTACCGTTTTCACACCGCTAATTGCAGACATGTTTGCCACCTCCCCAGGGCATTCACACTACCCTGACACTTCATTATTTTTCCTTCTCTGCCCCTTCTCTTTTCCCTCTCCTTTTCCATGAGCATTTTTAAAATGGCTGTCACTCACTGAATCAAAAACTGAAGGATTAACCACCACTGAATAGGTTTTAGATACTGAAACAGCATACACTGTCCACCAGTGCAACCTAATGGTATGAAAAAGTTCTATGTAATTATTCAATGAATGAGAACTCAGAGAGCACCTTTTCCACATAAAAATAAACACCCATTAAGTTCAAATATTCAGCAAAAACTCTTTGTTCCACTATACGATCTTGAATCTTAAATATTGCTTGACAGAAAGAAATCACCTCAGGGTTTTCAGGATTTCACTGCCTCTCCCTCAAAAAAAATGTACCACCTTATCAAAACTCCTAAGCATCATTGAATACAACAGCTTTGCATCTACTGTCTGCTTATCACCTGGAAATAAGACTTTGCTGTAAAGACTTATTGATTTGCGGAGGAAAGACAGTGAAAGTGTAAACTATAGTTCCAGAAAACTATGCAGCTGATTTAATGGTTTCAGGCGCAGAAGTGAAAGGAGATGCTGATACCCCAAAAAAAAAGGTTTTTGTTTTTTGATCTGTAAGTACGTAACGTGATAAAGGAGAAATTACGAGAAAGAAATCTGCATGCAGCCACCTTCACTGGCCAGACAGACAAATATTAAAGCCAGTATGTTTCACATTGTTAATCTACTCACTTTGTTAATCTACTTGCCCCATGACTAATATAACCAGGTAGGGCTGCCATACTTAGACAGAACAAAACTAGCAAAACCACACACGGTCAATGTTCAATTGCTCTAGGCAAGGAAATGGCCTCTCCTAAGCCAGAGGAGCCTGAAATAGCTTAAACATTACATTTTCTGCAGGATGTCCCTCAGATCTTGAGGAATCTAGATGTGGTAATCTGAGTGCATTATTACATTATCAGGTGTATCTAATAAAGTGTATGTGTAGCTGCTTTAGGAAAAGCTAGGAAATCAATTAAGTGCTGATATAAAGCCCCATTGGGGTCAACAGGAAAATTGCCATTGACTTTGCACCAGATCTTGGAAAAGCCGAATGAAAAGCCACAAAGGAAGGATGAGCATCAACAGAACCATTTCTGAAACAAGCAGATGGGTTTCAGAGTAAAACCTGCAGGTTTTGAAAGCAGTTTTTTTCAGTTCAAAAAATTTTCTCATAGGGCTCCCAGGGCATTACCCGACCTGATGCACTCCGGCTGTTTGGCTCTGTTGGACAAAAATGAGGAAATACCTATATGAGATTCTCTCACTTCAAGCAATGCTCCTCACTATCATGCCAATGCAACAGAACACCTCCCAAAGCAATGTCCCTCTCACTATGCCGGGGTGCAACACTGCTTTGACAGGCGATATTCCCACTATTTACAACCCTGATGAGTCCAAGCTGCTTTGAGCTCTTCCCCCAAACAGCCAAGTGGCATTCAGGGTCTGTGAGTATCCAGCAGTTGATCAAGTCTCTTCTGTGGACTCTGAACTCGTGTCTCCTCCAGCAAACAGATACAACATGAGCAACCTCAAGCTGGTTCCTGTGTGCTGCCCTGCACCTCCCAGACCCCAGGGTAAGTGGGCACACCAAGTCCAAAGGAGTGTTAATATACATTTATATCCCTTGATCCAGCTCCAGGAGCGTGAACATGCAAGTCTGAGGGTCCCTGGGCCATCACTGAAATGTGGAGGGACAGGGGGTTTCACTGAACGATGTCCCTCCTGACTTGCTCTCGCTTCTGATCCTGTTGCCACCTGTTTCTCCCTGCAAGAGGGACCTGGAGAGGAAGACTGAAGGAAATGCCACAATAACCCAGACTTTACTTACAGCACTTGATTTAGGTAGGGCTATGTCACAGATGCAGCAAGTGCTTTACGTTAAAATGGGACTGATACAAGCAAAGAAGAATCAGGCCTTATGCCACTGGACATGTTTAGTGGTCTTCTGTTGTAACAAATGCTTAAGCATAAGAGGCTGGCTTTGTTTCTTGAACCTTATTTCCAAATTCAAGAAGCAAAGCAGCAGTGATTTGAAGTCTGCTCACTACAAAACTCTATCCAATGAATTTCAAACAACTGAGCTGGATATCCAGACTGAGGAGCAGTTAACAGATAGAAAACCACAGATAGTGGATTTATCAGTGCTACACACTGATCTTGTGGAAGTTCAGTCTTTCTGAAGTAGCCTGGAGAAAATAGTTCTTGTGCAGCCTGAGAGCTGACAACCACTAATTCTTACCAACAGGAAGATAAAAAGTTCAGTTTTCAACAGCATGAGTCCAACAGGCAGCTGCAAAGAGCTATGAGTAGCAAGATAAAAGACATTTGTATGGCAGCTCTGCCTAATCTGCTTGTTGCTGAAGGCAGTAGTGAGGGAAACTGAGGCTAATTAACTCTTGCAAAAAAAAAAACCTCCAACCTTTTTCGTTGAGTTCTTAAATGTGATGTTTTTCCCCAAGTTAAGTGGTTATGCAAGGAGTCTCTCAACTTGTGAACATAACTGATATTTTTCAGATTTGATGGACGAAAAGAAAATGAAAGTAGTAGTTTATTTTCCTTTCCTTTCTCCCCCTGAAATAGAAGAAAATAGGCAAAGTTCAGGAATATGGCTAGTCAACAACTGTAAGCACGCATGGCTCACTCCTCTTGGCCATTCCATTCATGTCGTTTGAACTACATGCTGACAGGTGAGCATCAGCCATCATCCCATGTGAGACGGCACCTTGCATGTTGATCTTGGATGTTGAGATGTCTGCAGTGTGCATTAGAAGGGAAGATAAAAACCAGCCATGTGTTTAAGTTGCCTAGAGCAATGCATGCAGAACATATGTTCTGCAAGTAGAACTACATGATGCCAAAATTTGTATTAAAATCTGTTTGTGTATTACTATATTCCTTCTCAACCTGGGAAACTAAAGGTCACTGGCATCCCCTTCATGTGCTGCATCCCCCTTGGTTTTCTGCCCTCCAGTCATTCCCTCATCTTTGCTGGCATCCTGCAGCTTGCACTTCGAAGAGAGGTTATTGGACAAAGAATGGAGGTCCAAATCTGCAATTGCCAAATAAAAGTTTGCGCTGAGGTCAATGCAATATACATTTTTCACCTGATCACTCGAGTCAAACAGGCTGGAGAGTACAGACTCCTGCAGGCATCTTTCCTCCCACAACACATACTTGGAAGAGTGGTTGTATCAGCTCCATGCTTTGAGCCCAGATGATTGTACACTGCATCAGCCAAGTACCTGAATCATACTGCCTCCAGTTCCCTGGGCAGTTTCTGCCTGTTGGGATCAGCCTGTGAATCTGTACTCTTCATCCTTTTTGTATGGTCTGTTCTTTCAGGGTTATGCTGGCATGCTTCCCTGCCGTGGAAAAAACAGGACATATGTTTTGGGGATCTCAAAGCAATTCTGTTTACTGCAGTGCACTGGGAACTTTACCTCCTGGGTAGCAGCAAAGAAAGAACCAACTGTTCCCAGGCCAGCTGCAAAAGGGGATCCAGCTAGAAAAGTCACGAAGTACAGACCCGCTGTCTCACTGTGCCTGCTATTACTATTGCCTCCTTTCAGTCCCCATAAATCTCAGCAGAAAGGGCTTAGTTAAGATATGATTAGGTTGGGATTACTGCATATGAGATTGTTGCTAGGGCTTATAAATGTGACAAACTAAAATATAGTTTCCACAAAAAAGGAGAGGTAAGGGAGGGAAGTGGTGCTTTTACTGAAATATTCCATGATTCCCTAATTACTCCTCTACACTAGTGACTCTGAGTGGTGGATAATAACAATTAAAGAAACATTCTCTGTTCTGCCCTCTTACGGCTCCAAACTTATATTCTCTTCAGGGACTTTACAGCAGCTGCGGAGTAAGACTTGAATGAAATTAGCCTAATTTAAGAGCCTGCGTGGAGCATCGTAACAAAGGGAGATGGCATTGTACAATTTTAGAGATTAATTCTGATTGCTTGTGCTTTACTGCCAGGAACCGTTAAGAAGCTAGAGCTGACCAACCATTTCTTAGTGAAATATCTTTGGACACAGAAAACACCCAACACAATAGCCTTTGCAGCAAATGCGTTCCCTCTTCAGAGTCTTCACTAAGGACAAGGTCCATCTCTTCCATGCTCCTAACAAGGCATGCTTGAAGGTCTGAAGAGAAGTCTGAAGAGAAGTAAGATGATTCTTCTACTAAGCATTATTGTTACTTCAGCTAGGGAAGCAGCAATTGTTATTCTAGCTCATCTGGACAACACTTAAATGTCTTAAAGCATGAGAAAAATATTTAATCTACTGGTGGAGACAGATAAAAGTGACTCATCTTGTAATGTATCTAGAGATCTCTCCTTAAATCTCATCTTGGCCTAAGCAGCCATGCAAAAGACTGTTGACTTCTATAACAGGATTCTGTAAGAATGTATGTTAACGTAAGAAGTATGGCAAAGCAGTAACTTATGTATTGATATGTTGCCCAGAGAGGTGGTTGATGCCTCATCCCTGGAAACATTCAAGGTCAGGCTGGACAGGGCTCTGAGCAACCTGATCCAGTTGAAGGTGTCCCTGCTCACTGCAGGGGGGTGTTGGACTAGGTGAACTTTAAAGGTGCCTTCCAACCCAAACTATTCTACATTGAAGGAAATTGTTTTCTTTTCTTCTAGAGTTAAGAAGAGTGTGGCCAGCAGGTCGAGGGAGGTGATCCTCCCCCTGTACTCTGCCCTGGTGAGGCCGCATCTGGAGTGCTGTGTCCAGTTCTGGGCTCCCCAGTACAAGAGAGACAGGGAACTACTGGAGAGAGTCCAGCGGAGGGCCACAAAGTTGATTAGGGGAGTGGAGCATCTCTCGTACGAGGAAAGGCTGAGAGAGCTGGGTCTGTTCAGCCTGGAAAAGAAAAGGCTGAGAGGAGATCTGATCAATGCTCACAAATGTCTAAAGGGTGGATGTCAAGAGGACAGGGTCAGACTCTTCTCAGTGGTGCCCAGCGACAGGATAAGGGGCAATGGGCACAAACTGGAACACAGGAAGTTCCACCTGAACATGAGGAGGAACTTCTTTACTGTGAGGGTGACAGAGCACTGGAACAGGCTGCCCAGGGAGGTTGTGGAGTCTCCTTCTCTGGAGATATTCAAAACCCGCCTGGATGCATTCCTGCGCAACCTGCTCTAGGCTAACCTGCTTTAGCAGGGGGGTTGGACTAGATGATCTCTAGAGGTCCCTTCCAACCCCTACCATTCTATGATTCTATGATTAACCACAATTGGCTTTTTTGATATGCAAATACAATTGCTTTCTAAAGAAGTTAGATGGCGCAGCCATGTCTATGTGGGCCCAGGTGCCATGTGTGCTTTGGCCGACTGAGCACACTCAGCCCCCTTGGGTTTCAGAGGCTATTGACTGGACTAAGTGTCTTACAGCACAGTCTGCTGATTGAATCAGCACTGCAATAATGAAAGAAAAATTGGAAGTCCTTCATCCCTTTGCAGTCACTACAAGTACACAAATGTTTCCATGGCACCAACTAGCTTCCAAGCAGATTTCAAAAACACCAGTAAGAGCCCTGAAGTCAGTAAGAGACTTCCTTGCTGAAATTGGAATTGGCATAGCTCTTCCAGGCAGCCATCAGGACATGGCAGCTGATGACAACAATGCATCGCTACCAGAGATTGACCAAAAGCCCACTTTCCCCAATCCCTGCTGAGAAACCCCCATTCTGCAAATCATTCAGGCTCCCAGTGCGGTCACCTTTTCAGAAGGGCTCTCACTTGAACCTTATCAACAGGTTTAATTTAGATCTTTACAGTAACTAAGACATTCCTTTTCTTATCCATGCTTACAGGTGGAATTCTCATCACACCAGGTCAGGACCAAAGAAAGTCATCTAAAAAGCACAGACTGTCCTGCCCAGTTCATATCCATCCCTAGTCTTATTGCAAGACCCCTTAGCCTGCCCTTTGTATCATATCACCCATGTTCTTTATATCACCTCATTTGCTTCCTCCTCCTAGATCTGTCTGCCTTTCACATAAAGTAACTTTGCACTACTGACAAGATAAAAAGAGGCTTCCCTAGGGTACCAGACAAGTTCAGTGCAGAAGTTAGCAGACTTGTTCCCTTTTACAGAGGAGCCAAGATGTTCCTCAAGTTCCAGAGCTTGGGTACAGTAACTTCTCTACAGGGCTCAGCACGTGTTTGTTAATCCCTCAGCTAGTGTGTACGAGACACTTTTCTTAAGTTTGTGAGCTCTGCCATGGTTGTATATGACCTTTCCACACTAAGTATTTAATACACAATAGAAACAAATCCTTTTAAATCTTCATATTGTGCATATGGAGTCTCTCTGGGACAGATCTTGGAACTGAGGTCAAATCTGGGCACCCGAGTGACCCCTGGTTCTCACAAGCAGTTTGTGTGCATCTGAGCAACAAGGGCATATAGCTGCAGGGCCGTTTTAGTCACATTTTACTGCTTCCTTTGCTTTCTTCAGTGTTCAGGGTTACAAGATTAGGACTTCCATACAAATAGTTATGCATAAAATACTTTAACCAGGGGTATTTTGAGGTACAAAACAGACTTTGCTGAACCGATGACATATCTAATTCTATGGTGAGTTATCAAAGATGCACCCTGTAAAACCAGCGGAGTCAGTGGTGAGAAATACAGTGCTCTCAAAGCACCAGCTTTAAAGCAAACTAAAGAAAAGGTAGTATCTGCTGGGAGATACAGTTAAGAATCCAGACACATTGGATTTATTTTTGGCTCACCCAAATATACACCGGAAGCTTTTTGCAAAGTGATCAGGGGCCATTCAACAAAACACTTAAGAATGAACTTAAGTTACTTATCTAATGGGGATAAACTTGTTTGTGCTTACAGTTACTTTGCCAGAGCACTGCCAGAGTTATTATCTACCTTCACCCTCAAGTCAAGAACATTAATATGTGAGGGTTTAAGACCAAGATCAGTGTTGATGCCACTCAGACACAGCAAAGGTCGGTGCTATAGAAGAGACCTGTGAACAGAGCACGATGAATAAGGAAAGCGGCAGTTTGCATTTGACAGCTTTGCCACTGCATGGGATCTTCTCTCATGAGTTAGATGAGCCTCCCCTCCAACCATAAGTTGGCTTAAGCCCAGAATGTAGATCTTCACTTCACACAAATCTCTGCTACACACTCACCGTCAGTGTATTTTGGAGGTTAAATGAAAGTGCAGAGAGAATGAATGTGGTTATTTCATATGAAAGCCACTTGTAAATTCTAAAGCTTCCAAGTGCAACGAGTAAAAGCCTCAGTCATGGCAATTATGCTTAATACGGGCAGTGATGTTAGTTACCTCAGTTCTAATACAGAAATTTTGATGTCAAGAGGAAAAGTAATATTCAGTAGTCAGTTTGCATTTCCTTTAATGCACATGGTATAACCTTTAGAAATGCATTTCCTTCCCTTTCTATCTTTGTGAAGCTCCCAAATGTTGGGCTTTATATTTAGCTGGTAAGCTTATTTCCTTTGTTTCTTGGCTAATTTCTTTGAAAATAAGGTTTATGCCGCAATGCTCTGAGAAAGCCCCCAAAAGCAAAGGGAAGGAGCTCTTGAAGATATTAAGGTCTTTCAGGTTGCATGAAAGAACAGCTAACGGAAAAGCTGCAGTGTTAGCCTACAAACGCAAGCAATAGAAAACTATTTATTCATGTCAAGGGTCTATCAGCAAGTAAATAGCACTAGCTCTGCCAGTGTACTAGCAAAACTTGTCATCCCTGCCCTAACTCTGCCCTACCTTATCAGAGGCACAAGGGTTGCTTGAACAGACTGCAAGTCATCTGCTGTTTTTATGAAGCACACATGGGTACTAGGATAACATGAACAAGGGGTTTTTTTAATTTGTGATTTGAAGCTAAGATTTGAACTGATGTCTCTGGAGATGAGCATCCATTGTGCTACTCTGCGTATTACATAGGTCTCACGGAAATATGCATTTTGAGGGGGGGGAAGTCAAACCACTTTAATAGGCTTTTAGAGATAGGACAGACACCTCCTGTATCAATTTCCTCCCCCGACTCCTTCTCCCAAGGAAAACCTCGAACGCTGCCTCCCTGTCCCTCAACCCATTGCCTGGATAAAGTTAACAGAAAGTACACACTTCATATTACAGATTCAGACCTGAACCCGACTCCTGTGTTTCACAGCTAAAATTAGCCCAATTTCACACACAATTGTGTGTATCTTGTAGTTCACACCACTCATCTATGTGGGAATATGTAAAGCGTGGGTGTCAAACTCCTACCTCATGCACACAAGCATTCAGTATTGGAGAACAGTCAGAAGTGAATGTTCTTTTAACAAATGACAGTATTCATCACAAGCCCTAGAAAAATTGTGGAAAAAATTGTGTGGCTTTACACAGACACTCAGGTTAATTGACGTTTTGTCCATAAAATCATTTATGTGTAGTTCAGCAGCTATTTTAGGGAACTGCTACAGGCTGTTGATGAAGGACACTCATAAGTAAAGTCTTTGAAGAAATTGCATTTGAGAAACCACTCAGGGAAAAGAATCCAAACAGAGGCAAAGCTGACTAGATAACCCTGTCTATTATGGGCACATTCACCCAGGGAGCACCTCTCCTGACATCCCATCACAGAGAACCAGCACACTCCATCCCTGCATGCTACAAATTTCCTACTAAGAGTTTGCTCAGCTGTTATCTCTGGTTTCCACAAAAGCTTGAAAGGAGACTGTTGAAAGCTTGTTCTGTTATCTGTTTTTTACACAGCCTGGTTGCTCAGCCTGCTTACCTATTTCTTCCCCTTTCTCAAAATAGAGCTCAAGTCGATATGAAAATAGCATACCTTTTTCAGAGGGGGTGTAGGATTGGTAAGGCATTGAGAAGGAATAAGGAAAGCTGAAATTACAGTGAACTGGCTGTATGTTTGTGTTTGAAAGGCATCGAGTAGAGACTAATTAATCCCATTGTTGATGCTAATATAGTGCTTTTTCAAGATTCACAATTCAGTGCTCCAAGCAAATTTACCTTTGATCTTTAGCTCAGAGAATACGATTGAAGTTTTTATCAAATGCATTTGTCTGCCCTTTGGCTCATGTACGGACTGGGGCAGGGCAAGTGGACATGCAAAGTGTCACTGTGGCAGAAGGGAAAAGGGAACTAGAGGGTTTGGCTGCCAGTGAGGGCAGAAGCTTAATATAGCTCCTGTGACCCTTTTGCTTTGCTCTAGGATTGCTGCATAGAGACCAGGAAGGTGGAGAGTCCAGTAGACCATGCAATGTGCAGCTCTGCAGTTCTGTCATCCTTTGAAGGCTGCTCCCACTGACATGCTCACTTTGCTCTGCTACCTCTCTGATTAGAAGATTCTTTCTCCCTCACTGATCCCCTCCAAACAGGATTAGCCCCATGAGCAAGATATGAAAGCTCCCCCTTAACATGCCTCCTTGATCCACCAAGCTGGCAAAAAATTAAATGATTGAGCATCTGCCTGAATCTCTGCAGGTCTCTCTTCACTTTTAGCAAACCCAAACCTTGAGCATACCTTGCTCATCTGTTCCCTGTAAAGGGCACAGACACCGTGAATCCAGAAATCAGACTTGGCCTGGTGACATCCTCTAATTCACTAAGCATGCTCTTTAATTGCAAGCTGGCAAGTGTCACCTTCCCCTGGCATTCGAGGAGCAGCTTTGGTGCACGGGCAGCCTGGTCTGGGAGCACAAGGCTTATCAGGAACAGAGAAGTGGACAAAGATATAGGCTGGAGAGATTGTGACTATCAGTAAGGCATGGAATATAAGCCAGCGCTTAGGAAAAGCCAGGAACACATGTGTTTTAGCATCTTTGTGTGTCCAACACTGGCCTAACTCCACTTCAGAGAAATGTTAACACAAACCAGGTTAAACTCCTTAGGTTATGTAAACTTCTCTGACAAACAACATAAATCCTTTTGATAAGGTGCTAGCTGTGGTAACAACTCCCAGCTTCTTTTCCTTACATTGATGCTCAATTTCTATTCATAAACAAATCAGTGTTACAGCCCTTACAATCTTCAAGTGAAGGTGAGCAAGTCTGAATTGCCATGAGCTTGGTGCACTCTGTAAGCTACCTGCTCAGAGACAGGTGCTTTGCAGGGTGGGTGAGGACATCATGTTCCAGCCAACTTAACATCCCACCAAGCTGCTTAATGATAAACTGATACTACTAAGCTGCCAGGCAGGTGGTGTCCCAATATACCCTTGGGAACACCGATGTCTGCAGGCAGTGACACTAGAACCACCACTGTCCAGACAACCAGTCCCAAGGTGTTCCTCTCAGGATGGCACAGCCATCCTCTCGCCATTGCCTTGTTTAGACTTGAAAACGCACTTGAATCCTTTTGCTTTATGCCACAGATGCTCCTTTTCAGAAATTCTCATTTCAAGACCCAGATTAGACCTTTCAGTGCTATCTATAAAACAAGCCGAGTTTGAAGATACAATATATCTCATTTACTTTTGCACAGTGTACACCTCTAAAAGCTATCACTTACTTTGAAGGAAGCAACAGCCATAGATGTAGTTAGCCAGAACAGGTCTTACCACAGCAGTATTTAACCTTGCTTAGGCTTTCTGAACTAGTACTCTTCCCATTTATGTTTAATAACTGTCAGAGGAAAAATATTTTACAGAGCTTTGAAGAAAGCAATCCATTCATACCACCCACCTTTCTGCAGCCTCGATCACACTAGTCAGCATTCATTTATGTATGCAAAAAGTCACAAGTAAGTGTCTGAATTACTGGCTAGCAACAAAGATTAGGCACAATTTATGATGGAGCAAAACAGCGGGTTTATTGTACTGTATTAGGCATCCAGATCTATGGTAGCGAGACTCCATTGCTGGAATTTTGGCTGGTTTATGGGAGCTCTTAGGCCATGAGACTATAGATTATCTGACATGACTAAACTCAAAACAATGTAAACTGCATTTGTGACATTAATCAGTGCACAAAGATGAGCCTATGCTGCCAGAACGCAGAATCTAAATTTGTAACATCTCTGGGATTTGAGATGGTGCATTTCACAGTCTAAGTGCTCAAAAACGCAAGTGTATCTCTTACCACCTGTAAGGCAAGCTGTCATCCCAAGCAGAAAGCCAACAGTTTAAGGTACAGCTACAAACAGAAGTCATAAGGTTGCTAGCATTTTAGATAGGTCCAAGAATTGGTTCAAGGTACAATATGGCCCATGTTTCTAGTCACCTTCAGCATCCGTACGTCAGCCTCTGTGGCATTTACAGCCAGTTTCTTACACAGGGCCAAGAAGCTATAATGCCTCAGATGACTCAGCTTAAAGGTTATCTCAGCAAGATCTCGATCAAAATCAGCTTCTAAAAATCTAGAAAATTCTTTCTGACTCGCTCTGATACAAGCCACAAGCATGTCACGTGAGATCACTCAGCCTCATGTGACATGAGCATTGTTTTCACAGGTCACATCCCACCTACTGCGCTTCAAAGAAAGGGTTCTTCACAAGCCTGGAGCAACTAATTCTAGTTGCTCGCTCCCACACAAGACATTTACTGAGCATTTATCACACCCAAAAGACTAAGTCATTGGTCATTGCCCCATTATCTGTACTTGATGGCTGGGCTAGTTTTGCCTCTAAATTTGAGTACTGCCTAGAGACACATAATTCCTCTTACTGGAGCAGATACTCAGCTCTGGGCTTTCAGGTCAATAGGCTCCTGTTGCTGGTAAAGCTCAAGAATTTTGCTGCCTGGCCTTACTGTACCAAGCACTGAGCAATCGAACCCACATCTTGTGGCACATAACTTGTTCAGTTTACTTCAGTTCCACTTAGTCTCACAAAACTGTCTTGCATGCTTAGATGTTATGGCTGTTTTAATCTTTCCACAACTCTGACCTACCAGATCTCAGCCTTCACCTTTCTCCTTACAAGGTTCCCACACAAAGCAGGGACTCCTAGTAAGGCAGGATGATCAGTGTTAGTTTTCTATTATCAGAGCTACTTTCTAGTTTAGCATAACTCCAGCACAAAAACATGCTGTAGTCAGGGACGTTGCTGCTGCAAACTGATTACGGCAGTGCTGCTTGGGTCAAGTTCAAGCTGGGGCTTAAAGTCACCAACTGTACCTGGGAACAGGACAGACATTTCAGCCAACTTCACAGCCACATTCACTGCACTCAAGTGTTGATGTGTAGGTTTGCAAGCAGTCACTGAAGACTTCTAACATTTGAAGTATGGTATAAAAAGAGTCATCGATGAGAAAAAAAATCTCAGAATAGATCTGCAGAAACAGATCGTACTGTGCATGAACCAAGACAATAGCACTGTGACCAGGCTGGCATATGGCTGCCTATTTAGATCTCAAATGGCTTAGGAAAGAAAACTTTGTCAAAATGATTGCATTGACTGCAGAGTCCCAGAAGAGCACTGGTGTCAGCCTTGTCCATCCAGGACTGCTCTAGATTTGTCCTGCTGTCTTGGGGGTGAAGAGGTCTGCACTTATTTTCTGGCAAAAAGGCAAGACAAGGCAGAGGTGAAACATGAAGCTTCGTTGCAGAAATATCAGCCAATTGGGGTCAAGCTAGAGCAGTTGCAGGGATGATTCTAGATTATTTTATCAAAGTGCAGAGGACTGACAAGTAAAAAACACCCAGGATGTCAAAGGACTGTCACAAATACACAGAACTTACACTGTAGATGGGGTATCTTGGGGTGATTAACGTAGCAGTAATCTGCTGCCAGGCTTCCAAATTATCTACTGCTTTATAGGCTCAGTCACTTATAGCCTCTGCCAGACCTTGGATCCATATATGCACTTTGAGATGCATTGGAAGATATTACAGCACTGTAGATTTGCCCACCAGAGTTAAACCTTAAGCTGTGATCCCAGATCTGGGGAAATTACATTTTGAGCCAAGCTGAGTAAACAGCATGAAGAATATAGCACTTTGGAAAGAGATTTATTGGTGGCGAGGAAACAGGACTGCTTTACAAGTTTGGATTGAAAGAAGGATACATAAGACAGTGCTTAGTAGATGAGATCTTTCACTGGTCTGGTTCTCATGTGTATCACTACTACAGTCATGCTTTTACACTCCTTGAAATCTTATGTCTAAAGCTGCAAAAGTTTTAAAATCCCGATGAAAATTTAAACACACACAAAAAAACCCCCAGCAACAAGTCACTCCACAAAAAGCACAGTCTCATGGCTGGGATGCAACAAGTTGTCCTGTTGATGCTGGACAGGCTTTGGTAGGGAGGAATTTTGATTAATTCTGTACTGCATTGCAAACCTTCTATAAATTGGGCACTTTCAGGGAGATGAAATATAGAGCAGGCTTCATCTAAAAAGGGCTTTTACAAGTGATGTATGCACTAAATCCTACAGGATATGAGGATTTCCCTGCAACTACCTGCATTTCTTGGTGAAAATTGTGAACTGAGGAACAGTAATTTTAAAGATCATTGATTTTTGGAGAGCTGAAGACAGAACTACATCCTGCTCCTGTTTAATGGGGAGGTGAGGGTTTGCCATTATCTTCACCAGAACACAGTTCAAATCCTCAGCCCTTGATGTCTTTGATTTTTCACTACCTGCCTTGAGCATACTTTGGAAGCACAATGATTAAGTGATACTCTTATCTGTGGTGCAGACGGATGAAGGGAAGGCATCTAAAGATCTAAGTCCTATTGATGTGAACACTTAAATCCTTCAGACAGCTTTAAAAAGAAACTGAAGCCTAAATACCTAGTTATTCAGTCCTGGAGTACAGTCTGAAACCTCAAGGGGATTCGTTCCCATTCTTGTGGTCTTTCTGCTAGACCACACTGCCTTCCAGTTAATTAATTCTATCGATTTGTTTGTTTTTATCAGCCTTTCCACACTCAGCAGTTATTTAGGACTTACATGGGTAATGTATTTTCCAGTTAAATTGTTCCTACTTTTTATATCCTTTCATGCACTTACTTGAAATTTCCCTGCCAAGTGTTTTCAAGTTGAATGTTGATTCATATTATTCAAAATGCCCTGGAAGAGCAGAAAATCTGTGTAGCAGAGTAACTAATAAAATGGGCTCTTTAAACCTGATTAATGACCAGTGAGGGTAAAGCACTTTCCTCCAGAAAAAATAAACAAAACAACCCAGACCATTACATCCAGTGGTATCTGCTGAGATTGAATTCAATTTGCTTCCACGGGGTCATAATAAAATCCTTATCTACCTTCCTGCTCCTTTTCTGAAGCTACTCAATTTGGTAAGTAACCAATTTCGTCAATGAATTTATATTTGGAGTGGTATGTCATGGTGGCTGTTCCAGAAACCACTGCACCTTGCCAACACAGAGCCAAGTCGTTCTTAATGGCCAGGCTGAAAGCAAGTAGCTTTGTGCACAGCAGTGGCATTGGCCCGTAGTCGAATCATTATGGGCTTGAAGTAATGAATTCTGCCTCCATTAGCAATAACTTACTCCTGATGGCACCTGTTGTGAGAAGCCTCCACACATGTTTAGCAGGGGAGTATTCCAGGGCCTCAAAATATCACAGGGTAGCTTAGTGTGGGTGATTTGGTTTGGAGCTTCTGCTGGTGGGTTTTGTTAGCTTAACTACAGCTATTGCTAGCAGATATGTTATAAACCTTGGGAGAGAGGGAAATCAAAGCAGAAATGGGAGTTTAGTCTCATATTTACACTAACAGCAAAATGAAGACATTCAGCTGTTGTCATGCTTCAGGAATAGGCCTTTCTACAACCCGTGTTTGTTCATGCATATTAGGGTGGCTATGAATGTATCTAGGTGGTGTTGAGCAAAGGTTGAACTCAATGTGGAAGTCACTTGATTGTAAGTTAACCAGAAAATCCCTTTTCCTTTAGGCCCAAAGCATACCTTCTCACAGAATATGACTTTTCTTTAGTCAGAGTCTTTATGCCCCATAGCCTGGAGATGGCTCATCTGTTTGGCAGCTAACCAGCCCCAGCTGGCCTGTCTATAGACAGCCACGCAAGTTCTGGATGGGGCTAAACAGTTTTGGAAGTAACTGTGGGCAGCTGCCATTCACAAGGATTTTTACAGGCAGACCATGCTGTCATCCAGTGATGCTCCTCTGTAGACAGCGAGATGGGAAATAACTTACCAGAGGTAGTTGGAGGTCTAACTATTTCAAACATGGTACCCTCTGCTCAGTTGGAGGGAGTCTTCCAGCGTGACTGACTTGCCCTTGTTTGGTTTATTTATGCTCCCTCTAGTTTCCTGGTCCTCTGCTATTTTTTAAATCCAGTGAACCTGAAACAAGGTGTCAGGCTGATGTCAACTCCATCTAGTTTTTGACCCCTGGGTTCTAATGGCCAGCTTGAAATGGCAGCAGGTTTTAGAACAATATTAGGTCAGCGGTTACAACAGTAACTTCTGCTTGGAAGTGGTCACCTCTTCACCTCAAGAGACCACAGTACAGCCCATATACAGATGAAATAGCATAGCTCCCTGGCTGCACCTTGTACGGAGCTAATTCAAGAGAGGAATATTCAAGATGGACAGCATGTCAGAGCATTGCAGCCTACAACAGCACCTTTCTCTGAACAGCACTGACATCTGTCCCCAAGAAAGCAGCATTAGAAGAAGCCTATCCCCAGACTGTGCACATCAGCATGCATAAATAAATCCCATGAGTACAAGCTTTGTCAATCTTCTTGACAAAGATCACAGCCTTTGGATAAGGAGCCCAGCCAAAAGCACATTTCTATTCCTTTCTTCATCATTAAACTTGATAGCTCAGTGATAGACGGCTATTCAATAAGATTAATGCTGGCAGCAAAAAGAAAACTCCCACAATGCCCACAATACTTTTCTCCTCTCATTTCTTTATATAAACATTTTTTGTTTCAGTTTACAATAAGTGAACAGCAGTGATACACAGAAGTGTGATCCCCAATGGAGAAAAATCTCTAGTCCATTTACAAAGAAATCTATTATCTCAAGTTGTTCAGGCTCAGGAGAGATCCTTTCCAGGAGGACCTGTGAACAAAAAGCAGCTATTCACGGTAGTTTATCAGGTGGGACATCTTTTAAACCTAAATGAATTTCCAGAGATTTTCATGACCGCATCTCCCTGGGTCTTATGGAGAATGTGGGACTGGATGTAATTGCTCTCAATCTGGCCAGGACTCAAACTAAGCCTGACATTTTGATGAGCTTCCTAAGCAGTAGACAATTGGCAAGTCTTAGAAAAACATTTACAGGGATAAGAAATCAATTCAAAGCTCAGATAACTACCTCAGTCAATGGGTTTGAGCCACTGACACACCAAATATTTATTTATAAATGCAGAATAAGTAGGATCAAGGGCACCTTGCTGCCAAATTATTAACAGCAGCAACTGTGAAGACTTATAGATACAGATAGTGTAGGGACTCATTTGTCTAATTTCAGACATCTACAAAGTTGACTGGGGAGGGCAGACACATCTGGCCTGCATTGCAGGTCTGCGTTTGATTAAGCTGAACTGTTCCACAGGAGAATCTTCTCCAGTTATAGCTATAAGGGAGTCCAATATTAGATCTAATGAGCCATCATACTAGATGAATCCACCTTTGCAAATTAAAAGCTCCCTCCAAAAGGATCTTCTAGTACATAGCTTAATATCTTTAGGCTGATCTATGATATGTGCCAGCAGGAACACTCCTGTTAGTGCTTCTTTATGAAAACATACATTTTCCTAAGGCAAAGGCAATTCCCTTGCAGTACAGTCCGTTATAGGTCACCTCCTCACTCACTGCAGGGAAGTTTAACTGACTACATCTCTCATTAAAAAAGTCTCTGCTTGAGTCAGAGCAGCCAATGCAATACAACCGTGCAGTGGCAACCACAGAGCTGGATGAAAGATGCAAACTTCATTGCAAATTCCCTAAGGCCTGATGGCGCACATGTCAGTAATCATCTTGCTGCATATACCCTATGTCCTGGTTTGGGCCAGGACAGAACTGATTTTCTTTTAGTAACTTTGCTTTTTAGTTAAGTCTCTTCTGAGAAGCTACACTCTCTGAAATTAACTGCATGTTTTTCCAGACAGTAGCTGCTTCTAGCAGTGATAAGGCTCGGTGTTTATAGTTAGTGCTGGAACATCAGAAGCAATGGTATGCAGAAAGGCCCTTGCTTATAGTTATCCCTATGGAGACCAAG
>VZSC01014751.1:131952-157270 GCA_013398225.1 Steatornis caripensis
GACGTATTTGTCATCAGTGGGGGGGAGCTCGATATTGGTTTTGTACATATTTGTGTATATTTCATTATTATTATTATTCATTATTATTGTAGTTAGAGTAAAGCTGTTTTAACTTTTCTAACCCATAAGTCTCTTTCCCTTTTCTCTTCCCCCCCCCACTTCGGGGAGGGAGGGGGTTAACAAAGAGCGTCTGTCGTTCACTTAATAGCCAGCCCAGCTTTAAACCGTGACACCCTAGAAGGCCCAAATGCATTAGGGACCTCAAGTGGAGTCCCAATCACAGCTGCTTTGTACAGGACAAATTTATCCCATTGTCATCATTTCCAAATATACTACCTCCAAATTGCATTGGAGCATCAGTCAGTGCAAACAGATCTCTCTGGAATGATATTACCTCTTGTGAAGAGTTTTCTCATCTCAAGCCTCAGGGGGCATAATTAGTAAACAGAACTGCTTGCTCTGCAGATCTAGAACTTGTTTTTTCCTCAAATTTTAGCATGGCTTTCACTGCAATATTTTAAGCGCTAGTGGAATTTCCCTGTGCTGGATATACTGCTACCAACTGAAGATACAGCAATAGGTGGGACACTCCACCCCATGGAGGAATTCTTGGGCTGAGGGTAGATGATGGGCACTCAAAGCAGTAGAGCACAGCTCTCAGCTACTGATTAACTCAAAATCGGAAGTCAGAACTGTACATTTGGTCAAAGTTTATCTTTAAACAGAAGAGCTCTGTCTTCTCTCCGCACCTTAGTCATCTAAGGTGTAAGTACAGATACAAGGCCTGTCAGAAATACAGCACATAAGAAGGAAGATTTATTCTTCAGCAGTACTTGCATTATGGCTCCAATCTGCTGTGATACGTTACATTTAATATATTCCAAATGAAGTACTGTTGTGCCCATGCCTGAGAGAAAAGATCAAGGAGGAGGAACAGCCAGTGGTGAATCTGGCATACCCTTGACTTACTCTAGCCTTGTAACGTCGCTTGCAATATGCAGCGGATGACACAGTATTTCAAAGACATGCTCATTTCTGAATATATTCCAGCCTACATCCAACAGCACCGAGCTAGCTTCGAGCAGTGACTGCTACTTAGGTTGTGACATTAAGTCAAAGCATGACTTCCTTCCTTACTTCACCAGTAACACAGAGCACCTCCAGTCAATTTAATTTACTTGATACTCCTGAGATGAATGGTCTGCCCACTGCTGATTATAGGTACAATTCAAGGTGACTAGCCCGAAAACTGCACAGTGTCTAAGTCAGACCTAGTTTACTTCTGCAGAGTCCTTTCAAACGGGTCCTAGAATAACTCATTGAAAGTAGAAGAGCCTGGTTTAATAACTAAGCTAATAAGCTAATGAGCTAATAACCAAGAGGCCCATCCATTTCAGGCATGTGACCTAGTTGCCCTGTTTTGACACATCCAGCTCCTCACATCTGTGGAGTTACATGACACCAGCAAGCCTATGCAAATACACAAATGTCATCTTCAGAGCTAAAGCCTGGGCTAGACTCAGGCCCACTGGAAGATAGTAGAGTAATTGGTTTCAAAAAAGGCTAAAAAAGGCGTGTTCTCACCACACTTTCCAGGTGAGACACTCAGGGGACAAAGTCATTAGGACAGCTGGGCTGCCTGCAGGCCCATTTCAATAGACCACATTTTATCTTAAACCTCCAGTTTGAACAACCATGGTTTTTCAATAGGACCGTGCCTCAAACTACAAGAGATCGACACAACTATCTCTAGAAGATAACAACTGAGACAGCCTGAATTACATTATGCTTACTTTGTACTAAGCAGCAGTGTAAAAAGAACAGTATGTGCACAGTGACCAATACTGACTGCTCTTAATGCAAGCAGCAGAGTGCCAACCACTGGTACTGCAAATGCAGCACATCACCTAGGCATATGCGTCTCTTTGTTAAAGAGGTCCTATTTCTTACTACTGGCTTTTTGATATCTAGTTGCACCTTGTCTGAAAACAGCTTTTTTGTTGTCCTTTTAGTGTCCCGAGACACTAACCTTACTAAGTGTTCAGCCCATGCACCAGCCCTGAAAGGCACCACGCAACCAAAATTCCATAAACACCGAGTATGTTGGGATGTCCGCTCCTTGGGAAATCAGATGCAGAAGTCCCTTCTGCCTTTACTGGATTAGAGCTTCTGAAAAGGATCTCAATACCTCTCACTGGAGCTTAATTGGGAATTTGGCAAGAGAAGCTTCTTTTCTATGCAGTACTTTGAAGAGTTTTTCCACCTTCATTGGCAGTTTTTGCTAGAGCTCTGCACTTGAAACTTCTTTGTACATCTCCATACTCCTGAAATGTTGTTCAAGTTAATGCTTATTAATATTCCTTATTAGTGTTCTAGAATAAAATCTTTCCTAATTGATAACGTTGGAGTGTCTCTTCCATTACTCATTAGAAAAAAGAAATGGGTTAATCCTTTGCAGCATCTCCCAGAGAATAGAGTTATTGAGGTTACTCTGATACAGTTCAAGTGTCTCCAGCTGCAGCTGTAGATTTCCAGATTTTCTGTTATTCCTCTTCCTCAGAGAATCATGTGCTCTTGCTGCTAACCTTCCCCACACATTCCCCCCTGTGTACTGTCCACAGACACAGCACATGCTTCTGGATGCTCATACATAAAACAAANGCTGTAGATCTCCAGATTTTCTGTTATTCCTCTTCCTCAGAGAATCATGTGCTCTTGCTGCTAACCTTCCCCACACATTCCCCCCTGTGTACTGTCCACAGACACAGCACATGCTTCTGGATGCTCATACATAAAACAAAGCACAAGTTCTTCCACGCATGCAACATACTGCGACATACCAATGCACACTCACAAATATTTTCACACCAGTGCATAGCCTATCATGTACTTTACTTTTCCATTTGGAAGCAATTTGAAGGGAGATACAGTAAACACCAATTTGTGCTTGTAGGAATTAACATCCCTACACTCAACATTTAACATATCTAAAGACAGTTCTCTCTTGCTCTGGAAATCTTCTCCGGTACCAGGTGTTTTGTCATGGGACAAGGCATTAGAAACAAGAAACATCAGACTTCAACAGGCAAAAATAAAGTCTCCAGGCTAATTCCCTAAATTCCCATCCCCTAATTAGGCAATTAACTAATTCCAATTTCATCCATAGCTGAAGAGGACAGAACTACCTTTCTGATTTGTGCTAAAAATACTAACTGATCCAAGAAGTGTTCAATGTTCTCCACCTGCAGAGAACATCGTGGTGGGAAAAGATGATTTTTCTCTCAGCTCACGTCTGTATTCAGATAAGTCAGGTGAACAGAGGCAAGAGAAAAGATGGGGGAGGGGATTAGCAATTTCAGAAAACACCTCTCTTGGCAGAGGTGAGTAAATTGTTTTTAATATATTCAGTCTTCTAGTTCTAATCTACTGGTGGAAGCAATCCACAGGAATAAGAAATACAGACAGTGGCCATGAGCCTATTAAGTAAAATGTGATTTAAGGTAAGCTTTTGACTCACAGAAAAGCACTGAGGGGAAAAGGATATTTAAAAGGTGTTCTAGTTTTTTGCTTCAAATACATGGGAATCTTCTGCCATTTTCCATTTCATCCACTGCATCACAGTGCAATCCTGCCCAAGAGCTACAATCTGGCAGCACTCAAGCAGTACTTAGTTGAAAGACTTCAGGAGCCTTTCACTGCAAAACTCATCTTTTATCAGAGAAACAGCCTCCTGGAAGGCATTGAACATAAACAAACCCCTGGAAGATGTAAGGACAAGGGAGAGTTTCCTCCTGAACCCCTAAACTACAGCAAGCAAAGAGCATGCTCTGATCTTCCTATGTGCTACAGCAGCCTCCTAGTGCCTTCTTTCTGCTTGGGGAGGCAAGTTTCCAGGCTGGTGGTCAACCCTTGAGCTCCTAGGGTCTTCTCTGAAATCCAGCTGGGTCAACTGAACTGATCAGGAATTCATAAAGTGTTTTTCCCTCCTTGGGAAAGTGATAGTATCACTTAACGTAACTTGGGAAGTAATAGTATGTTAAAATGGAAGCAGATGTCCAAATTGCACCTATTTCTGACAGTTCCTTTCACCAGGATTGTGGGAGAGTCTGTGGTTTGCTGTAAGCATCTAGCTACAGTCGCTCTTCACCTGTAAGGAGCTTGGGCACTTGACATTAGCTGCTTTTGTACCCGATGCAGATGCTGAAAATAGCCTGGAGTCAACTAATTGAAGTCCGTCAGCATTTCCCTGGAGCAAAGAGTCCAGTCAGTCACTAGCATCCTCTGCTTGTCATGTAATTATCAAAGAACTTCTCCCCTTAGGCTTCTTTATTTTCCACAAACATGTAGTTTTCTATGTAATCATGGAAGTAGGGCAGTTTCTTGACCTTGCCTCAACACTTGGGGGGATTTACTGAGCTACAAACTCACAAAGCTTCGTTTGCAGTCCTCGGTTACTCCTTGGTTGAACAAAACCCATTGAAATCCATGTGTTTGGGCTGTGCAAGAACAAAGGAGTGCGGAATACATTTAAAAAATTAAAATTGTTTCTCTGCCATGGGCTGAAAAAAAATCCCCCTGCCCCTGGGCTTTGAGTTTGATTTGTATTTCAATAAAAATAAATCAAAGTAGACAGATTAATGTGTTTTGAAATGCAAATGCTTTGAAAACATTAAAGGACAAATAACAAGGTGGCATGTTCTCAGTTTATTTTTGGTTATTATTTTTATTTACCCTTTGTTCCTAAATGATCATACGTATCCTATGTGCCTGATGGAAAATTTTGCTCTCTGCAGTAATCCAGCTGTAAGAAACACAGTGAGAGTTTCTTCTGCAATATTTTCTTACCACTCAACAATGCAAAGCAGCTATTTGAAATACCTATGTAATTTAAATCTTGATCCCAAGGCACATCCTAAAGCCTCGGAAAGCTACTGGGTTGTTTTGGCTGAAGCTGAATACAAGCAAATAGCAGTAGACTGTTTTTTTTCAAGTGATACTCAGATGCTGGGTTTTCAGGGCTTGTTTCTGATCTCACTTAAACATGTGGAAGACAAGAGAAGCACCTGCATCAGTGGTGGGGTTTCCTCAATGCAGAAAGGAAAAGTAAGACTTGAACCAAACCCAGACATAGTTTTAAGCAGACTGCTCGTTCATAATAAATAAGGCAACATTGTGGTTCCAAGTTAATGGACAACGAATAGGAAGTACACAAAATACTTGCAGAAACTGCCTAGAACACACTGACTCAATTGCTCAGCAGAAGTACAGGAGGAGAGATAAGACCTTCAGGAGTTGCCTCACACAGCAGTTTTACACAGATAAGCATTTCATATTTCAGTTACATTTATCTGAGGCAACTACAGCCCTGAATACCCCTCTTATGCTGCTACCAGAAGCCTACAAATACCTGAGGAGAGGTCTCCCCACATAGAGCATCCAATGCAGGAATTACCAGCTTCACCCTGGCACCAGCCTCCAACCCCCAGCAGATCTCAGTCCTCCACTACAAAGGTCTCAACACACACATGAAACAAATACCCAGCATCATCTACTTGACCACAACTGAGCCAAACATGATGGCTTTTTTTTTTTAATGTGGAAAACTGAGCAAACAAAACTTTTAAGCTGTTTGCTTTTACTTTTTTCATGTAGCTTTTTCTTAAAGGTCTGAATGCGTGTTTTCTCTTTGCAATGGATACCATCTTATGAAAGCCAAGGAAAAAGAAGGAAGAGAGCCAAAACCGCTTTCAATGTGTCTAAGTGCTGAGAAACAGAGACCTTTCTAAATTCCTTAGACCACTCTGTGTTCCTCACAAGATAATTTCACATCAGTATTAGAGGTAGAGCTTTAAGCCAATGTATAGCTCCAGCTTCAAATTCTTCCAAATCTCAGAGATATTTAGAGCCTGGGGTTAGGATCCATTCTCACTTGGAAGACAGATATTTCACAAATTGCAGACCTAGATTAAGTGTTAAATTCAGCTTGAGGCGGTCTAGCAATAGGGATTTCTCTGGTATCATCTGCAGATACTCCAAGGAAGCTGACAAACTTCAGTGAGCTGTTCTGAGAGACTTCACTTACTTCATGGAATATTTGAAATGCTTCAGAGACAACAGCAATCATTTGTGTAGAGATTGAAGTTATGAATTCAGATCTAAGAAGGAGGGAGTAGCAACAGGAAAATGACCTTGTGGTCACCAACTTCCCAAGCTTGGGATATTCTGTCCTGGGAAGTGGTGTAAATTCCAAGCGAACATGTCTTGTAAACAAGAGAATATGCATTGCTGTGTTGATCTAATAAGGTATGTTAAACCTCCCTATAAGGTATGCCTGGGGTACCTCCAGATGCTCAGATGTGCCCACACTCAACCCTGGGCAAATCCATGGCCACTAAGTACTTGAGCATCCATGAGGGTCCAAGTCCTTATTAGCTAGAGACAGACTGACATTTGTAGGTGCCAAGACCCTTCTTCAAGTAACCACAGGCGTTAGTCACAATAATGCCACTGAAATAATAGACGTGCTGTTCAAATGCTGAAAACCATGCATTTCACATCTATAAATGCTCTCCTTACTAAGGACACAGCACATCCCNAGACTGACGTTTGTAGGTGCCAAGACCCTTCTTCAAGTAACCACAGGCGTTAGTCACAATAATGCCACTGAAATAATAGACGTGCTGTTCAAATGCTGAAAACCATGCATTTCACATCTATAAATGCTCTCCTTACTAAGGACACAGCACATCCCAGAAGTGGCATTGAATATTATGTTAGTTAAAATTCAGAAATATGTTGTTTACTACACTTTCTAGGTGGCACTGAACCTTGTATTTAGGCATAGGATTTAGAAATGCAGCTATGAAGATCAAATGCAACTTAAAGGCCAAATCAGATCTTCGCTCGATACAACAGCACGTTGAGAAGCCAGGCTCTGCCAGTACTCCCAGCTCTTACAGCACTTGGCTCTGCACCCAAGCAAGGCCCTTTAACTTTACCTGAAGGATGCAGCAAAGAATCAATTTTAACAAGCAAAGCACTTTTAAAAATTTGGTTTTGTACACTACGGACTGGATTACCTTTCTTTTATACTATTTTCTTTTACATATCTTTAAGTGGCATTTAACACAACCGCCCTAGGCTGGGTGCAATCCATCTATCAAGAGCAATATACTGACATTGAACGGCAGCCCTCAAGAATTAAATGTGCGGGTCATGACAGCTTGCGCTGGAGGATGATCTGGAATTAGAGGAGCCTCTATCCTCTGCAACTGAAGTATAACAAGGACTACGTAACACTGAAGTACAATTGTGGTTTATAATCTCTTTTCACAGATGTCAATATCTGACTGTCATGAAAATTAACCAGGAGTTTAATGCACCAACAAGGTTGGGAAGACGGATATGTTTTATAACATTTATGTTTAATCCATTGCCTTTTAGGACGGTGCAGCATCACAAGAAGCAGCAGTTACTACAGTACCTAAGATACTTTCTCAACACTAAAACTTTTGGGAGGCAGCCCCAGTAGCTTTTTCTTTCCAAATGTATTTTCTCTTTATGAATTCAGTAGAAAATATCATTTGCCCAGTTTCAGCAAAACTGCAGCCAGATGTCAGCTTTGATCTCATCACCACATAATGAGGACAGATGAAGGACAAATAGGTTACACTGCACTTCAGCAATAGGAAGAATTAACTTCACTGTTCCTCGCAGCACCATCTGGGTTTGGCAAAGTTAATTCTCATCCATGTCAAGAGTTCATTCAAGGAAATAATTTTGTTTTCCAAATGCTATTCCTTCCTGTTTCTTCTGGAAATGTAATGCCTGATCCCTTGACCTAGTCCTTCTGTCCTCATTATTCATGCTTTAAGCATCTTAAAACAAAAAGTACTGCAGACAACTGCTAGAATCAGTGCAAGGCATTTAAAGCACATTTTAAACACATAAAATAACATGCTGTGATGTATTTCTCATCAAGACTGAAATGAAGGGAGAACATCACAACTCCCTAGTCAGAGGCACAGGCCAGGAAAACCAGGATCCTGCCCTTCAGATCTGTTTTCTGATGTATGCCAGACACCTGGCAGACCTCAGCCTCCCTCCCACAGAAGGGAGCCAGCCACACGCTACCTCCTAACACCCTAAAGACAGAAAATGCCTGGCAGCACTTGAAGATCAAGCACTACAGAAACACTAAGTGTAACTACTTCACCAGACATAGCCCAAGCTCTAAAGCAAACAGGTCACAAACACTCCATCCACCCACTTGTCAGCCTCCTCCACCAAGAGGCCAGTGGGACACCAAAACCACCCTTAGATGTACACTGCATTTCAGACTTTCCAAAAGCCAAAGGGTTTCAACCACCCATCATCTCCTCACCCAGATGTCCCCAGCATTACCATTGTCTTGATAGTTGCCTCCACACAGCTGAGCAGTCTTTGTAGTGCAGCAGCCATCATCCCACAGCATCTCCTGCAGCAGCTCAAACCTTCATCAACAGCACTGGGCCACCTTGCTGGCTTACATACTGGCTGTAGGGTGGAGCTGGAGGGCAGGTCGTTCCCTTAAAGGGCCTGTTGCACAGTAGAAGACCTTCCTTGTCTCAGCAGGGTCACAGGTTCTTGTAACCAGACCCTTCCAAAAATGTTTTGCTACCGGCAGAAAAAAGTTATTTTGTTTTCTAAAAAAATATTTTAAGAAAATTATATGGAAATTTATTTCATTTTCTTTTCATATTATTTTTAAAAGGAGGGAGGATTGTGTTTTCAAAAATATCATTCTTGGTCATGGCAAGATCTTATTTCTGGACGACTTAACCAATTGTTATAGATTGTATTTATTTTATTTTCACTTTAATATCTCTAATTTTTTTTGTTTCAAAATGTGCAACACACTAATGTCTAGATGATACGTCATATCATGTCAAATAAATGTTCTATGACCTCCTCATACTAAGCACATAGTAGGCATGACAGATTATAATACAATTTTTCACCAAATTTATTGTAAAAACCTTTAAGGACAGCTGCTAATTAGCAGAGATCTAAACCATCTTATTCTTTAGATCAAAGTGTCCCCTATTTGAGTTTGACATGAAACAGCCTAACACTTTGAAGAAGAAAAGAAGTATATTAATTAGAGAAAAAAAAGTTGTCAGTATCTGTGGATTAGCCTGCGATTTTTTTCTTTTAGTACAATTTTACGGACTTTTAATTTCACTGGAAATGCTGACATAGCAAAATTTCCAGGGAAATATAATTCAAAGTTTCAAGTTCCTCTCCTAACTTAGTGTAACTTACTCCACTTGTGGTTGCTTCATCCTTATTGGTTGCAGACGTCGAAGGACTTCATCTGCAAATATGAGTGACAACCATGTTTCCTGCACTGTCATTTCTGCCAAGCAACCAACAGATTTATTGAACAGTCTTCATGTCATTGCATAAAGACTTACCGTATGATAGCATCATGGACATTCTCTGCCATGTTACATCTCACTGCAGCACTTAAATAGAAGATGGGAACAAGGCAAATCTAAAGTTAAGTTCCTCCAAATGGATCACATACCTGGAGTACTTGGCAAGGTGCAAAGATCATGTTTGTGGTTCCTGGAAACCTGTGAGAGTCCCACTGCCAAGAACTTGACCCAATGCGTTTTATGTTGTTGGAGATGTACGTTTCATTTCTCCTGCTGTGAGCTTGACGGCATGGTGTGACGTTGCACCTTTCCTGTCTTTGGCTTGCTGTCACAAGGAATATCTACAATAGCTTAGGAAGTGTACCTTGTTATGCTGTAGGCTTGTGTCTGAGAACTCCAAAGCCCAACGGGAAATCACAAATCTTAGCAGGGTGTGGTAAAAAGAGGTCCTCTACAGATATTTTAAATGCATTCATTGAGGATGTCAGTCCACACACAGAGGTGCCAGATCTGGAACTGAGTGCTGTGAGGTTTCCCCTTAAGGTGCAGGAGTTTTGCAAGTTGAGATGATGTAAAGCAGCTCAGGATTTTAGGTGAATGGACAGTATTGTGTAGGATATTTGACCCAGAAATAGTTCCATAACGTTTGAGATGGCTGCGCTGTATAGGGTAGGCAAATTATCATGACAAAATGTGCCTGCCTTTGTAGCCATAGGAGGGTTTTTAGCACTGAAGCTATGTTTGATCTCACTTGTACCGATATTAGCTGGTTTTATAGGTCATTTCATTATTGCCTCATTGTAGAAGATTGGATCATTAATATGCAGCAGCTAAAACCCTTTGCATTTTAAAATGCTAATTTTTAGGTGTCCATACGGCAATAAAATCAGGCTGTGAGCCATCCATCCATACCCTTATATGTCTGTCTATATAAAAAACAATTTTGTGGTCTAGTGAGTAGGGCACTGAACTGGGAGTTGAAACTGGGTCTGTTACTGTATCTGGCATTGACTTTGGGAACAGGAACATGAACACATTATTATGGGGTACACTTAGCTGTGAACTTCCCATATGCCATCTACTCTTGAGTAATGGCCCCAAAAATAAACTTCTATCCTACAGAAAAGGAAACTAACTCAACCCTTTAGTGAAAAGCAGGGGCTGTTGATTGAGAAGCGCCATAGCTGACCATTTGCTGAGTTACAGCCCTGGCCTCGTTGTTGCACTGGAGTTTCACATCTCCAGGTGTAGCTTTCTTATGCAGCTACTGCGTCTTTGGAAAAGCTGTGTTGGATCTCTGTGCATCCCTTCTATTTCTGTGTCTTTTATTTGTATTGTTAACCCTTTTGCCAGGCTAAAATCTCTGAGTGCATGTAAGCTCAGGGGACGAGGAGAAGGAAGTAGGTTAGGGAGGATGCAAGCTCTTCCAGGAATCCTAAGTACAGCCATATATAAATTATAAGAACAGTGAAAGCCATTTCAGACATTTAGAAGAAGGGTATTTTCTTGTGATGGAGTAAGGAAATTTACAGCGTCTTCAGGTACCATATAGTGTTACTATTGGACCCATACAGACAAATGCAGATGCAGCATCTTTATTGCTTTTCCTCAGCTCTTATTTCTGAATTTCTACTCCTCTATGTTCACCTTCTTATGAAAGTTTCCCTGTTGGATTTTAAGTTTGGTTTCAAACAGATAAATAAGGATGTGCTTTCTTTAGCTGCATACTTTGGATGACACTGGGTGAGATCAGAACAGCACGTTCAGGCTGAGACACTGAAGACAGTTCCTGTTGGGATAGCTTAATTGCTTTTCTGCTAATTATCTTTCTATCTAAGTCTTATTCATTTTGCTTTAGTAAATTTGCTTTAAGTCAAAACCTGCTAAATTGGCATTTTTAAATTCTGCCTTTCATCTCTGTCCCTACTACTAATTCAGCCCCAGGTTGGAAGAGATAGAAAGATCTAAGTTTGTAGCTCTTCTCAGAAAGAGTTAGTGAATTATGGGCCATTTGTATGTGTTTGTGTTCAAAGAACACCACCAAAGCTGGCCTCTACTCCCAAGGAGAAACAGACCCATCTGTTCCGCTCCTTGCAGACAGATTTTTTAGAAAATAGTAAACTTGTAATATTCCACCCTGAATTACCAACCTCTAAATTACTTTTCCTGCTGTAGGAAACATTTTGCCATGGGCAGAGAACATGGGCTATGTAACCTGCAAAAGGCTATTTTTGCATCACTGATATCTCTGAAAGTAGATTGAGGCTAGTCAGTGATTAAAGATCAGTCAACATGCACCAGCTAAATGAGTGGATGATTTTTTCTCATCTGAAGTACTCTTCTAAACTGGAGCCCCATTCAACAGAAAAGGCTTCTTTTACTGGGAAATCAAATTAATAATAATTTCTGTCTTCTCATTGTTTAAATCTTTTTTTTCGCGGAAACAAAAACACTATCTGCAACTGCTGCAGCCAAGAAATGACATGAATAATTCCTTCTAATTTCACACCATTTAAGCTACTTTACTAGCTTCTAACTAACATGTGTAGATTATTTAAGGACAAGAAAATTGCTTTTAAATGCAGGTAAGAGTAAGCTGACTATCCCCATGTATTATGTGTTTTGATACCTTCTGAGAAGCCAGCTGTGCTGTTGAATTTCTCAGGGTCACAGCAGCTGAAGATGAAAGCTTATTTTTTCAAGAGTGGGCTAATGACATCACTGCACATGCCATGAAATCTCTAGGATACCATGCAGACTGGATTTTTTAAAACACAGTTTTTAACTGCTATTTCACCAGCCGGAAGTAGCAGCAGAGACATTAACAGTTACAGAAGTTAACACTTTTTCTGTCATTCCCATGTTGCTTTGGAGTTGGGAACCAATTTGGTATTTCCCTCCTTTGTCACCAGGCGGGGAACATCAGGAGAACAAATCAAAGCAAGCTTTGCAGAACACAGGGACTGTAAACAGGTATTGCTACTGGCCTTTCCAATTCAACCCACTCATTAATGTGTGCCCTCAATTATTTTTTTCTCTTTGAGTGCTCAGAAGAGTCTATCTGAGAGTCAAAAGTCAGTTCATTGGAACAAAAAGTTGCCTTCCCAGGTAACTTGTGGCATCTACAATGTTTGTAATGATGATACGGTGAGGACAGACCTGACTGCCAGAAGGTCTTTGTTCCAGACCTTGTAGAGTACACCATCTGAGACTCCTTTTGGCTGGGATGCTTCCCGGAAACCATTAATCAGGAATTACTTGAAATTTAATGATGAGAATCTTAACCTGCCTTTCTCTTCCCATCTTTGAGGCTGACTGGGAAATACGCCCATGTTTCCAGCTCCTGTTTACCCTGAAAGCAGCTGCCTGGATGTGGAGATCGAACCAGAACTCACACGGCACGGAGCCAGAAACCTGCTGCTCCCTGAGAACGGGCAGCTGCCGAAAGCAGGGATATTGCCTCAGAGCTCAGCACTGCATCCTACTAACAGGGCAGTTACAAGTTCCACTTCATTTTACAAATGCAACACAAGCGCCTAAACGTACTAGTGAGAATTATCAGTACTCTCAGATAATGCCATGCTTAGGGATTACAGGCAGACACTTCTAAATGTTTTGCCAACAAAATGCCTTCCGACACTTGGATTTTACACTCCTCCTCTATACGGCATCCACTGAGGTGTGTGTACCACTGTCTTCCAGTGGTTCTTCTTGCCCTGTATATGTGGTTACCGTGCTTGCGCAGTGGCTTTCCCACAGGTATACTGAGTCATAATACTGCAATATTTGTAAAGGGATCTGCCTTCTGCTCAAAACCCTGGGCCTTTTAGCTGTTTTCTGCCTTTACACACAGAAGAGGACATACCCATCCTCATGCAGAGGTTTGTAAAAGAAACCTGCATGCAAGCCTTTTGTCAAGACTCCTTTTGAAGACTGCAGAAAGAGCTAGAACACCTAGAACACTCTGTCTCATCCTATGGCAGTGGTTGAAAAGACATAAACCACCATTTGGGAGCACTTACTTCTTCCCCCAGGAAAATGGGAGCTTGAATAGGTAATACAGAAATGGACATCTGCACAAGAGGTGAGAAGACTCACACACAGGGTTCCTCTGGTTGCTAGCTATCTGCTGTGAGCAAGTCTGTGTATACACACAGTCATTGCAATGCTTAAGACTCCTGGGGCTTCCGTGAAAGAAACAATAAAATTAAATAATAAAATGAAAGAAGCAATAAAGTGAATCTGCTTTAGCAGGGAGGTTGGACTATATGATCTCCAGAGCTCCCGTCCAACCCCTACCATTCTGTGATTCTGTGAAAGTCCAAAGCAATATGGTCACTTTATCATCTAAATTGGAAAGAGATTATTACGGAGAACTGGCCTGATGGTTGGCCAGGCTGAATAATGAACGCACCTTAAGCTCAGTAAATGGGATAATTATATCTAAATTGCATTTCATAATTTAAAAAGATACAATAAATGAATCAGATCTTACCTTAAAATAAAGTTAATCTGAAACCCAGGGTTCGATCATTGCTAAAGGAGACCATGGTTATCAGATTCATGGCAAATGCATTTTCAAGCTCATTTGTTCAAAATCTAAGAAAAAGGAAAAAGAAACCCAATGCTATTTATAGAGAACAATCTAAGCACTTCCATACCAGTAAATAAGAGGTAGTATAATACAATTCTCATTAAGGTGCTGAGGTTTATTTGCTCTTGTTTTCTGTTTAATAAAATGTTTTAACTCTGCAAACAAGCAGAGGCAAAACTTGGGTTCATGCAAGGTTTTAATTGCCTGTTAATGCTTTGCCAAGTCCAAACATTTCTGAAAAGTTCCTACTTGTCGCATGCCCTTTATCTGGTCGATCCTTCTGGATAGATCAGAGAGGCTTGCCGGCATGTGTTTTGGCAAGCATTACCTTGATAAAAACCATGATTTTATTTCAATTTTGGATCTTTGAGGGCAGACTGAGCTGAATTCATTTTAGTTTGTGGAGGCAAATGGCTGAGAGGCTGAGGGGACCTTTGTAAATACCACTTCGTATCTGCAGCAGAAAGATGTTTGATTGTCAGCTGGGGCCGATGGTGATGACAGCGATTTAATGCTTCGGAACCCAGAAGTCTCAGCTGGAATTGCACGGTGCTTGCTGCACAAAAATATGCTGAGAAACAGACCTTCATCTGAAAATTTGAGGTCCTGGGCCCCAGTCCTGCAGAAACTCTGTGCCTTGCTTATTTTTATGAATCTGCCTAAAATGAAACATGGACAAATATTTGCTGGATTGAAATGCAAATGGACAGAACAGGCAAAAGAATGAGAGAGGGGAAGAATTATCCTCATTTCACAGCTGCCCTGATCTGCTGGCTCTGAGTTTATCTGTGCATAAAGCCAGCATAAATCACTCCTGATCCGCATCAGATGTGTCCTGCTGGGCACGCAGCAGAGCACAGACCAAAGATTAATGATCGCCAAAGCAGAGACATGGGCCCCTCTGCCAGGAGAAGATGAAGCACCCTCTGGGGGACTCTTTCTCTCTCTCTGACAACAGCGGGAGCCTATGCAGAAATCTTGGACTAGACACCTAGTTTTAGATAGCTGAAGTTAGGTCAGATGAATTTCCCTCCTGAGAAGTTACATGACTTGATCAAAATCAAACATGAAGTCTTCTTCATGAATTAGGTCCTGTGCTGGGGAAAACAAATGAATAAGACCTAAATTGATGGGCCGTATTTGGGGATTTGGGTGGAGGGTGTTGGTTTGTTGTTTTTTTCTTTAATGGAAAGATTAATTTTATCAGAAATACACACGCGGAAATAGAAAACTGAGGGGAAGAGTATGCTTTGCAGGGCATGTGGTACCAGTTCTGTAGTTTTCCCAGCTGCAATGGCAAATCCTGCACAGTGGGAGAACACAGATATCATGAGCCAGAATTCATTGACCGTTAACTTTTAGCTTATTTGCCACTATTGCTTCCTTCAGTTACTGTGCTGCTGCACAGCCTTAGTGTAAATGAGAAAACACCTTACACCATAATCTTCTACTTTAGCCTTCTAGAAATGGATAAAGACCTTCTAGAAATGGTTAAAGTTTTGGTAGCATATCCCCACATTTTGGGGGCACTTCAGAAACGTGAAATTTTGGTCAGGCCCCCGTACCCTTTGGCTGAGCCTGAAGCCAGTGGAAGACCTCAGCCATGTTGTTCCTTGGCACCTATATATGGGGAAAAAAGAGATGGAGAAAAAAACCTGATCCATGACACTCCTGATGCTGCTGTATGAGGGTATCTATCGTTCGTGCCTCCTGCCCTCCACAGTCTGGCCAGATGCAAAACCACATTATACTTCCATTGAATCCTCCACTTCTCAAATGAAACAGCATGTGGACACAAGAAATGTCCTAATTTAATATTAATTAGACTCACACTGCACTGGCATAGATCCAGGCACTTTGCCATATGAATGATGAGGTACGATGCTCACCTTTAGTTCCCCCTAGCCAGTTGTTTCCCACAATGCTGCCATCTTGCAGTTACAGGTAATGTGATGTTTTACACTCAGCGCTGCTATTACCTCCTTCCTGTACCTTTATAGTCTGAACATTCAGATAGAGATGAAACCCATTATACTTCACAGCAGTTTGAACACAGGTCCTTGAGTTGATTTATCTCCTTTATCCCTGTGCAGTTGGGTTCTCTCCACTACCTTGCTCACATCTCCCTGATTTTTTAACTACAGGATGTGACTAGTGTCTGAATTGTAATTTTCCATGCTTTCAGACATGGTTAAGGTATAATAAAAACCTCATGCTCACTGGCTGTGTTTGGATCAAGGTGAGTGGAGCTAAAAATAGTGGTTTTAAAAAATAAGCATTTTTTTTCTTTAAATTTGCGGTGCGGAGCATGTTTATATTTTGCTGAGGCTTTGAAAGTAGTTTTAATTGGGCATGATGCTTTATGGCTTTTACACCCTTGCTTTTCCAGCACTTAAGATGTCTCCAAACACAAATATAGAGGCCAGATTCACCTCTGAAATAAGCCGCAGCTTGGTTAATGCCAAAAGACAGCTGTTCACAGCAGCATAAGATTGTTTCCTCACTGTGTTCAATGGAGGTTGGGCTGTTTGTTTTGCGATGTTGAACCTCATGCCTTTCCCTCCCTGTTTTTCAGAGTGAAAAGTTCCACCTAGTAGTTCACTCCGTCACAGTAGGGTAACACCAAGAGCAAATAGCCAAACTCTCTCTTCTCAGGGGTGTGAGCACTCGTTCAGGTCTTTAGGACCCTCAGGACATTTTTGCACTTGGCTGGAGAAACAAACCGTTAGGTAAGGTAAAATTGGGTACCCTCACCCAGTATATTCTCCATCGTCTCCTTGCTTGCCACCATTCAGAGCGCATAGGCACCACGGTGCCCAAGAGCCCTGCCTTGTGTTTGCAGTGTGACAGTCATTCATGAGGCGGGCAGCCACTCCCCAAGGTGGCCAGGTCACCTTTGGGCTGTGAGTGGGTTTTTTTAGCGCCCATGCGACAGCTGTGCATCATGCTGGTGGAGCTGCGACGTATTGCTGCTGGAGATGTTGGATTGTGTCTTCTGAAGGTCACAGACTGGATCTGCTCGAGACATCCCTTGGAAAATGTAATGTCAACAGCTGCAGAGATGGGAAAAAACAGGGGGAAAAGCCCTCTTGAGTTTACACTTAAACAGGGAGCAGTGAAGCCCGGTGTTATTATTAGCCAGCAGTGTTTCAGGCCGTTATCTGGTTTGACAGCTCAAGGCCTCCAGGCAGCCCTTCTAAATGCTGCTGCTGATTTGTCGTGAATGTTAAACAGACACATTGCAATTATTTGTCAGTAATATAACTCTCCCCTTTTGCCCTCTGGTCTTCACACACATATGGTGATGTGTGGGTTTCATGAGAAATGATCCACTCCTGCATCAGCAAGCAGAGAGCTCCCGATGCCCATCTTCACAATCGAGTCGTTAGATGACAAACATACATTAGAGAGAAGCAATTGCCCATCACAGAGCCCTCTCAACCTGGTGGCAGATGTGATTGCAATCTTGTTTTAAAATGGATGCGAGGTGCTTTCTCCGGTCAAGACTATTTGTGCTTTCATTGCTGGGGTTGCATGGCAGTGAGCTACCAGGCAAAGGGAGGTTTGTGTGACTGGTCTTACTGAAGGCAGTGAATAACAGCTGAAGCTGATGAATTACTTGGCTGCTTAAATATAAGCATGCGCTTAAATGCTTCACGGAATTGATTTAAATTCTTGTACACCATTTAAAACTTTAATTTTAGTGAAAGAAAGAGTAACAGAGGGAAGGTACATTTATTACTAGAGATTTATATGGTGTTGGAGTAACACCCCAAAGCCTTTTTTGTTTCCTCAGCTTATTTTTTGCATGAATAAGGTATACGCAAAACCTGAGCAGGTTTTTGATTTATAATAATGTGCTAGTCATAAGTAAATACTGTTATCCATAACAAAGAGTTCACCCAGCTCAATTTTTAACTAGGTGCAAGGAGAGCCATTCAGAACTGCGAATACGATAGGCTGAGAGGTTTTAATGTCTGTGAAAATGCAGAAATTGGGATAACGGTACTGAGATATGACATTGGAAAGAGTAAAAATAAAAAGGAGAAAATTATTCTAAAGGCAATCTGAGTTTGGTTTTATAAACTTTCACTAAACCAGGGATAGGATGCTATTAAACTGAAACCACCCTAAAAACGAACAAAAAACCCCTTTTGGATAGATCTCGAGCACACAGGGAAAGGATTTTGCGGCAAGTCTCGGGCTGAGTTTCCAGCTACACAAAACTTCCAAAGCTGAGCTGTGGGCTCATCTCTGCCATCCTGCTGTTGAGAAGCTTGCAGAATATTTCTGGAGACGAATGCAGGAGCCAGCGCATACCCTGTGGCTACGTGTCATGCAAGATGAAGCAGCAGCATCCACCTTCCCAGAGCAGCTATGGAGAGTAACAGCCCATTGATCCCATCAGTAAGGCATGGGCTGCTTTGAATTGCTAAACTTAGTCAGTCATGAAATGGGGAGCAGAGCCTTTCTGCCTCACTAAAAGATCGATACGGTCAGAGATGCTGGAAGAATCCCGTGCCTTTTGCATGTTGCTAAAGTTTCATTTAAATAACAAATAAATTAGGGTTTCTACTTAGCCCTCAGGGTTGACGTGATTTTGCTGCCTTCGTGTATTTAGTGAATCTCCTACTGATTTTACTGGCGGATGAATTACATCCATGATTAGTATTTTTGCAGAACCTACTAGAAAGCCTACAGTTTTCAATTATTAGGAGGATCTTATCCTGAGTGAGAAACATTCTTTTTACTGACACAGGAATGCAGACCAACAAACTCAGCCGTGGCTTTCAATGCCTCTGTAGCCACCAACCAGCGTCTGAGTAATGACTTGCCATTATTATTCCAGAAACGTGTCTACACACAAACGAAAAGGCGATGAGTGGTTCTTCGGTAACATTTCCCAGTATTTACTTTGTAGATTAAATTAGTCTTATTGGTTTATAAATTTCATCTGTGTACAATGGGCACTGGAGTTCTTTTTTCCTCCTGTTTAAGATACGCCATATAGTGAAATTTTGTTAAAAATTTTATTTCTTAATCTTTTTTAAAAATCAGCCTCTCCTTATGAAATATGCTCACACAAGCCTCATGGAGGGAAAAATGAAGGTTTATGTCAAGACTTTGAAATTAATGAGTGTCAACACTGTTTCATTTCATTTCTTCTGGCCCTGGCCCATCGGAGGTCGCCTCAAGAAACAGTGCATGAAATCAGGCCAATAGCAGGTTTTAGATGAATTAGAAAGAGATCTGGGTCAGGTATTATCTGGTGCTGAGCCATCTCTGAATAAAGTCAAATTATCCACTTCAGAGCCGCTCATTATCTGATCATATTTTTGAGTGGATGATGATGGTTTTTCACTTGGAACATAGTAACCTCCACTTGGATCCTGGCATTGCTGATGTAGATAACGTGTGGTCATGCACCCACAACAAAACACTTATTTGAATAAAATTAGCTTCAGAAAACCTAGCACTAAAATTAAGCAGATATCTTTACTGTTCCTCTGCCATGTCATAATTTGGCTATGCTATGCCCAGTAAATAATGTTTAATTCAGACAAAAGAGGACACAATAGGCCAGACTCTGATCTCATTCTTATATATACCACATTCAGGAATACTTCCTCTGAGATGAGCATGGAAAAAAGTGCTGGCCAATAGATTTTGAAAGTTTATGTCTCTTTTCCCGACACTAAGGTTCATTAAAAATACATTAAGTACTGGGAAGCCTTCACATACATGAGTACAGCAGGTCAAACTAATACATTAATTATTATTAATACATTAATACGTTATCTCTTGTCTGTGTGTCACTTGCTTTGCCTACACAGAAGTGGGTTTGCTCATAGGGGAAGTTTGTGGTTCAGTTTGTGTGTGTTTTTCATATACATACACATACACATACTTAAATGCACACACACGCTGAAAAAAGGTGATTATTGACAGCCTTCAGTCAACTAAATTTAGGCATGTGAGTAAATCTACTGAAATAACAACCTAACACCTAGAGCTAGGGCTGCATATGGAGCATAAAAAGCCCATTTCTAGACCTGCTAGTCACAAGAACAGGTGGCGAGGCTGGTCTTGCATGTATGACACATCCCCACCCATTTAAAAGCAGGATGGTGGAATGGGTTTTAAAGACTGAAATACATAAGGATAGAATTCCCTGTCACCTGGGAGTATCTCGTTAGTCACAAAATGCCAACTCTTTAATTCTTGTAAACGACGGTGTATCATCCCTCCATCATTAATTTAAGAAAATGGCTAAAAAGAACAGGTTTTGTTCCAAGCATTGAAGTAACATGTTGCTCTTTTCCTCTTGCTTTCCATCCCTCTTTCAGACTGCCCTTCTCCCCACTGACTTTCAGGCATATTCTGAAAGGTTAGACCTTGAAAATGATTGAACCATATTTAATTTATTTTTTAAGCTTCCCCACATCCCCAAATAAAAAGGGCATCTTGAAATACGAAGGAATATTTTATGTAATTGCAAGGTAAAGGAGACTTTAGTTTCGTGGATTAGCCTTGCCCGTCTTTTTAATTCAAGGACAGAAGACGAACTCTAACTGCACCAGTTGCCTAATAGCAGGGTTTTTACAAGCATAATTAGATTTTTCTCCTTTTGCTGTATCTATCCTGCTCTTTTTGTACTTTAAAAGATTTCTTTGTTTAGAATTGTAATAGTTCTGTTAGAAACTATATTCATTTCAGCTCCTGTCTTTTATGGTATTGATAGATGCCGTTAAAGGGCAGCTCTGCTTTGCACAGAACTGGCTGCATTTTAATAGTACATAAAAGGATTTCTGTGTAATGGTAGACGATAGACTTGCTAGCCTTAGAACAGGGGCGATAGAAGAATCATTCTTCTAATCATCTCGAGGATATGCAGAAATTCCCCCTTGGCTGTTTTTCATCTGTTCACATTCACTGCTTGGCTGTAGCTTCCGTCAGCCCCTCGCTCTGTCCATCACTTTCTCTAGCAGTCTCTAGCCATTCAGCCAGAGACAAAACTCCGACCCTCAGTGCATTAGTTACCATCGTTGTACTGCTCTTGTTGCAGAGTCAGCTGAATGGATGGTGTGTGTTCATACCTCATGAAGCCACCAAACAACCATCCTCTGCTGCAAAGGGCAAGAGGCACAGGTGCACAGGAGATGTTGGTGCAGAGGAGGCACGGGTACCCAGCCTGATCACTGTAGCAGCACTGCTGACAGCCCCAGCTCTTTGTTAAAGCAGTGTGACCCAAGTCCTGAGAACATGTTATAGGGTCAACTGAAACACAGTGGCTCTTTGTAGCGTGAAATGAATGCAATCCACTTTGCATATTTGCATCACCTAAGCGGAGATTACAAACTGGAAGCTGTGTCCCTGTGGGGAAAACCGAGAAAAAGATGACTACTTGAGAGAAAGCAAAAAGTACACATGCAATGTCACGAACCTCAGGCAGATTTTGCAGATCAGCTTGCTGAAGGCATAAAAATAATAATACAAACTGCCCCGAGCACATCATGAGCCAGAAGCCTTACTGGGAGTCTGGAGGGCAGGTAAGTACAATGGAGCCCACGGGGAAGATTAATTATTTAGACCAATGTTCTCAGCTCTGGAGTTCAAGCAGGGTACCTCACCAGAGCCTTCCTCTATGGAGGACGAGGCAGCAGAACTGCCTCAAACTGAACTGCTGGTAGAAGAGGTCTAGGGATGAAGCATTAAGATGAATAATAACAAATTGCCAGGAGCAGATGGGCTTTGCTCATGAGTTCTAATGGAACTCAGATCCAAAATTGCTCAGCTGTTAATGGGGGGATGTAAATCTGTGATTTACATCATCCTCAGCACAGAGGAAGTGAAGGTTGCAACTGATGTGCTGATTTTTTTAAAGGCTCCGGAGAAAAGGAGCCTGGAAAGCTACATGCTGGCAGGACTTTAGGGTGCAAAGGACAAAAACTATATTAAAGAATGGAATTAGAAGACAGAGGAGTAAAGATGACAAAATAGGAGAGAACAAGGTTTTGCAAAGAGAAGCCATGCCTCAAATATTTTTGTGGTTTTGAGGAATCAGTGCATATGTAGGTAAGGGTGATCTGGTTGATACAACATACTAGGATTCTCAAGAGCTTTTAACAAGTTCTCTCCACAAAGGTTCCTAAGAAAATTAAGCTGTCACAGAATAAGAGAGAAGGTCCTTTTGTGACTTAGCAAGTGGAAAAATGCTGGGAACAATGGTCTTAACATTGGAGGGAGATTACCCTATGCCATTGCATAGGGACCTGTGCGTGGGGCTGTTATGCAGGGTGTTCACAAACGATATGCAAAGAGTTGATGTAATACCATTTCCTGATGATACGAGTTTGTTCAGGGCAGAGGAAGCTAAAATGAATGTAAGGACCTGCAGAAACTTCTCATGGTACTGAGGGACTGGGTGATAAGACAGAAGATGAAATTCATGTATTAAAAAATGCAGAATAATGACCATTGGGAAAAACAACAGTAATTAAAACCTACACAGTGATGAACTGTAGATTAGCTATTAGCATTCAGGAAAGAGATTCTGGACTCGCTTTGAACAGTACTACGAAAACATTAGCTCAAGGCTCAGTGGGAATGAGTCAGAAGGTGCAGAGAATTTTAGAAATTACTAGGGAAGGAACAGAGAATGTACCAGGAAGTATAATTAACTGCTGTTCAAACCACTTGAAATCTATGTATAGCTTTGGTTCCCGTGAGATGTAGAAGAACAAGAAAAAGCACACAGAAAGGTAATGACAATGTCTGAAAGTGCAGAACAGCTTCCTCATCGAGAAGCTGAACAAGGAATGATTCTTCATTCCTTCTCATTATATGAGAAGCTGTAGGCCTCAAAAAAAAAAAAAAAGGCCAAAAATAAGTTTTGAAAAAATCGAAGGAAATTTTTTCTGGCACAAGACATCTTGAAACTGTGGGACTCATTACTGCAGGATACTGTGGATGTCATATTCATTCACACTAAAAATTAGTAAACAAATTAATGCAGGGAAAGTGTACCATGGTCATTCTGTGACAAGGGGCTGAAAAATCCATGGATGGGTACAGCCTCAGTAAGCTGGAAAGATAGACTAGGGAAAGGATCAGTCCTCATTTAACCAGTTCTTGAACCTTTTCCTTGAAGACCTGGGAGGAGCAAATGTCAGAGACGGGACCCAGGGCAGTGGGGACCTTAATGCTGTCCTGACTGCAGTTAATCTTCTGCTCCCATGTTTAGAGAAATTTTATTTAATTAGAAGAAAGAAGCTAAGCCTCACATTACAGGAGCTAATCTTCTAGGTGGAATCTAACAGACAGCAAACAGATGGATTTTCTGTCACTTCCTCTGGGTACTGCCTTTTCTGATCACGTTCTTGTCTTCTTATCATCCTTTTTTTATTTGACCGTCTGCTGCCTGCAGTACCATGTGATTGCTCTCCTTAATTACGCATGGATAACATGAAGTGTACCACCAATTGATCATATTTATTTCTAATTATACTGCTTTTTAAAATGAACCTGGCGCACTGAGTGTAATTCTGTTGTTGTTGTTGACTTTGGTGTAAATCTGTGGGATGCTCATGGCAATAGCTAAGGAAATGCGAGTTTTTTGAACAGAAAATCTGAAGTGAGTCATGGGCTTGTGTTACGATTTTGTCATTCTGACTAATTAGTTCGAAGGCCATCCTGTCTCGCTTTTGCTATTTTTTTCCGTTTCTCTTTACAGCTGCCTGAGTGGCACAGACACTGTTAAGAGGATGCTGTGGAGTTGTTTCTCATTACGCCTGATCACGGGTCGCTTGTACAGCAAGCCCTCAGGAACCTGAGAGCACTTCTCCCCTCAACACTAACCACTCTCTAAAGGACCTTAGAAAAATATTTTTCTACTTTTTTTAAGGGTTAGTCCTTTCTGGCCTTTGCAAACTAGAACCTCTGACACTCCATTCTCACCCACACCAGGAAGTATCGTATACTCTCCATTTAGGACTAGATTTTAGTTGTCAGATGTTCTTTCCACATGGCGTTTTTTCTACACCGGGATCACATAAAGCTTTAGAAACTAAATCTTATCATTCCCTTTGATGGATTTCATAGTAGTTCCACTTTATGGAAGGGAAATAGCAGCAGTTGGAGGTGACATAAGAGAGTTTGAAAGGCAGCCGGCTCCTCTGGGTGGGTAGCCTCCCTGAAGAAATCTCAAAACTTGCCCCTCACTCGTTGGGTTTGACTGGGACAGCTCAGAGGTGATGCACCAGGACATTACTGGTATTTGGTGCTCAGGGAACAGAGCTTGCTTGAGACCATCAATAGCCAGTTTGGGAGTCAGGCTGAGCTGTCTCCAGCATAGCTGTTACATAGTTGTAAGGCAGAGCCTAGAAACCAGCTTTTCTTTCTTAGAGTTTCTAAAGCACGCTTCCTCTCCTTGGGGATCTGTGTATTGCATGATGCACTCATTTAGTTGTAGGAATTATATTGGCAGACTGTGTCATTCCATAAATCAGGTAGGTCATATACAAAGACCTAACATAATAACATCCCTGTTGTACTCACAAGCACATACACACATACACAAACACTCATGCACTAAAAAGAAGTTGAGTGATTCAGTTTTAATCTGAATTAATGTTTTCATTCAAGCTGTGGCTCTGCTCATGTGAGGAACACTGGTGCATTTCTAATTTCCTTTTCACACTAAATTGTCAGCGTAATCTGCTGGCAGAAGCCAGAACTGCTGAAAAGAGGACAAAGGAAAGGGCTTGTGGAGGAGGTGGGAAAAAACCATATATTCTGTCAAACACAGTTAGACTGTCACTCGGGGGGTGGGTGAAAGCAGACGGCTGATCTGTGTGATGTGAAAGTGAGCCCTAATAGGGGTAGGAGAGAGTACCAGCCAGATGGTATGCAGAGCCTGCTGCTGCTTATTGCATTGATCTTGTGTCCCCGTTATCTTGTGCCCCTCATCCCATCCATCCATTTCTTTGTTTTACTGATCTTAGATGGGTATTTACAGCCCCCTGCCCAGGAGAATCCCCTCTCTAACTAGGCTTATAGGTGATGCTGGAAGAAATATATTGAATTTTTTAAAATACTGTAGTGTCCTTTGGTATTTTCATTGTTTTTGCTACCTTCTTCACAAGTTATCCCCTATTGCGTTGTAATTGCTTCTTGCATTAAAAGACAACTTTTTAATAGGTCAGCTACTGCATGGGAAGTAAGACCACTGACCAAACTGGTGTACATATTCAATTTACATCACTAGAGTGACTTTTTAGTCTTTCTATTATCTTAAGAAATCTTA
>VZSC01014751.1:157568-195306 GCA_013398225.1 Steatornis caripensis
CCATAGAATGAGAATTTCATTTTGTGAAAGGCAATGCCCAGACAACAAGGATGGATTCCTGTTCAACTCCTTGCCCCAGTCACTACCTGAATCATTCACCTGGGAAGAGGAAGACCTGATTTCACCTCAGTTCTGTGAAGGATGCAAATCCAGCTCTACCAAATTCTAAGCTAATGACCAAATCTCCGTGTTTCAAGATATATTTTAGTGAGTGTCTCCCCTAGGTGTGATAACAAATCCTGGACTGGGTGTGAATAATGCTCCAGAGGAAAATTTTACAAAATCCAATAGATCTCCAGCAACACTTTTGGTTTGGTGATCCAGCACTTCCTGAAAGGCTCAGTTCATCAGAGACATCATTGATTGGCTCCACATGAAATTGCTTTCAAAAAGAAAACTCTCGACTGGTACACTGAGCAGATTTAATCTTGTTATCTGTAGGAGAAAATGGATACAGTACCTCCAGTCATGATGCCTGGCTGTCTTCAGAGTAATGGCATTATAAACGATTCCAATGAATATTTATGGAGAATGCTTTGCAGGTTTTACTCCTAATCTCTGAGTGATGATCTAACAGGACTGGTGTAACTGCTCTTCCATATGTCCTGGTGATAGACATTAATAAACGTAATAATGCATGAACAAAATCTGTGATGGTAATTTAAAGTCTTTTAAGTCTACAATTTTGACTACCTTGACTCTATTTCACAACACTACAATCCTGCAAGAGAAGACAATCCCATCCTTCAGAAAATTTCTTTAAAAGGGAATGATGTGATAGATGGCTTTCAGTAGTATCAGAACTCACCAGGTCTTCATTTAACGATACAGACAGGGAATGTCAAGATGCATCCACAAATGCAGGGAACAGCAATGCTCCTTGCCTTATTCATCTGAGGGAGGTGGGACCCTGAACAGCAAGACAGTTTTGAGAAAGAGCTACACTGGGAAAGCTCTTCAAAAACGAATGCTCATAAAATATCTGAGACATGTTTTTACTTCATTATTATAGCTGACTCAGAGAGAATAATGTTTTACTTGTTCTGTGCTTCTGAACAACAAAACTTGCCTTCAAGAGTGCAAATGATGGTAACTATTGGGCTGTTTGTCTTCTGGCACCAGAAACAGGCTGTGCAGTAACATGATGTCTCCCTGTGTGACTCTGGGGAATGACTTCCTAAAGGAGCCAAGTGTAAGAAATCCCGATGTTTTGTTTGATACTGATGCTGCTCTTTCATCCTGTATCATTAGTCTGTCCCAGTTTCCTCTGCTGGAAAAGGGTCATTTCTCACCTGGCCAAGCATTACTTTCTCAGTATTTAGCAAGGGGAAATGGAAAAAAAAAAAAGACAGGAGTATTTGTCAGGAACGAATCAGAGAATGGTGGGGAAAAGAAGATGAAAACTCTTTCCTGAGTCTCCTGAGATGCCCTTAGGACTGTGAATATGGAGCTCACTGCAGCAGACTTATGTTCATGTTTGAGGAGACTTGAAATTGAGTATTATGGGCCTTGTCCTTTCTTGAGTAAGAAGCAGACACGGCTCGAGCCCAGCCATCTCCATTGCAATCTCTACCATAAAGTTAACATCTGTCCATTGCAGAAATCAGCTGAAACAAAAATTTCTTCATTTTGTGACTCTGTACATGAATAATGGCACAAGACAGCACATAAATCCCCATTACAAACCCAAACTGGTTGTCATCCAGTCTTTTCTGTGCCAGCAGATGGAAACATTCAATAACTCACCTTTCAGGACATCTTCTGTAGATGCAGATTGTCATATGCTGAGACAGGATCATGCCCAAGCAGAACATGTTCATGCCATGCAGCCTTGATGAACAAGATTACATCTGACTTACAGCGATTCCCCACTCTCCTACAAAGCAACATCAAACCCTTCATGAACAAAACCCACCACTAAACTGTAAGGAGGTCTAGTAGCATGGCAGCGTTCATATAAAAAGTGCATTTCCAAGGGTAAATTGTGCAGTTGTGGCACCGTCTCAGCCTCATGGGACATTTCCATGCTGGTCTGGAAAACATGATCTCATATTTCTCCAGCGAATATTATTTCATATTTCAGAAAAGTGCCGATATTTCTGGTTTGCTTTGCCTCAACAAAAAAAATGTAGCAATGTTTTTAATTTTGTGTTGGAAATGTATTTTCATGGGATATTTTGCTCAGCAGAAAGAATTCTTTTGCCCAGGCATGCTCATTTTTTTTTGCTAACAGCAATTCTTGAAGGCAATACAGCAGGATCAAAAACTTCATCAAAGAAAGGAAACAGCCTGCAATTTCTCAAGAGGTGTAGCTTAAAACAAAACCACCAGAAAAATTCTGGCTTCACCCTGTGGGAGCCAACAGCTTGGACTAGGCAGAGCCATGGGGACAGAGCAGCCGCCAGGTCCAGGGCAGCTCCACTGGCTATTCTTCCTCATGATCTCAGCCATCAGCAAGAAATTTTGCTTTGCTTCTAATAATTGGAGTCTATGGGGACAGAAACTAAAGGGCCATTTTCTAGGTGACTATGCGCTGTTGGCATCTGTTTGTTTGCAGACAATGCCTGCTCAAGACTTGGCAAAGTTAGGTTTTTGCTAATAAAGAAAAATGAGAGATGCCTAGACATACCCTACATGCAGAGATAAACACAGCCTATTCTCAAGTTGAATATGCGTGTTGGGGTACGATATAGGAACTCTAGCTTTTTTCCTGTCAGTTGATTTGTCCTTTCCATTCCAGTGACCATTTTCATTTATGAAAAGGGAAAATACTGGACTGTGAAATACCACCAGGCTGAGCGAGATGCTAACAATACTGCATGCCTGCTAGCCTGTCTGGAGCATCTCAGAGGTCGGACTATGGGACAAATCTCTTGCTGGTTTGTGCTCATTTATGCATTACACTCAAGGGAGGGAGAAGCGACATCATTCAGTGCCTAGGTACAGTAAGTGTTGTACAAGCGGTGATGAAGGAGGCTCAGCCCTGTCTCCACTGCAGGGTCACATTTCTCAATCTGTTCAGTGTTGCTTAAAACACATGGTGGAACAACCCAGTATGTTACATTACATGTAGGAAGAGCCCTTACCCAGCAAACTGTCCTCTGATAGCTGTACCTGATGCTCCAGCTCAGGCTGAGCACCACTGCTGTGTGAACCACAGCTGATGTGTGGTAGTGTGGAGCACTGTGGTGGGAATGGGGGATTAGGGAGGGCAGAGTAGAAGAGCAGGGACAGGAGGAGAGGTGGGGTGAAAATGGCTAACAACCAACAACATCAGTATACGTGGGTAAAGCAAATGATCCAGGGCCAGGGTATTTTTGTGTGTGCGTGGTTTGATGCTGTACCTATATACGCATATAGTCAGGCCATACACATGTGTATACATAAACATATTTATAATATAGCTAGATCTTCTGCATTTAGGGCTTAGAGGTGACAATGACTTGTGTGAGGACAAGTATCCATGGACAAGTGAGGGCAAGAAGCCGTTTAAAGAAACTGCTTCTCCTAAAAACAAGGGAGCTGTATCTGCTGTTCCCTGGGGGCATTGTTTCTCCCTTTTATGTCTGATGACCTTTAGTTCCAGTGGTGCTGGTTTCTTGAGGAGGAAGCCCTAAAACCTTGCTATGAACAGGCTGTACTTACGGAGTCATATATACGCATGCCAGGAGGCTTGCTGCTTTTCCATTGATCGTAGTCTTGAGTATCGGTACTGACGGATTCTCAAAGGAGTATCTAACATGTGTGTCCTGTGCTTTTTTGACATCTGTTTAGGATGCAGTCTCAGAGGAAGCAACCATAGAATATTTGCCATGTAGCATTTGTCTGCTTTATGCAGTCTCAAACATGGGTTGCAGCATGACAATCCTGAATCCTGACAGCTTGGGAGAGAAAGTTGTGTAGGAAAAGCTGTGTAAGTTATGTAGGAATAATCAGGTCCCTTAGCAGACACCACTCATTAGCTCAGAGGAGCAAAACATTGCCTGCATACCCCAGAGTATGATAATCTAGTCCCATTTGATTTCAGACTCTTAGGCATCCAGGAGCCCAAATAATAGATGAGCTCAGATGGATTCAATTTGCTTCAAATCAGGAAGAATAAGAATAAGAATTAAGGTTTCTGTCTTGGTCAAGGTCAAATGCTTCCTAATTGGGGCTCTGCATATCCTGGAAACTCATGGCCTTGTGAAAAACATATGGAGTAAATGAGGCATTGCAGGTCAGAGAGGTGGGAGGGAGGGAGCAACACAGGGCTGAAATGTGGCGCTCTCCATCCCTTTGTGTTTTACCTATAATTACGTGTTGTGCAGACAGGACCACACACCAGCTAAGATAGTATAGTCTCTTGTGTTTCATGGTGGCAACAAAAACCTCTCCAAAAAAACATGTCTCTCTTCCCAGCTAATGTATGTAATGCTCTGTGTTGTTTATGAGCTTGCCCAGAACATAGGACAGAGAGTTCTCTTTGGGGGTTCATGGTTCAAAGGGGATGGCGGCTTCCTTTGCTTTTCCATATTCTTTGTCTTAAGCGCCAGAAAGCCTCGTAAATTGCAGGTTGCTTAAGCAGTCAGAGCTAAAAGGTTACTGATGATGATGGAGAAATAGTTTGTAGGAAATAAGGACGCAAGGTTCATCAGGGCAAAGGATTCCACTCAATTCCCAAAAATACACACTGTGATTAAAAACAGCTTTACGGCTCATCCGACATCTCCCAGGGCCAAAGCCACTGACAGTGTAAGCATTGGGAAGAGGTGTAGTCAGCATGGAGGCGAACTGCGGCTGGATGTGACAGCCCCTCCAAGTGGCATCTGTGGCCCATGGTGTGCAAGTGTGTCTTGTGTCCACACCACTTACAAGACCTGTCTTTAATGTAGCTTGAGCTCATGGTGCAGACAGGACTGTCAAAATAAAGAAGCTGCCGTCTGTAGAAATAGTATCCTCCTCTGCGTGCAGCATCAAGGGATGCCAAAGATTTCTGCAAAATCTGTCTGTCTGTCTGTCCTAGAGAAGCTGCTTCTGTCACTGACAAGCAGCCAAATGTGGGAAAAAACCTCTGTCATCAATGCGCAGCAATGCTTCCATAACTGTTTCAGAGAAGAGTGATGAATACCGTGTCCAAATGAAGCCACTGGGGGAAATTAAACTGCTTGTAATGACCTAGATTGGAATTTGGCTGCGACACTGGGACTAATGGCTTGTTCTCCTGTGGAAAGTGGCAGGGGAGCTCGTCAGAGATGATCAGCTCGCAGCCGCCTGCACAGGCAGCTCCAGCATGGTGCCTCTCAGCCCCATCCTGTGACACTGCTTACAGCAGACTTAGGTTTTGTCGTGATGGGGAGAGCAAGGAAGTTTAGGCAGACGGATAAGCAAAGACATGAAGTTAGAGGCTGCAATGGAATGTGGGAACTTTTGTTTGCTGTAGCATGTACAGTGCATTATGAGGGCCTAATAGCTTTTAAATTAGGTGCTTAGGATATGGTCAGATAACAGGTGAAGGTGTTAGTGTGTTTTAAGAGGCACTGCTCATTACTACAGATTTCCATGGCTCAGATGGGACATGGTAATTGACTGGAAGTGTGCTCCTAGTCCAATGCAGTGAGAAATTACATTATGTTCAGAGTTCTGGCCACCAAATCCTTCACAAGGACTCTGAAAATAATCTTAATATTCCACCGACATGAGATTCTTCAAACTTAGAAATACATCGGGTGTGGTTTGCCCATTTGAAGGTCGCGCAATTTAAGTATTAAATCTTATTTAAAGAAAATGGTAGAGATTTAAAGAGAATGGTAGAACAGAAGGAGATCTGCAGGCATAGAGATGTGATCAGCTGTAAACTACCGTTAATGAATGCACTGAGTGCACACAGCTTACTTGATGTACAGATCTGATGCTCAGCATCATCCATTAAGTTGCAGCATCATTACAGAGCTATGAATCTGATCACCTGAAGTAATTTCTGGGAGCTTTGGGCCACCTGTATTTTCCCTGCCCATAGGACAACTCAGCCACAGATGCCATCATGCATTAGATCCCAGGACATATGGAAAGATCTAACCAATCTGCCATAAGACCTCTGAGAAAGGAACAGCAAAGAAACTACGTACTGACTTTGGACTGCCCATAGGAATATTTTCTCAAGCTAGGCAGATGGCTTTCAGAATAGCTTGCTGCTAAAGCAGAATGAAACCTCTTTAAATGCAGCTGAGAATGATTTTCTTACATTCTTGCTCTTGAATGAGTCTGTAGCTATACGAGGTATCACACATTTTGGGCTATGGTGATTAATTCTCACCGGCTGAATAGCACTGATCTGTGCTATGGATGACAGCCTGTTTCTTAGATTGCACCACTAACTTCCATTAATATTCAGGCATGTTGAATTCAAATGTGTTGTTCTCTCCCAAATGCTCATCGGCTATGGATTTGACTGGAATACTTGCACAAAACCCGCACTACAGGAAATGCAAAGACATGCTATTTTTATTCTGCTCGGAATCAAACAAAAAAGGATTCTCTGCAATTACCAGTGAGAAACCCCTGACAGGCAGACGTAATGGAAATCAGGGGTGTGTATGTGTGCTGGGTGAAGATGCTGTGAATTCACAGCCACAGGGCAGGACCTAAACCCCTCCAACCAAAATATATGCAGGATTTCTTAAGGCTGCACAGCCCTTTCCATGCTTAAAGCAAGGGCTGGAGCACAGGCAGCTGGGTGGCTGGAGGAGGGGGAAGTTACATTTATTTCCTCCTGACAGATCACTCCATTTTATGAGGGATATCTGCTGCACTAAGCAAATATTTAAATAAGGTGGCCCAGAGAACGTTATAGAAGGATTTGCTACAATGCAGATCTCGTGAGAGATTCATAGATTTTAGGGCCTGAAGACTACGTAGCAATTGCTATTATTATTACTAATGCATGTTTGTTATTGCAGTAGTGTCTGAGGCCATCCACCCTGAGGAACCCCTTGAAGAGGCTGGCTGCAGCCCTGGGATGGCTGATGGGATGGGCGGGTGAAGGGTGCACCGTTGGCTGATACCTGCCCGTCCCACACCAAACCATCGCACCCTGCACCAGGCTGGTTACAGGGAAGCACCATCGTGTAGCACCATCCACTGAGATAAATCTGCCCTTGGCATTTAGACACAGGTTAGGAGCTTGTCCCTCTCCCCAAACTGCCTATACCCTAAAAAAACCTGTTTCTCTGATTTTCTGTATGAGAAAGGCCACAGATTCCTCTGTGTTATCCACATCTTCTCCAGGAAGGAGGTGAAGCATTTGGCACCAGCAGTGACACCATCCCGATTTCCCTCTATCCTGCTTGGGGTTGCTTCCTTGGAAAGCTCGTTTTCCCCCCTTGGTCTCCCAGAGCTGGGCTGCGGGTGATGTCTGCCGCGCCGAGGGACTCCTTGCTTGTTCTCCGTGCAGAGGCTGGGCTGAGACAGACAACACTGCTCAATTTTTCACCTTTCCCCAGAAAAAAATAGTATTGAGAAGGGAATATTTGGACGCGCATGTGTATCTCTATTGCCCTCTAGTGCTGAGCTGCACCCCTAGACGGGATCTTCTGCTCAGAGAGGATTTCGAGCCGCAGAGAAAATTCAATTCACATTTAGGGTTTTATTTTGTTAATTAAAATGCTTATTGATGACTGGAGGGAAGCTGCCAGCTAGCCAAGAAGCAATATCCTGAGTCAAATAGCAGAAAAGCAGTTTGAGAGAGTGATTTCATCATGAGCCGATGGGAAATTGAACTCTGTAATGCAGATTATTCCATCAGATTGTCCAAGGCAGTTTGTTAAAATTGTAAAGGAGCTGCCAGCCATTTGCAGCAGTAAACATACTGCATCCTGGAGAATTCAAAGATCCTTAATGTGTTAGACCAGTCAATATCAATTTGTGATCTTCTAGATATACACAGGCTACTGTCTCTACCAGACTTTATGTCAAATTAAACACCTTTCCCTCCCAAACTCGCAGGTCTCCATCTACAGTGTCATTTAGAGTGCATTGTTTAATACGCCATCACTAAACTAACTTTCTTCTGTTACACATGCTGGAAGCAGAGAAGTGGCTTTAAACAAATCCTGGCGTCTAAATTGTCATTATTAGACTTCAGAATTAAAACAGGTGGGCAAACCAAAATGACTTGCTTTAGGCTGTAGGACTAATCGCTAATATTGCTTCTTGTGATCCTAAATATTTCCGGAAGAATAAGCTTCAGCTGGAAGGAGACCGCTTGCTCCAGCACTGTCTCACGGTAGGGAGGAAAATCTTCTCTCCCCATGCCCATTTCCATACTCAAATATATGCTTGAAACAAGCCCTACATCAGTCCCACTTTTCTTGCAAAAATATTCTTTTTAGTCAAGAGTTAAATATCTCATTGAAACCTTGTTTTCTCCAGCCATGGTACCTAACCAGGCTTACCAGGTCTATGTGAATGACATCCATTTTAAGATGTGAATTTTAATAGGCAAATGGCAACACTATAGTCATCCCTGGAAGACTAGACTCCTTAACAGTGGTCTTTAATGAATCTTCATGAAGGTGTTTGTTTTTATTTTAATCATATTTCTATACAATGAATCATCCTGAGTGCTCCAGGATGTTTACAAAAGTGAATTATTGTGAGATTTTTTTGACACCCGATATAACAGAATCGTGAAGAGAGCTCTGTTTTAGTAAGAACATGCAGTGTATGACACCTTCCTATTTTAGATAATCTTTTCAAATAAGACTTGCTAAAATTAGTGAACAAATCAAGTATCAAGCACCTCCTGTCCTTTTTATTCTTTATTTCATTATATTGATATATCTCTGTATTTTCTGTAAGCTTCTGTGCCAAGTGACAGTGCTTTTCCAGTACGTGCTGTGATTTCTGAAAAATGATTATTGTTGTCTGCTGGATTGTGAAAAAGAGGGAGAAATATGTGCATTTTGGAAATAATCTACGAGGTTTCTTAAAATGAGAAGGTGAGGAAAGAAAGCCCTAAAACCTCAGGAAATGCCTTTTGTATTTCCCATGAAGCGAGTGGACAATCTGTGCATTGCACACCCTAAAATCCTCAGATATATTTAACAACAGTGGCCTCTGGTGGAGTTTTGGCTAAGCATAGTACTAATAATTTCCTCAAGGCTGGAGACATCTGGGCTTGATGATAGCTCTGTGATTAGGTATTGAAGCTCGGGAACACACCCCTAAGCATCGGTGCTTCCAAGTAGGTCAGATATTGATCTTTCATTAATACTGACCCAATTTTAGCATATGCCTCAGTGTATCTCTAATGCTGCTGCATTCCTAGTAACTCAGGGATTCATGGGTGACACTGCCTGAATATGGTCCTTCCTCCTCCTTTCTCCTAATACATCCAAAGGGAGTTTGGGGGACATGGGAGTCCAGTCTGGGTTTTGCTTTTTGCCCAGACATTGATTTACACCTATAAGGAATTTAACTGTCTCAGATTTCTGCATCTCTGTTACATTTGGTAAAAATTCAAAAGTTACTGGGAGATGGGCAGGGAGTGGCAAACTGCTAGAGACAAGGATAGAGAGAAAAGCAGTTGCCTTTTTATTTCACTAAAAATCCTCTAGGATTCGTGAACCACCCCAGCTACTTTCTTAGGCTTTGGTTTGGCCACCTGTTCTCGTTTAATAAGCATGTAAGCATATGCTTACCCTTAAGAACCAGTTTACATCCCATCTGGCTCAAGTCAACTGCTCGCGTATGTGCTTTTCTAAGGGCAACCTATGCATCTGCTAAAATTCTTTGCCAAACTGCAGCCTCCCTTTCTTATTTGGGTATCCAGACTGATTTCTGAAACTTAGACCCATGCCTTGCAAGTCTCAGTCCAGAACTTAAACCATTAGGTCATATTGCTTATAATACTCACCCACACACCTCTACGTTTTAAAACACATTATGATAGTAGCAAACCTTCATTTGATCTTATCACTGCAATGTAGTTGTAAGTAGCTGATCAAAGTGAAATGCATTCTGTTTAATTAGCTTTCCCAGTGACCTGAGTACGCTACCATGAGAAATCACCATGCGTCACCAAGGTCTTATGTATTTGTAAAAAGACATATACCCCTCCCAGCATTAAGGACACTGTCAGCATTCGCCCTCCAGTCTGGCAGATATCTGGGACATGAAATATGTTTCATGATATGCTATTCTTTACTCAGCCAGCACTTAATGACTGGAGCTTCAGGCCAAATACAGAATCCTGAAATGAGGCCATCAACATCACCCAATTACTGCTGTTATTAAAAACGCCAAGTGTAATCATAATAATAATTAGACACTTATTATGCAGTGCTGCCTAAGGAATACACTCTATGTGTGTAAGATGTCATGCAAGTCCCATTAGTAGAGCTAGGCAATCTCACCGCCTCCACATTACTGTATGAGATAACATTGCATTTGAATGTGAACTGCCTGTGTAAATCCAGTGTTCTCAGTCTTTCGCCTTCTGAGGATTTATTTTGGGGTTTTTAATACTGTTAGTGGTTATACCCTCTCTAAGTTTATGTCCTGCCACTAACATCCTCCCAGAGGCTCTGAGCATCCAGAGAAATATCTCCCTTTGATCGGTTATTTATCATCAAACAATTATCCAGACAGACAAGTTGTTACACCCACAGTCAGTTGGTGCCTCACATGCCAGAAAAGCAGTGGTCCAAAAGAGAAGAAACACACTCAGTGCCAGATGCTTTTTATGGACTTCAGGAAATGCTTCCCCCTCCTTGAACTTCTGTTGGCTCATCTGTAAAATGGGCCTAAACCCACAGTCGTCTTTGTGAACATGCTTGAGAAAAAGTCCTCCAGAAATGTGCTAATTATAAATGTACTTGTTGTAAGTGTGCTAATTATATTGAAGATTACCATGTCCACAGTTGATCTGTTCCCAAGTTGCCATTTGAAATTCAGGCTTCCAGTTCCTTCTAAATGTGTAGAAGGAAAGCTGATACAGCTCCTTTGTCCCAATCTACTGCATTGCGTACTAAGAACGATCTCTCTCGTTTTGCAACATTCTAGCAAAATCACAGCTTTTGAAAGAGATTAGATGGCGTAACTTGGCTCCAGTGCTCATTCAATCCTGGCATCTGTTTTATTGCTTTATGTATTGTGGAATTAAAAGAGATTATCTTCTAATTATTCCCTGTAGTCTGCGAGACAGATGGAGAAAAAGTAAATTGTGTTTTATCAACGTGCTGTCATTATGCGCTCAAACTTCAATCTCTTTTCTGGTCATTGTCCTAGAGTGACAGAAGTATGAGAATAATCTGCAGATGAGATATGGATCTGTAAGACAAAGGTCAATACAAGGTTCACATAGGTAACGCCTGCATGGCTGGCCACAGCATAGTTAGATTTTCAACAATTCTTACGTTAGTTTTCTTTTTCCAGCACGGGTCTAATGGTCAAGAAAGAAAACTTGAGTCCAGTAAGACCCTGCAGTCAATGTCACCCAATGATGACCTCCAGCAGAAGCTGTCTCAGAAAGGGTTTAGAGACCACATCTGAGATAACACGTCTGGAGCCAGGGCTGCTGTACTTGTCCATGTAGTATCAGGCTGGGCTAAAGCTATCTCTTTCCCCAGAGCATTCCTTGCTCTTTTCTCTGCTTCATTCTTGTATGTGCTAGGACTGTATATTGCCTATGAAGCACGGTTTAAGGCAAGGCCAAGGGGGTCTATTGGATTCACAGAAGCCTTTGGAAAAAGCACTGACCTCTGGTTAGAAAACTGGCTGACCTGGAGGAGAAGGAAAGAGAGCAAGAAGCCATGGTGAAGCCCACATACCATCCTCATGGATAATGCTGGTATACCATGGACCAGCCCATGGATGAACTATGGGCTCAGTGAGTCCATAAAATTTACATAATAAGGGCTCTGAGTCCCTTACCATGAGGTGTGTGCTTCAAAGTAAAGGTGAGCTGTCACAATAAGTAACTTTTTCCAGGAGTGTAAAGAGCAAAACGGGTCCCTCCTTCCTCCCCTCCCTCACAGCCTCCTGGTTCCGTGCCCACAGGCCTCTTACCCAGTGCCAGCGCGCTGCCTCCCTGCGATAGCCGTGCTCTTTAATGGGTCACACTTTCCCTGCCTGCACCTATTGTATACAAACCACCAGTGCCACCACAGCTTAGTCCAACAGGAATCAACCTCGCTATTTATTTTGGGGGTTTGTTTTTTCTGCCAGCCACCTGCCTGTCTTGATTTTTCCTTGGATGTTCTCAGCCTGGAAAGTGAATTTAGGTCTATCCTTTGATTTTCTGCCCAGCTTTCCATCTGCACACTCACAATCTTTTTGATTTTCTGGATGGGGAAATGCTCCACATGGATTTGAGGTGGAGGTATCTTCCCTTGCCTGATTGGTTATTCCAAAATAACTCCTACTCTGCTGCGGCTAAACAAAGCTGGGGGGACCAGGGTTGAAGAGCAAAAGGGACAGTACATACGACGGCAGGGCCCAGAGGAAAGCAACAGTGAGAAAAACACAGTAGAGGAAAAAAACTATCCAAAAAGAGGGCGAGAGAAGGACACAAAGATGCAGCTGGGAAAAATGCTGAGTTTATAATCGAAGCATTCAGCTGAGTCCAAGCTTGCTTCTAAATACAGCTTCAGCTGTCTTTGACCCTTTTTGCCCCAAACAGAAGCAGAGGGCTGACCATCGGGCGTTCCTGGTGTTTCTTTTCAGGCAGAGGCTGCTAGCTCAGGGCCCACCCTCACCAGGTACATCCCCAGAGGGAGGGGAGCTTGTCTGAATGTGCTAATCCCCAAAGTAATGATGCGTCCTGTGAGTTTCATGACATCAAACACTGGGAGGGGAGGGGGTAATTAGCGCCGCAGTGACTGGAGCAAGGTCAGCGGTAACACTAGTTCTGAGCATGCGGCTTTTATTGGGTCATGAGGAAATGGCATGGGGCTGGTAGAGAAGTCTCAGCTCAGCAGGAACAAGATAAATGCTCCAAATTAAATACTATAATGAAAAATCAACAAAATGGCAGCCAGTTTGGGGTGGCTGGGTTCAGATCCAGGCTTGAGTGTAGCTACAGTGGGAATGGTGGGGCTCATGGAAGGCACCACCTTTTAGACCCTCTTTCCTATAAATCCATACCTATCCTTATCTATAGAGATAGTTTTGTTTATCCAGGCACACGTTTGTTCTTGCCCTTTACTTTTAGAACAGCCTGAAAGAAAACTCCCAGGAACCGTGAAGTTGTGAAATGAGCTAGGATTTGATATCAAATCCTGTGGCAAATACCATCTGCAGTAAAAGTCGTGTTCACATATCCTTTAAGAGGTATATTGTCAGAAGACTTCTTTACTCATAGGAGGAGACAGCTTACTGCAGTTCCTTATCCTTTCTTACTATGAGACCTTCACAGAGGGTGGGCAGTCCTGTCCCGTGGTTACAAGCTAAGCCTGGAGTCAGCATGGAGGAGGGAGCCAGACAGAGTGATGAGGGAAAAGATCAACAACGGGAGCCAAAGACTTTGCCAGTCAAAAAGGGAGGGGAACAAGGAGGTCAGAAGCCAGACTGATGCTCAGGAACCCTGCCAATGCTGGGTGCCGAGCAAGGAGCAGGCAAGGCTCAAGCAAGTCAAGGAGTCAGCAGAGCTCCAGCCACGGGGGACACTGAGCCACAGGAGCAATCAGTGGGAGTCCCCACACATCAGACATTAACTCAGCTCAAAAGACATTGCCTCTCTGGACAGGTTGATCAAACCCATAGCTCCAAGGGGGCCTGCAGGACTGACAGCTCATGCAGAGGCTGGAAGTGGTCAGGTAACCACCTACTAATCCAGATACAAACTTCACACACAGGCCCAGTGCCATCAAAAATAAAACATGGTATTAACCAGTGCTGAGGGAACTCAGCATTGTGTCGAGTGCTTTTTTCATATTATCCATTTGACTAGAACATTGAGCAACAGTTTACTAGGCCAAGTAAAGGAAAGCACATTGTGACAACCCAGTCTAGTGATAAAAGCATGAAAACCCTGGAACAGCTGAAGCACACACACCACTCACAGCTTCTCCACAATGATCCTTGTCCTCTCCCTTGGCTATTTCTGCATGCACCTACACTATGCAGAAAATAAGAAGCACCTATGTGTCAGGTCTTTTCTAATGTCCATTCAGTTTCCTCAGCCTCTGGGATCTGAAAGCTCTTTTGTAATCCTTGCACTTCCCTTGCAAAGTGTAGCAAAACCCAAAGGAACAGCCTGTCCATTGGAGGCTTCTGACCACTGGGTTCCTTTAAAGAGAACCTGCGCATGGACTATGGACAAAAAAAGCCCTATTTCTAAAAGAAGACTGACCCATTGCTAAGGTACTGAGACGTAAATGGTCTGTAAAAATGGAAGCACCTCAGAGTATGTGATTAAGGGAAATTACTTAATTTATCCAAGCAAACATTAGGAGGCAGCTTGACCAAGATCTATAAGAATCTGTTTCTGAGTCTGGAGAGATCCTCTGGTTGAACCAAGAGTGATATCCCGAACTCTAAGTCCTTTGACAAATTTTTGCCAGCAGTTTGATGAGGAGATCACACAGGTTTGCCAGGTCCTTGCACTCTGTGAGCTGATGAATTCAGCCTGCTCACAGCTGAAAGAGCAGCGTGGTTTGCAAGGGAGCAGCAAGGTGTATCAACAAAGCAAGCTGCGGTACGAAATGAGTGGCTCAGAAGGCCACAGCAAAGGCAAACTGTGTGCACAAGCTGATGTAGGAGTGGTGGGAGTACGGTGAAGGAGGAAACGAGAGGACCATTGGGCACATCAGGGGAATAACAGCATGTCATATTTGAGATCCTTTTAAAGGACTATAGGTGGTACCTTCCAGAGCAAAACCACCTTTTTCAAATGAGAACCAAGAAAGTATTCTCACACTGAAGACCATCTTTAATTTATTCTATATGAGCTCTGTTAAGGGGGAGAGAGAGAGGATTATTTAAGATGAATGTTAGTCATTGAACAAAATGAAATATTATTATATTAAATGCCACAAGACTGTGCTGGCCAAAAAGGTATTTGATTTCAAACCACGTTGCTCATGGAGGCTAGGACTTGCTTGCTTTTTTTGTTTTTTAAATCTCACTTTGCAAGTGTCAATCACAGCACATTATTGCTATCTCATCAGGTTCGTGTCAAAGCCTCTAACAAGTTGTACCACAGAGGACACTGCAGCCCCTCCCTGGGGCTCACTGCTGGCCAAGGAATGCTGTGAGCACAGAACAGGTACCCGACATGATACACACACTGAACTGGACTTTCACATCTGACTCTGATGAGTGCAAAAAGAATTCAGTGTTGACAGGCCCATCTACGCATACTAGGCTCAGATCGTCTTCATTTTTACAATCAGAAACCAGAAATCTAAAACACATTTCTAAGCATATTTGGCTTTCCAGCTGAAGCGAGCGCTGCGTGTCATCTGTTTCAGCAGTGCAGCCCAGCATGGGAGACTTGCAAACACAGTTCTGCATTGAAACAAAGCTATCACTGACTTTATGAGATATTTGTACAACACTGAGCCCAGAATTAAAGCAGTTAAGTGAAATTAATCATAAATTCGTGGATTTTAAGGCTAGAAGGAGCCTTCTTGATTATCTCATCTGATTTCTTGGTCTGGCATAATATAAGCTGGAGAATTGTACCCTGAGGAACCTCTGCCTGGCCCAGAGTATCTACTTGGACTAGAAAGAACATACCTTTCAGCAATACACCCTTTCTTGGCTTTAGGCCTTCACATCTCTAGATAAGGGTATCACTGAAGATTTTGTACTGTGCTTCTCAGTTGAATTTGTTGAGCTTCAGCTTTGAGCAACTACATAAGTGTTTGGTGAGGTAGATCAAGAAATATTTCGCTCATACCTCTTCTTCTGTAAAGATTCTTATGATCAAATTACTATTTAATCTCACCTCTGTTCAATAAAATAATATTTGTTCATTTGGATGCTAACAATTTTGGTGGTTGTGAATACAGTTAAGTTACTCTAGATCTAAAAGAAGTGTCTCTACTAACTTACGTAGTTGTCACAATTCCTGATTATTCTTGCCACTGAGCTGTCTGCGATTATGACACACAAAACTGGCATGGTCCTGTTAGATCCAAGGCAAAAAAAAAATAATCATTTAATCAATTAAATCTAATTCAACATTCTGTGGCCCCTCTGCAAAAACACCTTTAGTATCTTTAGTCAATCAGAGTAATTTGTACAACATTGCAAGCAAAGTTACCCCACCTGGTAAACTTCTTGCTGAACAAGGGTGTATTTCTTGTTGCCATATGATTGCTTAATCCCTTCGTATTATTTGTGATCTGGTACTGGATTAACTTAACTGAAATGAAGAAGCACAGTGTTTAAGTACATCCACAGGCATTTGATGCTCTTAAGAAAGGAGTGAGAAAGACTTGTGGAGTTAAGAACTAGGCCAACAGCATGCAGGAAAGATAGGTGGTTTTAAGACTTCTCTTTTTTGAACATATGAACTAGGTTTCCCCACAGGCATCCCTGCCAGAAAAATGAGTCTGTCATGCATAGTCATACACTAGATCCAGAGCAACTTATCTGCTATGAAACAGCAGCAGTTGAGTTTGCGATAAATTGAGACAAAATGCCAGCCTTTTCCAAATCAATGGAAATATCTTACTGCATCTCACACACCAAATTAATTAGGAGTATTTATTTATTTTCCAGAACGAAATCTGTAGTGCAAAAAATCCTTTGACACTGAAAGCAGGAGAGGTACAAACATAATGTGTTTGAAGTCAGTACACATAGTACTTTCTCCTCTGCTGAGCTGTTTCTCTCTGCGCTCACACTCACACTGCAGTGCAGCTGTGTTCCCCTGACAGTGTACATGCTCCTTTATTTTCATATGACACACAAGCAGGGGAAATGATGTATTGATCCTGTACATGACTGCCTTAAACACTTTTAAGAATAAAATACAAATTATCTAGCAAAAGCAAAAAGCAAAAGCAAATTATCTAGCAACAGCAAAAAATTTAAAAAAATAGAATGACAGTAACTTGCTTACAATCATGGAAAGCATTGTCAGATTTTTAGAGAATTGTTTCCACCATCCGAATCAGCCTAGCTATAACTTGAAGTACGATAAAAGAAATGACATTTCCTGTTCTATAATCCATTATTCATCAAAGACCAACATATAATGAAAACAGAAGTACAAACATCTGTTTTCAAGTTGGATCTTTTTGGAGATCTAATTCCTCTGAAGAACTTAAACCCAGAAGTCAAACATCGTCAATAATTAGACAAAGGGTGCTGAAAATTACAGCAGAGTCAGGGGTATCTCCAGTGCCTTTATACACATCTTTGATTTTCCTTTCATGGGAAAAACACTAGCTTTCAGGTAAGAACATCATATAACATAAGCAGCTGCTCTGACCCATGTATAATTACCAAGCAGGCTAATATTTAGCCCAGTCTATTGTGTCTGCTTCTATAGCCTGTTGTATTGACAAATAAAAGGCAGTTGCAAAGAGGAAGAGGGCTGTGATATTAAATACAGTTTCTCATGTGGAGGTATCCCTCTGCAAAGGGACAATAGGGCAACTAGCTCAGCTTTTAGTGTCTCACTAAATTTCAGACATTTATGCTAGAACAAATTAATTCTGCCTGAGATGTCCACAGTAACCCGCAGATATCAAAAGAATAGTAATCTCTGCGATCTGTACCGTATATCTACGCTCCTCAGCAGCTGAAATATGGAGGATAAGCGCATCAGGATGCGTTAACTCAGCAAGGAAACAGCTTCAGCCACAGTATTTTAGTGGTATAATATAAGGATGAGTTGTTATTGGCTAAATTTTGCCATCACTTACATTTGTAAATACACGTGGTTTCTTGAGAGAGAGCAGAGCGCAGCCTTGTCTTGTAAATATTTGGAGTATACATTGTACCGTACGATAGCAATTCATGTGTGACTCACCACGTGTCCTTTTGAATAGGTGATTTCACAGATGATGAGACCAGTCCCTTGTCATAAGAGTTATGAAGAAAAGGACTTGCGGTATTCTACACTAACAGCCCCAAACCCCATATGCCTCAGCAGCCAGATTGCAAGGGTGTGGATACATTTAATTGAACTATATTTTTACAAGGGGATATCTCTTCTTCCTCATGTGCCATGCAGCTCGTTAGGGGCTTTATACTGTCACTTAATCTGACACCGAAACGACAAGTCGAGTCCTACAACTCAGCTGCGGTGATGATTAACTTCTGGTTTACTCATTTTCTTCAGCAGAGGGAGCTTGAGTCTGCAGCAAAGAGCTGCTTCACTTTGTCGCGTTCTCCCCAGCCCGTCATCGTTAGCACACCTCGATGCCACGGATATTTGCAGGTAAATGAGGAGAGAAATCGTGGCACTTAGGAACATCTCTGAAAAGCTGCCCTGTGCTCTGGATCAGAAAAGGATCCCGCAATCTGATACGTACTGGATCCATCCAAATCACAGCCCTTTTCCAGAGGGACTCCAAGTTGGGTTCAAGTCAAAGAGCAGTCCGAGATGGGAGTGAAACTCTCTGAAAATTGGCTATGCGCTGATCCTAGGCTTGATCGAGCCAGCCCAGGGCAAAACCAGAATGAATGTAAGTAGCCAAAGGACTGGTCTGAATTGTACCAGGGATGGAATTAAGTACCCTTGTGCGTGTGGCCACTCAGTGCCACCCCTCAGGGACTGGGGTGGAGGATGAAGGTCTTGCATGGAGCAGGAGGAGGGTCACCAGCCATGCTGAGAAAGGTGGCACAGCGAATCAATTCAAAAAGTAAGTTTCTTAGGAAGCTTTTCTCACTACACGTTGGCACAGCAGTACCTGAGGGTCATCCTACAAAGCACCTGCAACTATTTGCATTGTCCTGGAGAAGCAGGTGCCAGAGGGACTGCCACAGCAAGTGCTATGGAGATGTTCGCCTTGCTATGAGCCCAGTGGCTGGCACTGATCACCCCTCCAGCTGCCTTGGTCTATAGTGTTTAGCTCTTATCAATCATGTTGTTCACTGGATCTCAGGGCCCCCCTGGAAGATGGTTCAAAGTCATCCCTTGCAGTGGTCAGTAGCTGAGCAAGGCAGTTGTGTGTTGCTGTTTCAGTGTGAAAAGATTGACCTGAAATTTTAATGTTTGTAAACATAACAGGATGCAATTAGTACTTGTAACTCATCCCTGAAATAACCAAGCATGGGAACGCACATTGCAGAATAGAAAGTTAAGCATGCCGGTATTAAAATGACTCCAATAAAAATATATATTGAAAGAACTAGAAACAAACCCCGTAAGATTGGATTCTTAGACCTTTACCCTACGTACTAGAGAAGTAGTTATCTGATTTTATTCCTCTAACAGACCATGATCCATGGGAAAATACTTCTATAAAACAACCATTAACTAATTAATAACTTTTTGGCTTGAGTTGCCTACTTATAATCCACCTTTTCCCACATATTCAAGTAAGTTAAAGCTGTATAATTCTAACCTCATCTCCACTTAATGGGCAGCTTATTTGTTGTGATGGAAGAGGTCTTGAAGAAGTGCCTGCTACCCACTTATTTTCAAGGTAAATGAAACAAACTGCAAATCAAGGGCACCATTAAAGCTTGTCCATATAAAGCAAGGATCTGGTTCAGGGCTGTGTGATTGAGCATGCATTGGATCAGGCCCAAATTGCAATTGGTTTGCATATTTCCCAAAGAAATGCCAGTGCATAAAATGCCCATGCATGCAAATAGGTTGTGTTTTTTTATTTGTATAATTTCTCAGAGAGTGGCTTAAAAATGAATGCACACAATAGAATTATACAATATTCTCAGGGGTTCAGGCAAGTTCCTGTCTGCCTAAGGTAAGGCCAATCTAGTGATTAAAGCTTAACCTCAAGGGAGGAGGAAATCACAGTTGTATTCCCTGAACAGCCTCATATTTGTGAAGTCACCAAACTTCACGCCTCTGCCCTCCAAACAGGGACAGAGCCTATTTATGCAGCTTCACCAGCCCATCCACATTTGTATGTTGATAGCAGAGCAACAAGAGAGAGATGGTGTTGAAAGGCAAATTACCTTCTGACTTCGTTCCATGTATGCATTTATGTTTGTGCCATGAATAGAGCAGTACCCAGTGCACATATGTCTTTGCTTATAACATATATTTTTTACCCCATCCATACCTTGCCTTCCCTTCCCCCACTGCTTTCTCTTTTCTTAGGCATTCATAGTTGTCATTCCCAAGAACATCTGAAAACAACAGGATGGCATCACCCTACAGCTCCCCCTTCGCTGTCTCTCTTGAGAAGCTCTGTATCGTATTGTCAGTGTTTTATATATTTACACCAACAGAGGAGGCCTGGGATGTGGGCTTTTTCGTTTATATGAGTCTCACCGCCACAGGGGGTATTTAACTTTCTGCCCTGGTTGCTGTAATTCTCTCTCCAGTGGATATACAGTTCAGATCAGGTTCCTATTGCTGTGATGACAGGCATTCAGCAGGCACTGTAATTGCAGAGTTAAAACAGCTCATTTTCTTACTGGCAAGCTGTAGTTAAAGAGGTGCTAGGAGGCAGCCTGGCTGTCTGCAGAGGAACTGATCAAAGCACTGAAAGGCATCTGGCTTGTCTCTGTTTTCTTTCACCACCCCCCTTGCTGATGGAGGGGGAAAAAAGAGAGAAGGAGAGAAAAAGCGAATGAAAAAAAGAGAGGGAAAAAAGAAGGAAAAAACTATTAAAAAGGAATTTATGAAAATGAATGCTTGTCCCTTTCCTAAGGGTAAAAGGTAGTGTCTTATTAAAGACACTAAAGACGGTTGGGTTAGGTCTATTTTTTTTAACTCTGTACTTTTTAATGAGAAAATTGGGGCTTGTGAATGTTCATTTGCGTCGATTTCCATCAGCTCTTCCCAGTTAGATAGCTAAACTGTTGGGTAGCACTTTTCACACTGCGGAAAGCAAACTTTCCTCATCTCTGCATCAATGTCATTCTTCCTTATCAGACTCAGCTTTTTCTCCTTCTGACCTCTACCCTTCCCTGAAGGAGATAGTGGTCTAGGCAGAAAATGATGGACAATGAGATTCTGTACCCTGGATTAACTGCAAAAGTACAAATGAAACACATTTTTGCTTTACTTTTATTTGTTCTAATTCGCTCCAATTCTTCCTGTCATAAATTCCAGCAAATCATACAGGAAAAGGTAAATAGGGTTGACAAACCACTTGAGATGTTCATATGAAGGATGAAAGAAGGGAAAAAACTCCGACAGCAGGGGAAGACATCTATCAAACAAATTGAGATCAATGATTCAAAAGCCACTGAAAAGTCAATCAAAATGTTTCTCCCAATGAGAAATAGGAGCCCCCAGGCAAGGAATGGCTCCATTCCCAAATAAGAACAGAGACCTTGCATCTTGGGGAAAAGCACCGTTCAGGTGAAAATAGCTGAAATGTGAGAATCATTTTCTATGAGCCAAAGGAATAAAAGGTTATCAGGACAGTAAGGGCTAGCCGCTGAGGGCACACGCTCTCCTCCAGCAGCTCTGCGAAGTTCCTGCCTTACAGGGGCTCCGAAAGGAAAAGAAATGGAACGTGATCCATTGCATACTATTTGACAATATTTTTCAACCAGATTTCCAGGCTGGCACGGTGCAAAAGCAGCAGGACTTCTGCTGTCTCTTCTGCGTCTTCAGTCATTGGAAACTCACCAGGGAGAAGGTTCGTTCTCGCTTTTGCTCCCCTAGCACTTCATTTTTTTCATCCACTATCTCTTGATGGTGACACCACAGTCTTCCCACAGACAAAAGAGGAGTTCAGAGTCTTTGAAAGAAGAAAACGAACTTGGTAACTCAACAAAGAGCTTAGACAGGCAATGTTGCAAATTAAGTTGAAAGAGGCCCAGTTACTGCACTATTATTTGATTTCCCCTTCTCTAATCCCTTGCTTGTAATTAGCATAATTTATTAACATATTAGAGCCATGCATGTGAACCCTCTTTATAGTTGCTGAGTGCTCCCTGAGGCTGCCTAGTGAAAGCTTTTCCCCACTGTTTAATAATATGTTACATAAGGAAAACCAGCTTCTGATATCATTTAAATTATGACTTTCCTTTCTGCCTCTGAACACTCATTTCCTTTAAACGAGGTTAATTTCCTTAAAGACTGAAAATCCTCCGATTTCAGTTTTCCATTCATTAGACCCCCTTAGTTCAACATGAAAAAGTCACACGCCAAGAGGGAAAAGAAAAAAGAAAAGCAAAAAAAAGAAAAGGAAAAAAATCCCATTGAACTTCAAACATAACCATCCTCAGAAGAGATTTCCTGTGATCCTGGCTCCTCCTCTCCTTTCTGGACTGAGAAGGGCACAACACAGACTGTCAGGAGATAAAGATGGACAAGCCACTTTACATCAAACTAGTTTCTCCCATCCGACACGTAAGGTCCTCTCAATCCTAAGGGCATTTTCAGAGTTGCAAACGTGCAGTGCTCCTCTGAGGGATCACACAGTGGTTTAATGGGCCCACAGCCAAACACGTATTTCTTCGTATTCCCCCAGATAGTTCCCTTTCTTTCCATTAATCCGCTGGTGATATTTGGGAGAGGATGGGAAAACAAGCCCGCTCCTGACCCCACTTCGATCTTCAGTCTGATGCGAGTCCATCTCTGGGCACAGGACTTGGCCATGGCCACAGGATTGCATCACCCTGACTCCTTCAAATAACCTTTACCTTCGCTCCTTTCCTGAACTAAATTTACTGCTTGCATTGCTCATGAATCAGCCCCTTCAGCTCTTTGTTGTGTGTATTTTTTCCTTGCTGCTCTTCTTCCAGCTCTTCTATAGCTCCCCAGTGCTGTGATAACCCAAAGCAAGGGCGCTTTCAAATAGTAACTCTAAATGGCTGTTGAAATGTGGAATTTCCTTCTAGCTCCTCTACATTCTGTGCAGAAATATAAATGCATTTTCTTCTTCAGTGCTGGCTCAGGAGTTAGCTAGCCCTAAGTCCATGGCCAAGGACTAGCTAAGCAGAAGACATGCTCAAGAAAGGCAAAAATAGTGCAGTAGTTTTTGAAGTACTAGCCAAAAGTTGATTTTCTGCTCCTCCTCTGACTGCTTGTGTGACGTTTGGCTCATCCAGTATGTAAGTGCTTGACTTAGCTAAGTTCAGTGTGATTTAACTGCTAATACCTTTGAGGATTTAGGCCTCTGTTATATTTCAATAAACTGGGAATAAAGTCATTTCTGCACCTTAAAGAACAGCTGTGAGCTATTAAAGCTTGTAGCTGTGTGCCCTAGGTAGATAATACCTTCTCCTGTCATTGTAGTGAGCATAGCCCAGCCACAGATGGCATTTTTAGCTGTGGAGTGATGCATAACAGCAGCATCATTCCTGTTGATGATAATTTAAATACAGTGTTACGATGTTAACAAAAAGGGCACCCTGCTTTTTTTTTTAAATAAGTACCTGAAAACCCAAAGCCTTCCATGTCCTCCCACTGAAAGGCAATACAAACACATCATTTTGGAAACAGTAAGAACAGAAAGAAACTCTGAAGAGAAGCGCGTGCTCGTTGCTCTGCAGGCGGCGTTGTGGGGAACACCTGTCAGACACCAGCCGTGCGCTAGGATGGGTGCAAGGTTTCATTAAGCAGTAAATAATGATGGGGGCTGGACAATGCTCTGCTGAGTTTGGGGCAAACTTTTGGGTCAGAGCTTATGTTTTCAGCCCCAGTTAACCTTCCTTTAAGGAAAAACCAACTGTAATAGGATGAGATGTCAGGAAAATTATGTTAATTTACAGAATAATCTTTTTTCAGGGCCTCAAAGAAGTAAATGAATGTTATTGTTGTTATTACTTGTTTTTTATCACTGGGGAAACCCAAGGACAATTAAATTAACTTGTTGGAGATCGCAATGCCAGAGATACAAGAAGAAGACATGTTTCCTGACTGATGCTGGAGGTGTATTGACTTGGGGATTTTAGGGGGTGCTTTCCATGAGAAAATGCCAGTTTCTTGAAACCAGAAGTTCAGTGGAAAGGGACAGCCTGTCTAACCAGGAATAATTCCTCCTCTTAAGAAGAAGCTTTACCGCAAGTGGGAGAAATTGAGGCACAGACAAAAGGATTTGGATTTGTCTCCTCCTCCCACCCAAAGTGAATGCCACTGAGCCCCAGGCCCCTGAAGGGAGCAGGACATAGGTAGCTTCTTGCCAGCATGGCATGGGAAAACAAGTTCCCACCCCACTCACTGGTTTTTGACTCCCAGCACTTGACTGAACCAGAGTATATGTTCCTCTCTTCTCTATTCTGAACCTGATTTACTGCGGTATTTATCTGATCTAGGGTTGCTCTTCTTTTATGCTCTCCTCAGGAGCACCGATGTCTGGGATGTTGCAACGTATATAAAGCTTTGGGTGTATTTATGTGTATTGAAATGTACTTTTCATGGTACAGCTGCACACGCCCTTTCCACTATTCAGCCTCCTCTCCTCCCACTTAAAAATAAGCCTTTTGAAAGCAGAAGGGAAGAATAATTAAAAAAAATTGTAATCTGCCTCAGGTAATGACATGATTGAAACATCACCATTTTGTCTGGAGGGTCACAGGATGGCTTTATGAGAAAGCTTTAAAGCTGCTAACTCTAAAGAACCTTTGATATTTCACCTTTTGTTGTTGCTAACGTATTCTGCTTCCTGACTCTTGGAAACAAAGTCTGTACCAAGGGCCCTGTCACTTTAACAAATTTGGTGCCAAACACGCCATGCCATGGGGCAGTCTGACAATTTTGTTTGAGAAGATTAATTGAGCACATATATTTGAGATCTTCCAAGCTATTTAAGTAATTTAGATACTTAACGTGAAGTAGACATCATAGCCCCTTAGTCGGCTTTGGGAATGTGATGCTTGATCTTTTGTATTTCAGCTAGATGTAGTGTGGTTCCTGTGTGGTGATCTAGGTTTTGGCAGGAAAAGATTAGGCTAATGGTGGCTCGTGTGTCCTCATAACAGCTAGAAATTAAAGGGATAACCTAACTGATGTACTCTAAGTACTTATGGTAGCACTAACAGTAGACCGGATTGGACAAAATTGTTTTCCCACTCTTTAAAATACAAAATGGTCACTCAGAACTAGGAATGGAGACTTCTATAGCTTTGATGTAAGTCTTCTTGGTTTTCAGAGAACCAGGAAAGCATGGCAACTACTCATCACTTCAGAGTTCATATCACACCATTTTGTTGCTAGTCCTGTCTTTTACAGTGATCATGAACTAACATTCTATAGGTTTTGATTTTTTTACAGATGTGTTATGTTCCCAGAATTGCTTAAATCTTCTAGATAGGAATAATTCTCTGTTGGTTTGTTTCTAGTAGGCTTTGAAACTATTCAGTACTTGGTTGTTCATGATCAAATATAAAGTTATTTCTGATCAAGCATTGCTAAACAGAAAATGTAAAAAAAAAAAAATACTCAAAATTGAAAGTCGGGGGGCATAAGCTCTACTCAAGTAGCTGTAAGAAGGTTCTAAGGGTATGTTTTCCAGGTATGTTTCACTCAACAGCAGCTCATAGAAACATTTGCAAGAAACAAATAAGATGGATTGTGAGTGTAATTGAAAAGAATGTGAGGATTTTACTTGAAAAGACATTAATGGGTATTTTCTAAAATCATACTGACATTTCTACTTGTACAAGACTCTATTTGAGGAAAATGTCTGGGTATTTTGTAAGATGCAAGAGCTTTGGAAAAAATCTAGAATTTTGCACTCCAGCCAAAACCAAAAGAAGACAAATGAAAACGGGGTGGTGCTAGCCAAATGAAGCCAAGTCAAACCATAGACACTATTGGCACCTGTCCATCACAGGCTTCTGGCAAAGATTCTTAGCAAGTAAAAATGTTTCCACCGTTGCTTTTGCAAAGTGTCTGGTCTGGGCCTCAGAAAGAGCTGTTCCTTGTGGAAATCAGTGGAAATACGTAGCCTTTGGATCCTGGTGGAAATTTGCCTCTGCTGAGTTTGGCCAGAACCTCCTTGAGTTTGCCTAGAAATTGTCTTCCCCAGCCACCAAATAAGATAAATGAGAAGCTGATGCTTGCAACGTGACTACTACTGTCTTTTGTGATGCCAATGAGATGGCATTGTTTTGCATATGAGAAGAATTAACAATAATTATTATACACTATATATAAATTTGCCATCCTGGGAAAAATGTTGCCCCACCCCCTTTTGATACAGAGTAATAAATTATTTTTCTCTTTCTTTCCTGGCCCGCTCAAACTCCTGGAGGTTATCTCCTGTAAATGTGGGAGGTACAGGAAGTTTATGGAATACAGAAATTCTATTTTACGTATTATATAGTCAGATACACTTAACAGAGATGGGTGCAAAACATCTGATGGAACTGGCAACTAATTTATAGGGGGGAAACTGATTTTTGACCATCTACAAGTGATTTTATCATGGTTTTAAATAGTAATTCTGTGTCTTCTGGACAGGTTTATACTCAACTCATATACTCATATACTCAACTCAAACCATAGAATGCAGAATTCAGACCTCCTTATAACCCTGGAAGATGGTGACAGCTGGCTCTAAGGCATCAGTGGGGCCCTTTGGACAGTCTAGAAACTGCCATGAATATTGTCCCCATTAATAGTGTGCAAGAAGAGCGTCCACAGACTTGGAAGAGGGTAGATGGAAGGTTTGGATTTTGATGCAGACCATCTCAAATATTTTTACCTTTCATATCGGTGTCTGTGCCAAGGATTCACCTGTTGGGACGGTTGTGATGGAGAACTGTATGACACATGGCTGTTCTTAGAGGTCACAGTGCTCAGGCTGTGCATTATCCAGGACTGCCATCATATATGTTTCTATACACAAGAGAGAATGCAGCATGGGAGGGAGTTACAATCTGGAGCTTTCCTAAAGGATGTGTAAAGACTCATCTTTGTTAATTTAAGAGTAAGTGAGAAAAACTGCAATAAAACTGCACTTGTCACTGCTTAATATACTGCTATGGAGTTTCTGTAGGGAGGTCCTCTGGGTATTTTGTTCATTGCTTTACCCAGTATGCTCCATATAGTCAGTGTTTACCCTCTTTGAGCTCTGCCTTGGCAATGATATAAAGAAAAGAGGGGAAAGAAATCAAATGCTATGGAAAACAAAAGTGGTCTGAAGTATAGCTGTAGCTAGCTCCAGCTGTAACAACAGGGTTGTGGGTTTCCAAATTTTAATCTCCCAAAAGAATCTCTATCAAATTTTTCAGTCCAGAGGTCAAAGGGGATTTTAGTAATGAAATGGGACAACTCAGCTTGTAACATCTGCTGGGCAAAGGCCTTCTGCTCTCTACCTGGACACGTCTGTGGAATACGTGTCCGTGAAAGATGCTTCCAGGCCACGTAAGAATAAGGATAAATAATAGTGACTACAAAATAATATTATGCTTTTCTGTCTTCTACTGCATCACTAGGGACAAAGATGACACATTCTACACAGGAGGCAATTCAGATTGGTAATGTAGCTCAGCTTTTCCACTGCACAAATAGCTAAGCAGATTACATATGTTCTTGAGCACAGCCTATGGTCATAGTATGAAAACTGTCTCAGGAATGTTCTCTGGGTTTTGTCATTCTGGTGGTATTTAGATACAAAAGTGTGTGTGAATTAGAAATACAGTCTGGGCAACTTCAGAGTTTCAGGATGTCTATTACTAGTAACAAGTTGAAATACAGTTGTACAAGTTGTTTGAGAAAATGTGATGCGAATCCCTAGCAACAAAAAGCACATGGAAAATAAATGATGACTCTGATCTCTCAGGACTGCTTCTTTATCATTCTCTTAGTCCTAAGGGAGCATCCAGAAGGATCTTCCAGCACCAGCCCAGCAGTGCAAGCCATTCCTCTGCAAAAATGGAGCTGCTTGCATCCCAAGCCACGACATAAGCTATTGGTCCAGATGGGCAGCTGTGAGAAAGAGGATAGATGACAAACATCACTTCTGTGGTGAGACACAAAGAAAGGCAAGTTTTCCATTTCCCAAATAAAAGCCTCTCTCTGCAGTGCTAGGAAATGTGGGATACGTTTCCTGTGCTACACCAGAAAAAGGTAGGTCGAGTACCAAGATAAATGCCAATATGAAAGGCAAGAGGTGAGGCACATGTACTGTAATGTCAGCTAGGAAATACAGGCTTATCTTGAGCTGCATTGTGAGCACACAACGTCTAGAGACAAACCTTTGGTTCTCATCAGAGCAGGGAAAAGAGCTTGGCCCTCTGAGCCCTGCTGGGCTCTAACCACTGACCTACTCTGACGATTCATGAGTTTTGTGGGTCACAGATATTAATTGTTAGGTAGTTGGAGGAATCAGAGCTTCTGCAGTTAGGCAAAATCTTGCTCCCCTTCTCTGTCTCCTTAACTTTTAAAAGTTGGCACGTTTCCTCATTGCTCTGACTCTCACAGGACAGAGACAGAATGTCCCTGCTTAAGTGGAGCAAACGTTTTTCCAAAGGGTCAAAGTTCAGAACAAGCTTGTAAGCAGATTATGGAGCTGGTAGAAAGGCCAAAGGCACCCTAAGTCTTTACATTCCCAAAGTGCTGTGTTAAACTCTAGCCCAAGGATGTACTTAACCCCAAAGAGAATGGAGGTCAAGTGAACTTGCAGCATTTCAAATGCAATCAGCTTGGAAAAGTAGCTGTTTATAAAGAAGTATATTACAGAGACAAGCTAATGTTAGCATTCCCTCTCTGCAAATAAGCCTGACCTATTGTTAGTCTTGTCAAAGAGCTGCCATGTTTGTTTTATAGCATCAAACAGTAAGACTTTATTTCAGTTTAGGTTACCTCTCAGGGAGCATTTTGGCTCGGGGGCATTGAAAGTCTCCCTCTAGGGAGATGCAGGGGGAGTATTTATGCCATCTGTCTTTAGGTACTTATCCCAGACTGACTCCCTGTAGTGTCAGGAGAGTGAAGAGGCGTTTCTAGAGGGAAGTTCAGAGTGTCTGAAATGGGGCCTGACCCAAAACCTGTGTGCTCCCCGCTTTCCGCAGGATTTTCAGAGCCCAAAGTTGAGCCGTGCAGAGGCATTGCTTTGCACTTTCTCTGTATTTTCTTTAAGGCTTTCAGAACTGTGTGTAAGGCGCTAATTGACCCTCATAAAATCTCCACAACATTTATAACACTCATCTGGCATGAGTCACAGCAAGACAGCGGTACAGGTCAGGGTGTCTGGCTGCAGCAGAGTGGGATCAGGGCACAGGGCGGCGCAGTGCTTCGGCAGCCAAGGGCATGTCTTGGGCAAAAAACTGATCACAAATGGGACAGGCTTTATCCAGCTTCATTGCCCTCCTGCTTTTCTCAAAGATCTTTCACCAGGCAGAAGAACACCTAATGACTGTGCCATGTATGACAAATAGCCACCATTGAGCTTGCTGAGGATGCTCAGTAGTCCCCATTTGGTTTTTCTTTGGACAAAAAGGAGCAAACATATTATTTGGCATGAATAACTTTGTTTTAAATGAGAACATAAAAATAACAAATGTTAAGGTCTTCTTTAAGAAACTGTAGCCACTAAGAACATCTTTCCCATGAAGACCTTACCCTGTACGTGTCGTTACTTTTTATTACTATTTCTATAGCCATCATAATTAATATTACTATAACCTTTAGGGTGACACTAGCAATAGTACTGAGGAACCACAGTCACGAACTGAGATCCCTTTTGGTGGGTGTCAGCAGGACAGAATGAAGTCTGCATGGGAAATCAAATATTTTTTCAGAGGCAACTCAGCAATATCTTACACTATCAGTGCAAAACATCAGTCAAGACATGGTGAAAAGCAAGAAACGAGTAGGCACTGTTCCTGGTATTGACACTTCCCCAGCATACGCTTTCATCCACAGCGTTTGCATGTTTCAGGTGCCAAAAATTGCTCAGGTGGACATGAGACTTGTACAGGTATTTCATGGGAGAAATGAGTTTTTTCTAGCCCCTTAAGAGTTCTTCAAGAGGTTTTGCCTGTTTGGTTTTGTTCTACGGCAATATTAATCTTATGGAAAACATGCAAAATTCTGAAGCTTAGAAGTTGTTCCTATAAAGCCAGAAGTGCGCTGTGGAATGCATAGAGATTTAATTTTTCGGAATTTTATAGTAGCCTCAGAAATGTCTCCGTTTTGTCAGGAAGCCTGACTATTCTTGAGCCAGGAAGCAATTAAAATATGTAATATGGATATTTATTCTTACAGGTAGACTTTTTCTGTCTCCAAAAAAGGAAGTTTAAGAAAGCCTTTTTTTTTTGTAAGAATTTAAGAATAAATTAAGCAAGATTTTCTCATGGCTGATCTAGATATGCTTAGTGCTGTTTATGAGAAGGACTCTTAAGACATGTTTCAAATACTGTGAAAATTCTCTGTCCAGGAAAGCAAAATGCTTTCAGTTTTCCTAGGATGCCACACATCTTGCTCAAGAGTCCAGAGTGTTGAACAATCCATTAAAAAATGCTGTCTTCGGTAGAGCTCTCTCAGCTCTTTCACAAGTAATTGCCAAATTGAAATAGTATCATTTATTAGCTTCTTTGCTTGAGGCTTCTTCAGGTTCAGCTTCTGCTCTTGGGCATCCTCCTTTGAATTGTAGCATATACCTCAGCTAATTATAATGTGGTATCACTTGATAAAGCCAACTGAGATCATAATGGGAAGACACTGAAACATTTGCCAAGATTTGAAAATTGGATTTTTCTTTTTACTTACGCCAAAGACAGGTTACCTGTAATTAGTTCTAATTTATAAATAAGTGCAGGCTGTACTTCTAAAAGGTACAATATCATGCCTTGCCCCAATTTGAAGGAACAAGTTAGGAATCATACATCTCAATCAACTGTATGCCTTTTCTGTGTTAGGAATAATAGCTTTGCATGAGAACTTAAGTAGGAGAAAGGGAGTTATACAAGCACCACCTCGCAGTAAACCAGCCCCAAGTGGCAAAAACCAATGATACAAGTTCCAAAAATTGAAATCACAGGAATTCCCAAATTGTAAATATGGATTCTTTTTGTTTGCTCTCTGAATTTTAAATATTTATTATTCAAGCATTATAGCTCTTCTTCAAATCCCTGTGAATTATTTTTTGTTGTTATTTTTTAATGTTAGCTGTGATTCTCAAATAATCACAGGACTCCAGGAGCTGGAGTTTTACGAACCCACTAAGACCTGGAAAACTGGGATCACATCTAAACTTACATCACATATGTAGTGGAATTGAGATTTTTTTTTGTTGGTTTTTTTTTTTAAGCCTTGTTTGTTTTTAAAGGATCAAAATGGCTCCGCCCATTTTAACACAAGTTGTGATCCCTGGTTCTGGCCTTCCCACAGGTAGCAGGACAGGATGGGTAGAGGAACAGTCCCCTGGGCAGGTACAGCTGTGTAGGAGCACCAGGCTGGAACTTCAGAGTGGCCATGCAGAAGGATTGAGGTGCATCGGAAAAAAACTACCAGTGGAGGTTAGGAGTGAAAAAACTGCAGTTCAGATTTGACACACTGACTGAGCCAGGCATAATGAAAGCTGCTTTCACCAACCCCCATTATATTCTTCCTGATCATAGTCAGTCCTTCCTAGCAGTCTTCTCCAATACAGATTTAGGAAGGAAAGAAAAATCACCTCATGGCTATTGATGCTTGACATTTACCTGCTCCCCACAGCTCCAAGTAGGTGCTGTGGAGTAGCTGTGTAGCCTCTGAGTAGGATGTCTTCTCATTTTGCAGACACCTTCCTATTCTCCAAAAATCTCTTTTCATTTTCCTGTGCCACATGATACCCTTCCTAGAACACACCCAAGCTTCTGGCCACCACCACTGTTTTCCTTGAGACGACTCAGGTTGAACAGGCAGTTGAAGATGAAGTGATGACTGCTGCCTCAAGTTTGTGACATCCCCTTTGGTCTGTTTTTAGAAGGCTGTTGAAGATAAGCTGTTAGCAGGCTACTTAGGGAAAAAAAAAGATGCAAAGGAAGATGGTGCATGTGCTGAGAAGGACACTGAGCTGAACAGAATTACAGAAAGTTTTTTTTCAGAACAGCTGCTCCCTTTTTGGGCTTGTTTTCTGCCTCTGAATGCGTGCCTGCAATTTTGCACTGAAAATGGCAGGTCAGGAGGGAACCTGGTTGCAAGCAGTTTTAACGACCTTATTGTACATGACAGCACTCATGCAATCCAGGATCCCAGCCTTTCCCCACCACTCACCATGGACTTTGTAAAGACCTTTTTTTTCCAGAGTATATCCTGTGTATAAGGAGCTGAACCAGAGAACAAACAAATAGCTATGTCAAGATAAAAACCTTGGCTTCTTGAATTTCTTGACTCACTCTGGAAATTGATTTTCTGTGTGTATGTGTGTGGTTTCTCTTCTCTTTCTTCCTTCTTTCTAACAACCACTTTGTATTAAATGTTTCATCACAGATATTTGGTCATCCTTTAAAAGTCTTTTGGTGAATACTTGCTTGTGTTGCAGTTTGTCCATGAGGAAAGACCAGAGTAAGTAATGAGACAATAAACTTTCCCCTATGTTATTTCTTCACTGCTCTGTTTCTGCTGCTGTGGTTTGACCAGAGTAACTGTAGGCTGCAAAGCTCACTGCACCCTCGCAGAAGATGGAGAGTCATGCGTAGGAAACGAGAAGACAATTCAGTCTCCTTGGTTTTGCCGCCTTCTGATATTAATGATGGGTGTCAATCAGGAACCTGTTTTTTAGTTAGAAGTCTTTCTTTAGGATCCAATTAATGTGAGGTAAATTACAGACCAGCTGTTTACTACTTTTGACTAACTACTATGGTCTATTTTAAAAGCAAACTGCTAATCTTCAGCCAAGCCATCACCATCCTAGCCTGTCCAAGCATTTGATAAATCTCTACGTTAGGCAGGTGCTTTGCATCATTACTTCAGACTGGCAGCATGCACTGATACTCCTGCTCTGCAGAACTTCACAGTGATGATTAAAAACATTTTTCTCTAGAAAATTTCTGCTCATAGAGCACCAAATGTTGCTCTAATTGAAGTTCGGGATATTGACTGTTTGGGATATTTCAAATACTTTCAGCGGGCACTGAAATTTTCATCTGGATGGGATACATTTCTGAGAAACCATGAACAGGTTCAGCATTTATAAATTTCATTAGATTAAGCTCAAGAAATTTGACAAGAAGCCCCAGGGAGACCATTGTGGTTTACGATTTGGTTTAAAAGAGTAGTTCAGTCCTTGGCCAAAAATTGCCAGTCAGAAGCAGACCTTCCCTTACAATACGAACAGGTTAAAAAACAAGCCACAAATACAGTATATTTAGTCATATTCAGGCAGAAACTTGAATCCTGATTTGCAAACTCTAGCTTGGCTGGAAGCAAAGCATTGACTTACATCAATTCCTCCAGCTATTCCAGAAATTTCTTCCCCGCTTTTGTAGCACTCAATTGCACCAAAATCAAGAACACACTTTGATAAAATAAACATTAAAAGTTGATATTAACTTGGATATTCTTGGGTTTAGCCTTATATTACTGACGGTAAAGTGCTAAGCATTTTTAATTTTTGTTCCGAAGTGGCCGATGCTCACGTGGTGGGAATCTCTCTTCACTGTGTGTTTGTGTGTGTTTACATCTGTGCATGTGACGATAGTTAGGCTTTCTGTGAAGGTTTTGTGCTCTCTGAAGTAGCAGTATGAAGTCACCAGCTTAGGTTAGGACACCAGACAAGGATTCACAAGTCCAGGTCCTGGTTTTCGTTTCAACAATGACCTTTGACACATCACTCCATCCCTCCCTCATTCCCTTTCCTTTCTTGCACTTACTCTTTTGGGTCTGTTCCTATCATGAACTCCTTGGGACAGAAATAATCTCATACAAGTTTTTGCACAATGGTCACCCATGACTCTGTCAATTCACCTTGATCCTTGACTCCCTCCAGCTCGTCTCTCCACATTCTGATCCCACAGTCACAGCAAGACATCAGACATTCACGCATGTCTCAAAAGTCTTCCAGGACTTGAGGCTCAGCCAGCCCTGCCACGGCTGTGCCTTTGCAGAGGGAAAGGTGGACACCACCCTGCAGCAGTACAGGAGAGGCAATGTCCTGGTGCCTGCACATCCAGCACTTCTCAGAGCACAACAGGAGTTTCGCTGGGATTAACCCAGTCACTTGTTTATTCTCTGGGCTAATTTCACACGCCAAGCACCAAGCTTGTGTTAATTATATGATTTACTAGGCTGTGTTTCTCTTTTCATTGCATCATAAAAAAGGCTTAAATAAAGACACTTGTTCTGGTAAATTTTCACTTGTTTGTGAATGGCCTGGAAATAGTTAACAGCAAGCACATACTCTGGGCCAAAAGGGACCGGAAGGTTCAGATTATTGCCTTATTTATTATATTTTATTCCTAATTAACATTTTATGAGCTCTGAATATGTTTACAGAAGCACATGCAGGAAAGGGCATATGAACAAATAGAATTAATAGCCATCGACTGTTCCATAGCGTACCCAGAAGATTAAAATATCATGGAGCAGTCTTTTACCGGTGGATGATGGACAGGCCCTTTTACAGCAGGAACAAAAGTTTACCTTGATGATTTTACTCTCCAATCCAAGCCCAAGTGTTTAAGAGGGAGGAAGACCTGATCTGCTGGTGGGGAAATCCACCGAGCAGCACTGGCAGAGGAAGTCTCTTGCTGCTCATTTGGCTGTGGCAGTTTGTTCATTGATCTCAGTTCATTAATTCGTCAGCTGGCTGAGCAGCACAATTAAAGTTATATCAAAAAACTTACGGCAGTGCGTACAGCAGCTCCTGAAAATGGTCTCCTGAGATCAAAGGAAGTGAAAGATGCTCAATTCAGACACCACCCAGAACTATTTAAATGAAGTAGAGAGAGGCTTCAGCCTGCCATCTCCTCTGACGACCAGATCTGAGTTCGTCTCTGTGCTCTGAGTTTATCCTTCTCAGGTTACAGACTGGAACCTTGTTAATCATTGCCTGGGAATGATCTAGGTTGGGTTTTATTTGAGTTAGGAAAATGTTAATGTTTTCAAACCAACCAGGATAAAGCTAAGGACTGGATCAGACTTTTCGCTATCTCTATCACTCAGAGCTGCTGAGGATGTTCCACCTCTCTTCTGAGCCCAGGAGGAGCATGCCATTCCCACCCTGCCTGCTGTAATAGCATTTTTTAATCCTTTTTAACAAATCACCTCTCTCTTTTCTCTAAGCTTTGTTGGTAGCTTGGATTGGATAGTGCAAGAACTCTAGGTCCTATCAACCAATTGCCCAAGGAGACTTTTAATGCCATTTTTTAACTGCCAATGGAAAGGCTAAGGCTGTTTATCAGAGAACTGCAAACACTCAGTCCTCCAAGAAAAGTTAATAGAGTGCCCTTGGGATAAACACTGCTAAACTGATGTGGTTTTAAGCTGTCCATTTCCTTTTGAAAAAGAAAAAGAAAGATATTACCAAGAAACAGAGTGATTGTACAGCATGTTTAAAATCAGAAATAATCTAGTGCTGGGAAAAAAAATCACACTTTTCTCCCAAACCACATTGTTAGTTGGGAACAGATCAGCATTGAGATCTGGGTGTGGATAAATTAACTTTTCTTGCCTACCTAGGGTGCAATAGAAAGATTTTATACTTGGTTAACATCTTTTGGTGCTTTAGTTATCAAGCCAGAAAAGAGAACATGCTTCATTACTCATTCTACCACTGTTCCATGATGTTGAGCAAAAAAACTCAACTAAGTGAATTATTCACCTGTATTATCTGAATTTCAGTTGCATAAAGTTGTGATAGGAGTTTTACATGCATTTAGATGCGTGTTGCAATCTAGATGAGTGTTGAAATCCATGAGAGTTGCAAGTGCGATTTGCTTAGGTATCCCTGAGAAGCTCAGTGAGTACTTATCAGCTTCTTTAGACACGTAGGTGTTTCCTATCTCTTCATACCTTTGTGAATTGCAGTTTTAGGGCCAGACATTCACCATATTCCCAAAACACTAATATATTAGTTACCACTTGGCGTTACTTGCATCATTTTTCCCTCCCTGCAAATTCTCATGCTTTCCAATGTCAGCATAGCTCTGACAGAAGGTGTGAATGCCCTTGTAAGCAAGTTGTTCTTGCTTTTCAGTATTGCTTTCACCACTGAGTTGACTTTGCTGACTCAGAAGCGCCTCATAGTTCTGCCTTGTCCAGCCAACCACCATCCTTACAGTCAGAGCCATCTCACAGGAAAGCAGCAGAAGAAGGAAATTGTAGAAAAACCAGCCGGTGTCAGCAGAAGAAAGAGGGGTGATAATAGGATCCCGATCAGTAGTGGACACAGTCAACTATTTGAATCATCAGTGAGATTTAGCTGCTGCAATAACCATTTTGGCTTGAGGTAAATGAATGTTGATTCCTATCTTTCCCCAGAGGACACCACAAGGTTCACCTTCTGTGGCAGCAGTTGTGCGTACTGTTCTTGTGGCCTTTTCATCAAGACCATGATCTTGGTGCAACTATTCAGCTACTGGCCAATATTCTGCTATTACTGTTATCTAATTATGCAGGGAAACCTGCAGGTCATGTTTGATTCCAAGACAAGGAGAGGGAAAAAAAAATCAGTTGAAACTGGTTTATGTCAAAGGGTGAATTACAGTGTGGCATAAACAAACAGCCCAACACATTATCCTGTTTACATGGGATCAGAAAATGTTTGTAAGTCTGAGTCCTGAGGGAGACACTTATAGTAATAATGTCCAGGCTTCCTTTGCACAAGGTCCAGAACTGCAGGAGAAAGGCAGGGGAAAAAAGAGTTTTAAGTGTTTTGCAAGAAATAAATTGTTTAATAGGAAATTGATGTTATTCCATTTTGCACCATTTTTTGCAAATGTGCTGGATGTGAGTTTTTATTTTTCTTCCTTGAGAGAGTTCAGCCCGTTGTTGGAGGTTTGTGTACCTTCATAAGGATGAATGAGCTTCTGTAGCTGCCCCAGATTTGTTTCAATTTTTTCTCTCTTATATTCTCACTTTCACAAAGACTAAGTTTCGCTTTTTATAAAACAGTAACAGCAAGCTTTTACCAGGTGGAAGTGACAAGCGGTGTCCCCCAGAGGTCCATATTGGGACCAGTACTGTTTAATACCTTCATCAATGACACAGACAATGGGATCGAGTGTGCCCTCAGCAAGTTTGCAGACAACACCAACCTGAGTGGTGCACTTGAGAGGCCTGAGGGACCATCCAGTGGGACCTGGATAAGCTTGAGAAGTGGGCCTGTGTGAACCTCTTGAGGTTCAACAAGGCCAAGTGCAAGGTTCTGCACCTGAGTGGGGACAACCCCCAGTATCAACCCAGGCTGAGAGAGGAAAGCATTGAGAGCTGCCCTGCAGAGAAGAACCTGGGGGTACTGGTGGATGAAAAGCTGAACATGAGCTGGCAATGTGCATTTGCAGCACAGAAGGCCAACCATATCCTGGGCTGCATCAAAAAAGTGTGGCCAGCAGGTTGAGGAAGGTGATCCTCCCCCTCTACTCCACTCTGGTGAGACCCCACCTGCAGTACTACACTCACTTCTGGAGTCCTCAGCGCAAGAAAGACATGGACCTGTTGGACCGGGTCAGAGTAGGACACAAAAATTATCAGAGGGATGGAGCACCTCTCCTATGAAGAAAGGCAGAGAGANACACTCACTTCTGGAGTCCTCAGCGCAAGAAAGACATGGACCTG
>VZSC01014752.1:0-24944 GCA_013398225.1 Steatornis caripensis
TGCACGGGAGACTGCAGGGAGATGCAGTCCACAGCAGACCTCCTCGTCATCGTGCACCGTTAGGAAGGTCAGTCAGACCGGGCATGACGCTCCGCGCTTCTCCGCAGCAGAACCAAGACCGTGCAGCGAAACATCGGATGGGCGGCAGTCCCCGTTGCTCACATCTTCTGCCCAGTTCTTGCTTTTGCTCTGGCAAGTGGAGCAAGGGTAAACTATCCCCTGCCATCATCATCTGGGGTTTATTCGCGGAGGATGGGCCGCGCAAACTCATCCAACCACCTCCTGCAGCGGAGCCACCAGCTTTGTGGAGAGGGAAAACCAGGAGACAACATATTTTGATGTTAGTAAGACTTCAGGCATTGTTATGGATAAAACATTCTCACAGGTGAGCCTGGGGAATTATTGTAGAGATGGAAAACACTACACGAGGACCGCGCAGAGCATGTGTACTGGTTGCTCAGGTCAAAACAGAGAGGGCCCGAAATTGTTAACCCATTCAGGTATTCAGTTTGGATGTAACAGCAAATGGGCGGAACTGCCAGCACACCCGAGAAAGGAGTTACGATTCAAAAGGGTCTTGAGAAATTGGAGAAAGAATGTGGAAAAACCCCTTCCAGAACGTAATCCAACGGACGTGAAGGTGAGGTGACATGTGACATCAGTTGGACAAATCAAGAACGGAGAGAGATGTTCTCGCTGGGATAATCGGTTGGCCAAATGCAGGGTGGAGAGGAAGAATTTCTGCAGAAAAGGGGCTTTCGATCATAATCCATGATACGGGTCAGCCGCGCTGCATTGGGCGGTGTAAAACAGTTCCCTCGCACGGTTATCTCTGCTCCGTGCTGGTGACTCGTTTCAAGGGAGGCAAGAAACCCTCGAGGAGAGCTGCGGAATCAGATGGGGAGAAAAGCGATCAGGGAGGGCTTGGTAAAGGAACTGGGATCATTTTGCCTAGGAAAGGGAAGGCTGAGGACGTTTCAAACGCAGAAAGGGCTGTGACGGAGGTTTGCGCGGGCAGAACGGCAAGCAGAGCTCTGCGGTGGGGCAAGCGCGGTCCGGGCTAGGCAGGGGCAAACACCCCTGTGCCAGCCGTCGGGACGGCAAAACCCAGTGCTGGTGCGGCGCCGGTGGGGTCCGGCAAGGAAACAGCGCCAGGAGAGCCAGGCAGGGCCGGGCAGCACGGTGTCACCTCTCCACGCCCCTTCCCCTCGCCCCCTTCCTCCCAGTCCGTTAAACACTCGTGTTGCCTTTGGCTCAGGCAACGAAACCACACAGGGAAAAGCTGCCTGGCACTGCGGCGTGGCAGGTGAGAGCACGCACCGGCGAGCCTGTAGCGAGCTGATCACGGACTTGTCTTCATGTCCAGAGCTCACGGCTGCCAGCTGGTTTGCAGGCGCTGTCCCCGGCGATCTGCAGCACGCACCCTGCAAAACCGAGTGAACAAGGAGCAGTGACGGTACCCGGGGCTGGGTATTTCCATTTACACCAGTGTCCCTCAGCCTTGCACGGTGGTGGTCGTTGGTAAAGTGGTGGAGGCTTTTCCTAGAGCTACCAGCGCGGAGATGAGACTACAAAGTTATTCCGTTCCTGCATGCCAAAGGCACAGATGATTACAATTTTGCTTCTAACTCCTACTCATCCTGCCTTGTAGAGATCAGATTAATCGTGGCGCATGATCAAAGAGATTGAAACGAAGAAGCCAATAACCAAATGGCTGCAATTACCCTGCTGCAAAACTCGGATGGAGATAAGGACTGCAATTTTGCTGCGAATTAGCCTGGGCTCTGAGCGGCGAGGGATGCGGTGCTAACCCCATGTGTTCTTACCCCAGCAAGTGCTCCAGCTGCCCTGTTTCAGTGAGGGCTCTGCTATCACATCGCTAGCTTCAAGAGAAGGATTTCACCGCCTTTTGAGAGAGTAAAAGCAAAGTGTGAGACCCGTGAAAGTGAGCAGGGCTGCAAAGAGACTTTACCGTATGGCAAATGCGCGTGGCGGCTCGCAGCGCTCGGGGGCTGAAGCTCCTGGGCAAGAAGCTCCGCGTGTCCCCGGGTCAGCGCGTACGGGTCAGCGCGTACGGGCCAGCTGCAGCCCCTATAGCACCTTCCCCTCCAGCTGAGCACCAGTAACGCTGAGNAGAGACTTTACCGTATGGCAAATGAGCGTGGCGGCTCGCAGCGCTCGGGGGCTGAAGCTCCTGGGCAAGAAGCTCCGCGTGTCCCCGGGTCAGCGCGTACGGGCCAGCTGCAGCCCCTATAGCACCTTCCCCTCCAGCTGAGCACCAGTAACGCTGAGTAAACGGGCCCCTAAACCCACCGTCCCTCTCACAGGACAGCGCGGTTGCTTTAATAAAGGGTCGGCACCCTCCAAGGGAAACTTGGCAGTGCGGGGCACACGTACTCCACGCGCTCCTCCTCCTCCTCCTCCGCCCCCCCTCCAGCTCCCAGCACACCACCCACAGAGCCCGCGGGCCGCCCTCGGCAGCTCCTCAGAGAGCTCCACCAAAGCGGAGCCAGATGGAGCTGCCAGCTCGCCCGTACGAGATGGCACAGGCTTTTCAAGCCGCCTCTTCCCAGGGCTGCCTACTCCCGCGTGGGAGGTGTGAGCGAGGCACGTGTTGCTTGCCCTGGCGAGTGGTCTCCCAGCGTGTCCCAGCGCCGGCACTGAAGCCTGTGCTCGGTGGTCCCGCGCTGCTGCCGAGCATCCAAACCACCTCGGATGAGCACCACGCCACCGCTTCCAAACGCCCTCTGGGTGGAGAGTAATTCAAGGCAGAGCACTGCGGCTGCTGACCCAGAAGCACCGGGATGCGATTTTTGTCGTCACCGTGCTGTGTGAAAAGCCTCTGCGGGCACAAAACCGCAGGCCGCAGGCCCTGGCCTTGCGCGCCGCCACGTTGAAGTGGTGCCAGCAGCAGCGTTCCCAGCCCGGGAAGGGAAATTCCTGGGAAGACCCTCCTCCTCGCACACCCTCCACTTTTTATTCCCACTTACAACTTTGTGAGGACCACGAGAAAGAGCACCCACCCCCGTGCCTTAGAGAGACCCGTCCCAGGGATCCCACGGGATCTGCTGCCTTCAAGGACAGGCTGGCTGCTGCCAGGGAAAGACGTCACCTGCTGTGGTGCACATCCGCACGCGGGGACGAGCCGTTTGTGCGGGGTGAGAAGAGCCAGGACCACTGTGGGCTGGTGGCTCTGGCAAATATCATCCGTAAGTAAAACCCTGCCTTTAATCTCCAGCATTTTGCTACCTCAGTAAAGCCAAGCACACACGAGGGAGGAAGAACAGGCAGCTTGCCTGCAGCCCGGCGTGCCAAAAATGAGCTCAGGTGCTGACTGTGCCACAGACGCCTGCCTCAGGTTCTGCGGGGCTTTGGCACCGTCCCGAGCGCGCTGCAGCCAGTGGTGCTGGGAATGACACCTTTGGAAGATGGGAAGCGGCTGCTATGGGACCGCACCGGATCAGGCAGGCAGGGAGGCGTCGGATTTGCACTGCTTGCGATGCGCAGTGCAGCCTGTCGTGGGCTGGAGGAGCCGGCGCGAAGCAGACGCACACGTCTCGCTACCATTGCCGCAGATCGGGCTATCTTCACACGTTTCTGGGAAGCTTCATCTGTGCTGGAGTTGTGCTTCTGGCCCCAGCAGCCTCGCCGACTGGGGACAGACTGGGACGCTCAGAGACGCAGCGCTTCCCTTGGTGGGCAGCAGGCAGAAACACCTCATCCTGCCGTGTCTTCACGCTGGGCTTTCAGCAATCGGATAAACTGTAGGCAAAAATCTCTTGTAAACGGAGAAAAAAACCCCTTTCACACCCAAAGCAGAAGGGCTGGGTGCTACCCTGGACCCAGGGATGCTGCGCGGGGGGCTGTAAGCTCCTTGGAGCCTGCCAGGGCGCGATGCAGTGTGGTGCGGCACCGCGGGCGGCACAGTGTGCCCAGGGGGGCTACGGGCTGTGCGTGCACGTGTCAGCGCAGCTGGAGCAGCGTGCCGCACGGCGCAGCGAAGAGGACCTCCAGGCCGCGGGCAGCCTCCTTATCTTTTCAGCAAAGGCCTCGCCGGGGTCAGCCCAGGCCAGCACAAGATGCAACCTTTAATTACGCGAGTCCAGTTTTGCAGCTACGATTGCTCACCAGCGCAGAGCCGTGTTTGGCCCTCTCGGCTCGGCGCTGCCCTCCGTCTCTGCGCCGTTTTTAGCTCCGCTGGTTGCATCCCGCAGCGCCGGGCTGCCAGCAAAGCAGTCGAACCCAAGAAGCTTCTTTTTCAAACATGATCCCTTTCGCACCACCACTGTTGCACCGGAGGAGGGACGGCACCGCGCTCACCCGAGGGACGCGGACTTGATCCGCCAGCTGCGATGGTGGTGTTGGCTGCGCCAGGTCTGACGCCCCCACCCCTTCCAGCAAGAGGGCTTAGAAGGTATCCGCCACTGTGAGCAAGGGTGGTGGCTGTCGCGTGGCACGGCAGCCCCCACGAGTGGTGCTGGACGCACGATACTAAAACAAATAGACAAGAAAATCCCTTTCGCCCCCTCTCCTCTGGCCTTCACCTGGGACGCAGGGCACGTCCCTTCGCTGGCTCAGCTCTCTCCACGTTAACAGACGGATGTCGTGGTCCGATCCCCTTTGGCGATGCAGGGCGGGCAGGCGGGAGACAGATGGTGACAGAGGGGAAAAGGGTCCAGATCCTCCTGAGTGGCAGAAATTGCAGGAATCCCTGACTGCCGGAGCCAAGACGCTGGCCCGGAGCCGTGGGAGGGAGGGAAGGCGGAGGCGCGTGGCTCGGCCGAGCCCGGAATAGCAGAGCAGCTGTTAAGTTATCGCTTGTAATTATTACAGCATATGGGAGGGAAAGAATAGCTCTCAAGGGAAGAAAAACAAACAAGGAAAAGGCGGGCTGCTGCAGGGCTGAGACGCGGGGAAGAGCAGCACTTGGCACCGCAGCGGGTCCCTGCTGAGCGGCAAGGGTGCCGGGGGACACGGCCGGGACAGCTCTTCCCCTCTGCAGCCCTGGCGGGAATTTGGGTGCAAGTATTCGCACCCGCAGCGCCCGGTGCTCACCCATCTCCCTCGGTGCCTGCTGCCCGCTCAGGGCATGGGCATGCCCGGGACAGAATGAGCCTGGCTGGGACGTTACGGAGCGACGCAGCCCGGGGTGTCCCTGCCTCGCTCCCTTCTCCCATGCCCGGTTCCGCCACTCACTCTGCAGTCTGGCAGGAGCCATCGGCTTCCGCACGCGAGCGACGCACCGGGGCCGTGGGCAGCAGGTGGTAACGCTGAGCACCACGGTTTGGAGGGAGAGCACCCAAATTTCTCCTGTAGGGATGCTGGCAGCCCACGTCCGGTGAAGGGGCTGCAGAGATGGGGCAAGACGAGCAGGAAACATTACTCGCCCCGTTCCTGTGCTCTGACAGCTTCTCCCTGGGCATCCGCTACCGGCTTCAATCGGAGATGACGCACAACCAGGAGTGAGGGGTTAGGATTAGGGGGTTAGGATTTACTCTGCAGAGATATTCTTATATTCAACTCTCTCCTGCTTTTGAGCTGCATTTATTTTCTGTCTGCTGCTGCCTCCTCCCTGACAGCATCATGAACATCCCGAATCGGCACCTGCCTGCTCACCTACATCACCAGCGTGTGCCCAGGTCTCTCACCCCAAGCCACCCTGATCCTATCGCAAAAAGCTGGTGGCTCTGGTGAAAAGCGCCAACGCCCGCCTGAGCAGCCGATGGGGAACCCCGGACCCACCAGGTCAGCGGGCCAGGACCAAAGCGCATTGCTCCCGGACCAAAGCCAAGAGCTTTGAGCGATGCCTCCCGGGGTGGGCAGGGCACGGACGCAGAGGAGTGCTGAGCACCTGNGCGCTCACCCGAGGGACGCGGACTTGATCCGCCAGCTGCGATGGTGGTGTTGGCTGCGCCAGGTCTGACGCCCCCACCCCTTCCAGCAAGAGGGCTTAGAAGGTACCGGCCACTGTGAGCAAGGGTGGTGGCTGTCGCGTGGCACGGCAGCCCCCACGAGTGGTGCTGGACGCACGATACTAAAACAAATAGACAAGAAAATCCCTTTCGCCCCCTCTCCTCTGGCCTTCACCTGGGACGCAGGGCACGTCCCTTCGCTGGCTCAGCTCTCTCCACGTTAACAGACGGATGTCGTGGTCCGATCCCCTTTGGCGATGCAGGGCGGGCAGGCGGGAGACAGATGGTGACAGAGGGGAAAAGGGTCCAGATCCTCCTGAGTGGCAGAAATTGCAGGAATCCCTGACTGCCGGAGCCAAGACGCTGGCCCGGAGCCGTGGGAGGGAGGGAAGGCGGAGGCGCGTGGCTCGGCCGAGCCCGGAATAGCAGAGCAGCTGTTAAGTTATCGCTTGTAATTATTACAGCATATGGGAGGGAAAGAATAGCTCTCAAGGGAAGAAAAACAAACAAGGAAAAGGCGGGCTGCTGCAGGGCTGAGACGCGGGGAAGAGCAGCACTTGGCACCGCAGCGGGTCCCTGCTGAGCGGCAAGGGTGCCGGGGGACACGGCCGGGACAGCTCTTCCCCTCTGCAGCCCTGGCGGGAATTTGGGTGCAAGTATTCGCACCCGCAGCGCCCGGTGCTCACCCATCTCCCTCGGTGCCTGCTGCCCGCTCAGGGCATGGGCATGCCCGGGACAGAATGAGCCTGGCTGGGACGTTACGGAGCGACGCAGCCCGGGCTGTCCCTGCCTCGCTCCCTTCTCCCATGCCCGGTTCCGCCACTCACTCTGCAGTCTGGCAGGAGCCATCGGCTTCCGCACGCGAGCGACGCACCGGGGCCGTGGGCAGCAGGTGGTAACGCTGAGCACCACGGTTTGGAGGGAGAGCACCCAAATTTCTCCTGTAGGGATGCTGGCAGCCCACGTCCGGTGAAGGGGCTGCAGAGATGGGGCAAGACGAGCAGGAAACATTACTCGCCCCGTTCCTGTGCTCTGACAGCTTCTCCCTGGGCATCCGCTACCGGCTTCAATCGGAGATGACGCACGACCAGGAGTGAGGGGTTAGGATTAGGGGGTTAGGATTTACTCTGCAGAGATATTCTTATATTCAACTCTCTCCTGCTTTTGAGCTGCATTTATTTTCTGTCTGCTGCTGCCTCCTCCCTGACAGCATCATGAACATCCCGAATCGGCACCTGCCTGCTCACCTACATCACCAGCGTGTGCCCAGGTCTCTCACCCCAAGCCACCCTGATCCTATCGCAAAAAGCTGGTGGCTCTGGTGAAAAGCGCCAACACCCGCCTGAGCAGCCGATGGGGAACCCCGGACCCACCAGGTCAGCGGGCCAGGACCAAAGCGCATTGCTCCCGGACCAAAGCCAAGAGCTTTGAGCGACGCCTCCCGGGGTGGGCAGGGCACGGATGCAGAGGAGTGCTGAGCACCTGCTGGTCTTGTAGGAGCCCGCCAGGAGCCCTTCAGCTCTGGGACCGCACTTGGACATGCAGCACGGGCAGCTGCGGAACAGCGACGATGCCGCAAACGAAGCTGTGGCAGAAGCACCGGAAACGGGAAAGATGGTTCAAGCTCCGTGATCCAGAACTGGAATAAATCGCGTACGGCAGGCAACATCCCCAGCGCCCGTTAAATAAACCTGTCAAACCCTGCCAGCGTCCCAGGATCCTTGCAGAGACAGGCGCAGTGCTTGCAGGGTGAAGGACCAGCTCCGCAGCTAGCACATGGGAGCTGGCCTGGGTGCAAACCAGGGCGGCAACACCAGTTTGCACCAGCTGGGAATCCGTCCCGACGCTNGCCCCAGCGCCCGTTAAATAAACCCGTCAAACCCTGCCAGCGTCCCAGGATCCTTGCCGAGACAGGCGCAGTGCTTGCAGGGTGAAGGACCAGCTCCGCAGCTAGCACATGGGAGCTGGCCTGGGTGCAAACCAGGGCGGCAACACCAGTTTGCACCAGCTGGGAATCCGTCCCGACGCTTTGTAAACGGCTGGCCCTGCCAGAAGGGCTGAGCCCCTCCGTCCCGGGCACCCCGAGGCGCTGCTTAAGGGCTTGCCTGGGCAACGCAGCTCCGCGGGCGGGAGGAAAGGACCTCTGCCGCCTTCCTGCGAGGCCGAAGCGCTGCTTGGCTGCTGACGGTGTGGGGGCGACCCGACAACAGAACCGAACCCGGGGGTGCTCCCCACGGCACCCATACCTCAGGAGAGAGGGCAGCAGCGAGGCTGAGGGCTGCAGAGTCCTCATCTCCTCCGTCTGCGGGGAGCCAGGGGCCGGGGGGCTGCAGCAGGGCAGATCAGGGCCGTGCCCTGGGGAAGGACGCAGCTTGGGGTGTCACGAATGAAAGGATGGAGATTCTCACAGCCTTTCTGCGAGAGCCTCCCTGGGGGGCTGCGCCGGCTCAAGCATCCGGTGGCAGACAGAAATCCTGCCAAGAGCTGCCAATGGAGGAGGAGCGCGTTTGCAGCTCTTTGCTGCTTCCACGTGGGCCCTGGATTGGCAGTGGCTGCACTGGAGTGATCAGGGGCTTGCCGGCTAAGCCTTTCTGCAGCCTGACCCTCCTGCAGCACGAGCCCCTCTGCAACCTGAAGCCCCTCCGCGGCCCTCGTTCACCTTCTCACGTCCTCGCTCGTGGCTCAGGGCAGGCTGGCAGCGATGCCAGAGCTGCCCCCATCAGGGCTCAGCACCTGGTACGGAGCAAACACACATGTGCACACACACCAAGTGCCCCTCTTGCCCTTCCGGGTACCTTCCCCAATGCCAGCGTGACACTGCAGCCCCCTGCCCCCGCTCACCTGTGTTGGCAGCGCAGCCCCTCACGCTCAGGGCGGGCAGCACGCCTGGACACACAAACCTATCGCCCTCGGAGGGAGCACCGCCCGGCACGGCCTGGCACGCCACGTAGTGCTCCTGGAGCACGGGCCTCCAGCGCCTGAGGGCTGACACCGGATCAGCCCTCGTGGCCACTGCTCGGCAGCCCCTTGCAAACGGCCAGGGTCTCCCAGCGCCATCCTGCCTTCAGGAGGAGAGCGAAGATCCCTGCGGGGGCAAAGCCACGGAAGAGAGAAGAGCAGCAACAAATGCAAACGCTGCCCAGCTTGCACCGCTCTTCTGGAGAGGTCCTCCCCGGGAGGTACGAGGACGCCAGAAACTGCTCGCAGGCGGTGGGCTGAGCTGGGTGAGAACCAGGAGCAGCGCAAGGGAAGAAGGATGGAAGAGGTGAGGGCGGGGATAAAGGAGAGAGAAGTGGCAGAGAGCTTTAACACAGCTGGACTGGGAGAGGACTGGTGTCAGCAGGGATTTGCCCAGCAGCACTGGGAGCACAGCCCCGAGGAAGCTCCGCCGGGCTCCAGAGACAAGAAGTACCCGGCCAACAGGGGAGGAGAAGCTGGAACTCAAGCCACATGTGGTTTAGAGCCCGTTTGCAGCTTGCAGCTACGGCCCGTGACAGACAACCTCTGTAAGACGTGCTGGGATTGCGCGTAGCATCATCAGCTGCCCAAGAGCACCACTGATGCCTTAGAGCACCACTGCCTTCCAGCGCCGAGGCAGGGGCTCGGAACGTCCTTCACTGCATTTGGTGGGCGTTGCAGGTTTCCTAAGGAACTATTTCCGAATAAATCAAAGCCGTACGTGATGCAGAAAGCCACTACCAGCCCAGTGCCTTTGGGGCCAGCGCACTGCGTGCTGGGGAAGGTAAAAACGCAAACGTTGAGCCCGCTGTGTGCCCAACGCCTCCCAAACGCTCTGGAGCTGCTTCAGGTCGGTTTCTGAGCCGGCTCAGCATTAAATGTTACCTTGTGAGACTCTCTTCTTCCCTCTAGCGTCCATTTCAAGATGTTCTTCTTGCTCTTGGCTTGCCCGGTTGCACGTGCAGTCGCTCTCTTCTTCAGGCGCAGGTTTTACACTTACAAACGACGCCGCGACCCTCCGTCCAGGAACCGGCCGCTCCATTTTGCCGCGCCACTTTTCCACTGCGCTGTGCTGCGCGGGAGGATCCCGTTACAAGGCCGTCATCCCTCGGCACGCTTTAAAAATTATCATCTCAATGACTCCCTTGACTTGTGCAGAGCCATGCTCCAGCTGGGGATGTGCAGGCACGGCAAGGTTTCTGACGGCAGCGGGGAGAGGACGTGCCCGTGGCGGATGCCTTGTTTGAGGGACGGGTCAGAACAAGGCCCTGCTTTTGTTGCCTTTGTAAGACCATGCCATACCTCCTCTCGGATCACACGACTTGTCCCTGGGCTGTAGGAAACCAGTGCAGAGATGAAAAATTACTCCGCTGCCCCTAAGGCTCGATCAAGGCTGTTGCCGCAAGGTTGTCTTTCTGCCAGTGACAGCAAGAGACCTCCCAGGCAGGATCTCCGCTACCTGGGCCACCTCCCAGCTGGCTGGACTGGTTTCTAAGTCCAGCCAGCATTCCCCTCTTTGGGGACAGAGACAACTGACACCCTCCTCTTCTGGGGACGACGCAGATGCATGTGTGGCAGGCCAGCTCTCCGCCCGCAGCACCAGCTCACAGCGGCACCTCGAACTCAGCGCAGCACAAGCCCTCCCTGCCATCGCGTAGCCATCCTGCCCCCTTAGAAGACCCAAAAGCTTCGCGGGCCTGCTCACGGAGCCGCGTACACCGACACGAGGCGCGCTGTCCCCAGCGGTCACTTGCTCCCGTGCCACCTCCGCTCCTTAAGGCTGGTCCTTCGCCTGAGCCAGGAGAGCAAAGACGGTTACCTTCGCGTTTCCAGTATCCCCCAGGGGAACTTTAGAGGAGCAGGACGCTGCCAGCAATACAAACACGGCCAGGGTGCTCTGGCATGCCAAGAAAGCTATCGCAGGGCAGGATTCATCTCACCCGGCACTGCACATTACCAAGCAGACATCTAAGCCGTCTCAAACTGTTTTATCAAGGGAGAGACTGGCGCTACTGGAGCAGGAACCATCCCACTAACCATAACCCAGAAGCGCCCGTGTCCTACCACAGGTGCAGAATCTGCCCACGACAACGAGCCCGTCGGGCTCCGCACACGGTGGCAAGCCAAGGAGCCATGTAGGAAATGACCGTGAGCCCACCTGCCGTCCGCATGTATTTGAAGGGGGGGTGCGTATGAGACTTTCCCTCCTGAACGTCTCCTGGACTTTTGCCTCCTTGGCAGCCAAAGAAAGCGCCTCCTCTTCATCTAGCAATGAAGACGAACTTGTTCCAAGCGCGAAGCAACCCCAAGCCTTCCATGAGAGCAACGGCCTCAGCGAACAGCACGACAGCCACGAGCTCCGTGCAGGAGGTGGGCTGTGCACACAGCCGCGACGGGGCGCCGGACAGGGCTAGCATCCCCGTGCCCTGTGCTGGGAGGCCAAGGTCCTCGCCACAGGCTGGGCGCTGCAGGGCTGGGAGGCACGGAACGCAATCCAAGTCTGAGCAGGAGCTGCCTTCACTTGTCAGGGCCCATTCCTTCGGGTGGGATGCCGTCCGGGACACGCTCCGTTCAGGAGGAGGAAGGATTTTCAGACACTGAAATAACTGGCTGGCTGGCACGCAGCTCCCTGCTTCTTTCTACAATTATTTTTTAAAGCGCTGGCTGAGCAGAGCCTTTCAGTGTGCAGGGCCGCACCAGCCACTCGTCCAGCTGCCCCAGTTTCCACGCACAAAAACTCGCTTTACGCCTTTTTCCCCCTCTGCCTCTTTGAAATCAAAGACGCAAACTGAGAAGGAAGTTCTGAATATTTGGCGAAGCCAGTCCTACCCATCGCCCGCTGACACGACCCTGGCTACAGACGAGGGCCTGCCTGCCTGTCAGCAGGGCGCTTGGGGCCTTACTGCCAGCGAAGGCTGCAGACTTCAAGCAGGTGAGGAGGGTGCAGAGCATTTCTGAAAACTGTGCTGCCACTTTCTCCTTGCTTTTACAAGGTCAGGTATTTTTTTTGGCGATGGTCACGGTCAGCGACGCTGGCAAAAAGTCAATTTTAGGAGCCCGTTTAAGGACACAGGCACTGTTGTTGGGCAACATCTGATGGGAAATCCTGCCTGCATCCATACTATTGCACGGGATCACATGCCACATAGTTTTTACTGATCTTAGATGGACGATTTCCTCTAGGGCTCCCCCAAACTGGGCAAACTAGCTTCACGTTCCAGACTATTTTGTAGGAGAAAGCAGGGCAAGTATCACCATGACGAGCCGAAGTTTGGGGCTTTCTCTATTATCCTGCTTCTCTACGTTAAGCTGAGCAAAAGAAAGAAGACATGAACTCATTTCATTAACTCATCATGTAATTACTGTTTTATCACCTGATTTAAATATATATATCTAACATAGTAACTTAAACTGGAAGAAAATGTGATGACGCTTGGTTTCAGAGCGCAACATCAGTGAAGCTGGAAGGCACAGCCATCTGGACCAGCGTCTCACAGTGTGCAGCCACTAAAACAGATGTTTTGAATCTTTCCGAACATAAAGCGAATGTCCTATTGAAAAAACAAGAGACTATTCCCTTACTTTCCCACCTTGTCTTTGCTGCAGCGTTACTTTAGAATACTGAGTCACGTGAAATCGGAAGGTCTATTTGATCTAATAAAACCAGAGGTGGGATGCCTGACTCCAAAGGCACCCGCAGCAGGTGCTCTGAAATTCCGGAACGCAATGTCTGTCCATAGGAAGCAAGGGAAATCCTTCCAGGTGGCTAGAGAGCAAACACGTACGTTACTATTGGGATGAGCCACTCGGTCAGCGTTCGCTCCCGTAGCAATGCAGGCAACAAGAACCTCGGACGCCTGTGAACGGGATGGGCTGCTGTAGGGGCATCAGCTCTGAACGCACCCAGCCTTCCTGGGGTCCTCCTCGGGCAACAGCCCCCTCCCTCGCAACCTGCTCCGCTCAATGCTTCCTTTCAAGCCCTTGGCTTGGTTCCTTGCGCGTTAAACATTCGGGACCACAAAAGATACACCGCGGGGCTGCTGCTAGGTCAGGCGGCTGAGCTGAGAGGGAACGCCACGGGTCCCTCCCACCCCCCAGTCCCCTCCCCAAAGTGCAGGCGCCACGCTTTGCTCGGTTCAGCGTCCCTGCCTGCCTCAGAGCAGCGCGCGGTGCGGACAAGAGGAAATACGTTAGGACTCGTTCTGTTTTAGTGCGTGAAGGCTGCAAAAATAGCCACGTTTTTCTGTAATAAGATGGTGATTAGCTCTTCTGTTGATCAGCGGGTGCTCTTTAAAGGGAACATTTCTGGACCAGCTGTAGCCTTAATCGAGGCAAATCACGTCGTTTGTTTGAACTGCTCTACTTGCACAGCTCTGCGTTTCGCTCGCAGAAGCAGCTGAAAGATAGCGCTGATCCTCCAAGACTGTGCTGCGTATATGGCTCCAACACGCGCTGCCACCTGGGTATCTTCTAGGACCGGGAACTTCGGTTCTGAGCTGCCGTTGGGGCAGTGGGTCTGTCTGGCAATGACCGCAGGATGGCCCTGGCAGTCAGGGGCCAAGCGGCGTCCATCAGCCCAAACCTCTCCGAAGCCTTTGTGGATGAGCGGACAGCTGGCTGGTGGTGGCTGAGCTCTCCCGCAGGGCTCTCACCTGTGATGGGCCTGAGAAAGAGAGAGACACACTGCAGTGAAATTGCACTCTGGGTCTCAATATCTGCATTCTTGCCGCCGGCTCTGCTGTCTCCCGCTCTGAAAACTGAACCTTAAGCTGCCAGGCCTGGGAGCAGCACGAGGCACGCCAGCTTCCCACACCAGGCTCGAGCTCTCTGCCCATCCTGCTCTATAACGACTACGCTAACTCCAAAATCAAGGCGCCACACCACAGCTCCTCGATTTTATTTCTTCAAAGCAGCAACACGATGCTAATCTTAACAGTAAGCGGGTTCAGAAATAACCATGTTTTGGTGCATGGGACACTTACCTAATGCCTACTTGATTTTCCAGAGCTCTTTCTAACATGAATTAATCTAAGTTTCAGAGGAAAAAAATGGAAGTGAGATGTCAGGAGCTTGGCCTCGGGTTTACCCGAGGAGAGACTTCAACAAGCCCCGCTACAAGAGCTTTGCAACAGACATGAGCATCGGCCTTGTGTGGGGAGCGTGGGAAGGGAGCAGCAAGAACACAGGAAAATTCTGGGCTGTTACTTAAGGAAATACAAAAGTTTCAACGCTCAAGGTATAAAGAATCTACGAAAATGTTAGCTGTCAAAGGTAAACGTCAGCACAAATAAACTGAGCTCTCTTTACAGAACAGGCAGGAGGCTCCAGAGACAACACAGAAGCCTGCGTTTTCCTGCTGTGAAGTCCCTTCTGCCCTCCCCAGCCACGCTGCAGGCAGTTCTGCCGGCACTGCGCGTACCTGACGCTTGTTGATCCAGCGGCTGCCGGTCCTGAAGTAGGCCTTTGCCAGCCGGTGGTCCCAGCAGGCTGGCGCTGCCCTCGCGATCCGGAGGCAGCCACCATGCCGTGCTGGCTCAGGAGAGCAAGCTGCTCGCCCAGAGGCTGGGCTGAAGTTTCTTGATGAGCCCTTGACTGGCATCGCTGTTTCCACTGCCTGTCTTCCTCTTCGCTGGGTATTTTCAGGCGTGTTACCCTGCGGCCCCTCGTTTTCCAGGGTCTTGCTGCAACATCTGTTACAGACGCAGGCGAAGGGCTTTTTGGAGGGGATGGAATTAGGCAATGGTTCAGGCTGGAGAATACTGCACCTTCCTGAGCCCGTGATGAACCTGAAACAGGGGCATAAGCGCCGTAATCTACCAGTTCATCTTACTCCTAAATGAACGACCCTGTGAGCCAAAGGTTTCAGAGAACGCTGTGTGACGGAGCTGGGTGGGCGGCTGCGTCCCAGGGCACACAGCGACGCTGGCCTGGAGGAATTGCTTCCTCTGATAGTTAGGGGTTTGGGCTACCCGGCAGCCTCCCTGCCAGTACCGCTGGTGGTGTGCCAAGCACCGGAACGGCTCACGAGCTGTGCACAGCTCAAGAGGGACAGACCAGCTCGCCCATCCTGCCGTTCTCAGGCAGGATCATGCCTGCATCACTCCTGGCCACCGTCTGCACTGACTTTTTAAATACTTGAGGACCCCACCCACTGATCCGAAATTCAAGGCACACGAATAATCACAGACGAGTGGATCCGCTTTTCTTTTTAATCAGAGGCAGAGGTGTAAGGACAAGGTTTTGAGATTAGCCTTAAAATCACGCAAAGTGCCTGACTGCTAGGGAAAACGTTGCCCCGCACTCAGGGCTACTACCTGGCTCCTCATATTTCAGCCCGTGTAACCCTCAGGTGCAACACACAGAGATGAAAAATCTTGCTGCTGACTTACGAATGTAACGTGCATGCATATACGCTTAAAACCACTCTCTATACAGCAGGGATTCCATTGCTCGTGTCTATTAAAAGAACCAACCGTACCTAAGCACCTGATGTCAAAGGTCCAGGGCAGGAACACAATTGTGCCACCAAGCCCCAGGCCCAGAAACTTCAGCTTTATAGCTCCTAATGGATGGGGATGTATTTTCCTGCTTAGGCAACCATATAAAGCTGACATAAAATTTTCACAGAACAGTTTCCATCATATTATATGCTTTAAAAATGTCTATATTTCCTAGAGTTTTTGGTTTTCAAGTAAAGACACTCTGAAAGATTGGTATGCCTGGCTCGAGAGCCCAAAATAACACTCGACGACTTCCAAAGGTGCAGATTGTACGGCTCTGATGCTGCAGCACTTTCACAGAAGAGGGGTTTCGCTCAGATGACTTGTCCTTCCCTCGTCGGAAGGATTGTTTCCAGCATCAAGATATTCTGTGACCAAATCACACCGGGTAGGACACACTTGTGAAGTTAAGCGTTGAGGCATTTCCATGCCTCTCCAAATCTTGACACAGTCTCAAGTCACAGAGGTCAAGTGTATTTGTAACGGCCTTGCTGAATAAAGTCTACGAGTCACTAGAGTTCTATCACGTATTTGCTCTGCAAAACACACGCATCCATTAGCGACAGCGCACAGAGGCTAGCGTGTTTGTGATTATTTGAATCTTGGTTATCATGGCCAGCTGCTTGCGATTTGGGCTCTGGGCCATCTGCCCCTGCCCTCTTAGGTAATATTAGATTTCAAACCACTCCACCAATCTTGTAACCAAGTCCTAGCAGATTTGGTTACAGGACGGGCAGGTCCATGCCCAGCCGTTCACTTTGACAGTCCTATAGGGCATGACACCGGTACGCCATGAGATGTTTGGCGCATTGTCTACTCAAGCTAAAAAGATGATGAGATCGTAACAAATCATACTCAATCTAAAGAAAAAAAATTAAATCTAAAAAAGATCAGATTAAATCTAAAGAGACCACGAGCTCATAATCTTAAGACTTTTGTGGTCACTGGACAACAGGTAATTCCTTTAGAGTCTTCCAAACAGCTCCTGTCCTAGTTGATCAGATATTCTTTATATTACTGTTAATATGCAGAGGCTTTGAATATTTTAACAATACTTCTGTTTTTTCCAAAATACATTTTTTTTTCCAAATGTGAATAGATCCATTTTTGCCCTTGCAAGAATGGTAAAATGAAAACTCACACGCTAACATTTATCGAGGCAAAAGACGTGATTAGTCACAACAGAAACAGATTAAAGTTGTACTTCTGTAAGCTCCTCTACGTGGTATGTATTTGGAATAATGACTATTAATGTTTCTAATATTCTCAAATAGGATACTCAACAAGTAGTGAAGAGCGAGAATTCTGCTTTTCTTCATGGAAACGCAATTCCAGAGAGGTCTTTGGCTTTGCTCCTCAGCAGAAGAGCATGTTTAGTTTTTAAACTCTTTACTGAACGCATCCCTTTGGTTGCATCTTTCCAGAATTCCCAGTTGCCCAGTTAAACCTTAATCATGAGCTCAGCCATTATTTCCATCAGTGCCAACTGGGGTAAAATACAGCTCAGTTGGAACAACAGTATTTTACACCCACCTGGCACCGCCGTAACTTAGTGACACAAGGTAAAAGACAGGTCCTTCCTCTAGGCTTGATGCTAAGCTGGTGTAAGATCAGCTTTGTTCCTCTTAATTCTACAGATCCACGCTGAAATACATCCCTCACGGTCAATACAGCTGGCCGCCATATCCTGCTTACAAACTGGAAGGGATTACTCGGGGTCTGGCTCCGCAATGGTATTTCCAAATCGCTGCTCTAGAGCACGGAAGCCAAGTCTCATAAAACACTACACCTATCTGCTAAACGGTCAGTAGCGCGTGTCACTACCTGATGCTAACCCTGCCCCAGAGGTTTAGGGCCCGTACCTGAGGAAGACTGGGAGAGACAGGAGTGGCAAGAAGAATCCAGAGAAATCCTTTCAATGAGGTCCTCATCACAGGTCTCACTCAACTCATCTCCACAGCTGTCAGTCAGGCGGCAGTCTTCACCCTCTTCCTCATCACTAAGAGTCACCATCAGTGCTTCAGCAGCTTTTTCTCGCTGATCTGTTTGCGGGCACCTGGACGACATCAAGTATCACACCTTTAGCGAGCCTTTGAGCCGTGAATACGCGGTCAGCCACGTGCAGCGTGGCATGGCCACACGGGCAAACACCCAGACGGTGGATTTAGTCAACCACTGTGATTTCCAACTTCCCTGAAGATACGGTAAATCATTCCAAACGGATCAGCCACCTAAGCTGCCTGGGTATGAGTACCTGAAAGTGCCCTGAAGTTAATCAAGTGAAATGAGACGGCTTTAAAATACTACGCAGTGAAGTCAGCTCAGAGAAACAAAGCCATTTTCACTTCCAAAACAACCATTATCTGTCTATGAGATGGGGGAATCTCAGCATGGCGTTATTCTCCTTTCAGCCTTCCGTTTGGTTAGGCCAATGCCATGCTTGCAGGAAACCTTATCCACTTCCACTTCTTTCACCGTCTGAAGGTAGACGCTGTCAGGGCCAAGAATGTCTTACCAGCTACGAAAAGTCATTTCCTTGCTGTCGCTAGGCAAGCGAGCCCACCCTGCCTATGCTGGTCTTCAGCCGGCTCTAGAGAGCGGTCAGAGCTCCCCCCAGGTTTCCTCTCCCTTGCCCAGGGCTGGTGGGAGGGTCGCCACCGCGGGACAGGAACGTGGGAGGCCAAGACTGTCCCCTGAAACCGTCCCCAGGCGGGCAAACACTCTGTTTTACTGTTACAGCAGAAAATGAATGACCGTTCTACCGCGGGACAAGATTTCTCCCGCGGTCTCACCGTGGGTGCTGCTCTCTCTGTACTCTCGGTTCAGAGAACGCATCTTCCTGGTGCCAATCTCCTCTTCCTCCAGCGCCGTAAAGGTTTTCCATCCTCGGACCGCAGAGTTTCAAAGGGCTCACTGCAGGTGGCTGCAAAGATGACAGAAGTTATCTTCCTAACCTCAGGAGCTCTCCCCGGCTCGGTTTCTAGATTGTGGGTTTTAGAAAGCACCAAAGTCCGCTATTACTCCTGAGTTTTCAGATCACGCCTCACCATTCCCTTGCTCTTCGGTGTTAAGAAGCCCCGTGCCGCAATCGCGTGCGCTGTTACAGCTTGAGGAACCCAGGGTGGCAGTAACACAAATGCTGATTCACACCTCGCTGGTGTACAAGCCTGTAGCACCTACGCCCGTGAGCATACTAAGACCAGTGCCACAAACTGCATCATCCAGCATACGACCACTGTCCCCTTCCACACGCTAGTTTGTAACACACAGTAATTCGCCCAAATGTTCAAATTGTTTCAGAAAAGCTTCCAGTGCTCGGGCAGTGGCAGCAGAGAGACTAGAGAGGGACACATTTTTTCCAGTGGTTCTTTAACATCTGTTGTCAGCATCAAGCGAAGCTGCAGACAGCACAGAGGTGTGAGTGTCCTGTGCATGCTGTTCCCCTGATTCCATGCAGCCCACTTAAACCTACGCCCATGTGTCCGTGACGGGTTGAAACTCAGGGCCCACAAAAGCTACCCGTGACTAGCCAGACTGCACCCCCTCACGCACGTGGGTACCCGCTCACTAAGGTACTGCCGAACGAGGAGGCTGAGCCACAGGGCTGCGGTACCACCCCGCTGCTGAGAGGAACAAACTTGGTGTTTGCTTAGTTAACAGGAACAACCTTGCAGCATTAGCGATCTGACTATTTACGCCAACATCAAAGAAAAGCCACGGAAAGAAAATCTTGCGCTTAATAGCTGTCGTACAAATATCACCAAGCTTTGCAATCCTGCCTTGTGCTTTGCTCAGCCAGGACAGGCGGAAACACGCCGCCGGCAGCCAACATGTGATCTTCACTTGTTCCTTTACAGCTGATGGTTAATTGCTGCTAGCACATGGGCATCTTTGTAACATCAGGGCAAGAGACTCTCTGTCCTCCTCGAGGGCAATTGCACGTTGGGTGGCTTTTGGGCTACAGAAGACAGCGAGCTGCCACAAGCCGCAGCAGGGGCTCAGCTTATCCCAGGATTTATAAGGTCACCAGGCAGGAATATGAAGTATACGAGAAAAACTTACACCCAGCTTTTGTCTCCTTGCACGAAGGGCCTTGGTGGGGTTCCCACATATAACTTGACTGAGTCCTAAGAAAAAAGGGAAATAGGAAACATTTCATTCCAGCATTTAACAAATGGTGCTCTCTTTGAAATCAGTCAACATCATTTCCCACAGACAGGAGGATGGAGTATTTCATGGCGTAGGTTCACAGTGTCAGCTGGTGTGGCTTGATGCTGCTGCTAAGAGGCAGTTTCTCTGTTTCTACCAGAATCTGTCTCCTCCTGCTCCTGCCCTGCCTCCTCCACTGCGCTGGTGCAAACATTTGTGTGGCCACATGGTGAGTTAGGTCAGGGAACAGATCCAGATTAGAACTAAACGTGCTTTTTGGGGGGGTTTTTTGTTTGTTTGTTTTGCTGGGTTATTTTTCAGCTGGACCTCGTTCAGCATCAGGCCCCCCACGTGGCTACGCAGATGCTTTTGCCGAAACAAGAGACAAGGCAGCAAAGGGGCGGGAAGAAGCAGTGAATGTTGGGTGAAACTGTCTCCATCAGTAGTAGTGCTAGCTACCGAAAAGTGCACGTGAAACTATGGTCTCATTTCCCGGTGAGCTGTACTCACTCTCCACGTACTTTTCTGAATGCCCACTCAGCCGCTGACCCTGCATTGCTTCACCTAGTTCATCATCCTGACTCCTACCTACAGCAAGGAGCTGAGCTGGAAGCGGCATCTGAGAGAAGCGGCCCACAATGTTGGGAAAACGAACACCATCTTCCTACTAATCTGCTCTCTACAGGCCAGTGGAGTTGCATTGTCAAGGTCTTTCCAGGAGCCAGGGAAGGACACCTTGGGAAGTGCCAAATATCGTACCAGCAGTGAACTCCCTTTCCATCCAGCTGTTCTCAGGAGCTGCCAACTTGGCAGTACTTCCAGGTGGCCAGGGCACGAAGGGCAGTGGTACGCCTGTAGATCAGCTATGTGAAGCCAAGTAACTGACTCCTCTTGCTGACAGACCCACCCCTGGGCACNTCTTGGGAAGTGCCAAATATCGCACCAGCAGTGAACTCCCTTTCCATCCAGCTGTTCTCAGGAGCTGCCAACTTGGCAGTACTTCCAGGTGGCCAGGGCACGAAGGGCAGTGGTACGCCTGTAGATCAGCTATGTGAAGCCAAGTAACTGACTCCTCTTGCTGACAGACCCACCCCTGGGCACCCAAAAGACAGTGCTCATCGATAGCAGCGATGCTGCTGCAGCACGGGACTGCAGTACGTATAGGTTGAGCCCATGGCCCAGCGGGGAGTGAACGTGCATCACCGCGCCTTTCTAGGGGATACCTTGGACCACATTCCTGTGACCGAACAGATGTGCCCACACGTGACTTCAGCGAGCCCCAGCTAGGCTGACGTGTAATTTAAAGACTGAGCAGGACAGCTTTTGACAAGGTGTGAAAGGGAGCACCACTGCAGGACGGGGCTGTCAAGAGGGACAGCAGCACGTAACGCATGGGGCTGAGTGGCTGAGGAAGTCCAGATGACGTACACCTTCTGCTGCAGGGGGAAACAAAGGAAAGCCCACGGTAGAGCAGGTGAGTCCCACGGACAAAAGCACATGCTGAACCTGATGTAGCAGCGGCACGGGTGGGTGGTATTCAAAGCACCCAGGCTTTCATCAGTAACTGTGACATCCAGAAGGAGGTGGAGGTGTGGGAAAGAACAGGATTTAAAAACGTACATTACCATGTGTCAAATCACTGGAGTCATCTTCTGGGAACAGCTCATTGGGAACAGTGGGATCTGGAAGAGGACCGCCACCGTACAACAGGCGGGTGGTGCCGTATCTCCCGACGTTAGCAGACCACTGCGTGGTTCCAGGTCTGGAAGTTGTCGGGGGTCTTGGGGCGCATCCAGACTGCCTCGCCACTGCCACAAGAGATGGATCTAAAAGAGAAGTTCCGCTACTGTAAGCATAGTGGTGCAAGGCTTGAAAGCACACCGTCACCGTACACTGCCAATACGGTGACTGCTGCTGCACGCTTGGAGCTGTAGGGGACAAAATTCTGTCATTGCAGCTACAGGAAACGTGATGAAATGGGTCAAGTCTGGAGACAGCGGGCTTCCAGGTGCTGCATGCAGTCCCTCATAGCTGTCCACTGCAGAGGGCAGAACCTGGGCCCCCCCAGCTAAACCAAAGCCCCTTCCCACCCTCCCCCTGCCCCTGGGCACCAGGGACAGGCTGCTGGCCGAGCACGTGGTCAGGAACCACCGTGTGCCTCGCCAACCGCCTCCGACGGCCCTGTGGGTGAGCCTGGATGCGTCCAGGGCTCTGCTTCTTCCCCTGCCTGCGTGCTCAGGGTAAGAGTAAGTTGCCTCTCATTTGCTGCCCACCTGCCTGCAGGGAACCGCTGCAGGCTTGCCACCGGCACAGCCCAAGCCCCTCGTCTTAAAATACATTGCTTGAATGCCCAGGCACAACACAGACGGCGACGGTGACCTTACCAGACCTATCAGTCAATCAGGGCAAACCACGTACCGCGGGTTACGGAAATCTGGGAATGGCAGTGGTAGATTTTTCCAGTACTGTCTCAGAGACAGACACTTCTCTACCACAGAAAGAAAGGCAAAACCTGAGTTCTCATAATGCTACAGGGCAGGGTGAATTATACAAAAGGGAGCGCAGGCGGACAGCGCCTTGTCCTCTTACCTGCCCAAGCACCAGCTGTCCCGGGAGCACAGCACAGCTGTAAGAGCGGCACGCGCAGCCAGCAACTCACAGGAGACCGAATTTCATTTTGGTGCCTAGATGAACAGCGTGCTTTGTGAAGTGCTGAGCACCTACGAGCTCCACAGCGCAGCAATCAGCTCTGCAATAATACGGCTATTTCCTGAAGAGTTGAGTGCTAGGGACCTTTAATATTTCCTGGCCCGTGAAATACACAGTGCACGAAAACTACCCGAGTCGACACTGGTATAGAAAAGAAAAAAACACGGGGATGTCTGAACCTGACCATATGAGCTCACCAGTACAGAGGCGAAGGCTGGCATTAATACACGTCTGGTTACACTAGGAAACGATACGAATACACAATTTTGTTTCTGTCAGCCCACTTTCTTAACTAGTTTTCTGATGCTGCCAAAACAGGATCACCGAGGGATCAGATTTTAATGGATTTTTTCCCCTACCCTAACTACTATTACCACTAATGATTTGGACTCGCTTGGGATTAAATAAATGACAAACGTATGTACTTATTCCAAAGCAAACTAAATTTTTAATGGAGTACAGTTGGCAGGCAAACCACAACTGAGGGGGCTGGGAAGCCGACGGCATTGCCCACACTAATGGGAAGCAACAGGAGCAGTTATAGGAAATACTTTGTAATATTTAATGGCACGTGGTGAAATGCATGTAGCACGATACGGAAAGGCATGGGCGTCTGGACTATAGCAAAGGCTACGGGCAAGGGGACAACAGGGTTGCTTTCAAACCGTTTACTCTCTACCGATGAACATAATGGACTTAATCACGGAGGCAAAGAAAATGGAGCAGACCTGTTATGAGACCACACAACCCCAGGTGCTAGGATCTCGCTACCATTGAGGGGCGGTGGCCGAATTGCCTCTCCTATTATGAATGTGGAGCAGGCAAATCTGCTACATCCACGCTACGTGGGATCGACTGCTACCACGGAAAGGGTGGTGAACAGCTGTTGTTGAAACCTTTCTTTCCAAGCTTTGCTTCTTCCCATCACGCAGGATGAACGCTAAGTACGGACTCTCAGCTACTGCTGGATTTGTTTGATGCTCTAGAATTCACCTGCATTTTCCTGATCTTGATGCCCAGCTTAGGACAGCTTTCATTAAAATCTGCGCTGTGCTGAATTCCAGCTTCCTCACTTCCCAAATGAAGAAGACAACATCCTTCATCCCATCGCTATAATTAAACGTTGGCTTTGAAGAGGCCAGCTTGCTCTTCCTCTTTCTTTTTCACACATCATAACCTGAAAAATGAACCCCAACAGGAAACCTGACATACCTAACCATGAAACGTCTCCAGCTAAACCACCTTCTTTGATGGATTCCTTGATGATCAGCCAACGCTCATGCGTCTTCTCGGAAGGAATGAGAGCAGTCTGGCTTGCTGGTATTTCGTCCAAATACTCCAAGTGGGGAATGAGTCTTTTTACTTCAGCTCTGTAATTATAATCTGGCTCCTGAAGAAATTGAGAAAGTGGTTACTTGAACGGTTTATTTAACAGACTGTGGACTTCCACCAGTAGCACCGCAGTGTTCACTTCGTATGACTGCCGTAGAACTTGAAACGCCTTCTGCGAGGCAAGCCTATTCACCTCATCCAGCCTACTCACCTCACACAAATAAATACAGTCAGGAGTTTCATTTCACTGTGCTTTCTCCTCACGTAATTTCTACTCAAATTGATCGTGAACATGTCCTGAGCACTGCAAACACATGCCCCCACCCAAAGGCTCCCTTGCTGTTTACCCACTCATGACTTTGGCATTCGTCTTTGTCGTATCACGTATAACGTACACAAGCGCAGAAGGCCGCTGATGCCCTGGGTACTCTCAGCATTCAGCCAGCCTCTCTCCCTGCTTTTCTCATTCCCTGGCTGCTGCATCAATACTCAGGTGATAGGAAGACTTCAAAACACGTTACGAGCGTTGCTACAGCTGCTGATGGAAAAAGGAAGAGCATTTCCTCGGATCGTGGTTTTAGACACACCGATAAGCCAGCTACAGCAAACGAAGCACACTGATTTTCTGGGGCAGTCCTCAGGCGTTGGCGTGTGATTTTATACACCTTAGAAGCGATGGCTTCCTTCAGAGCATGTTTTCCCCTGCAAGGGGTCGGACGCCAAAGCAGGTGCACAGAAGGCTAAAACGCACTGCGCTTGGGTTTCTTTTCTGCGTGCTGGGAAAACAACGCGGTTGCTCCTGATGCACATGGACTCGGTGTGACAGCCATGGGGGAANACACTGATTTTCTGGGGCAGTCCTCAGGCGTCGGCGTGTGATTTTATACACTCTTGGAAGCGATGGCTTCCTTCAGAGCATGTTTTCCCCTGCAAGGGGTCGGACGCCAAAGCAGGTGCACAGAAGGCTAAAACGCACTGCGCTTGGGTTTCTTTTCTGCGTGCTGGGAAAACAACGCGGTTGCTCCTGATGCACATGGACTCGGTGTGACAGCCATGGGGGAAAGCACGGCTGCAGCCCCCCTCTGCATGCGTGGGTGGAGCTCGCTTATTATAAAATGATTCACAAGCACACGCCAGCGCCTGGGGACCTCTGAGCAGCAAGGCCAATTGTCGTGGTTTGAGCCCAGCTGGCAGCAAAGCACCCCATGGCCACTTGCTCATTGCTCCCCGCACACCGGGATGGGGAGAAAACGTGAGGAAACCCAGTGGGTCAGGACACGGACGGGGGGGTCACTCAGCAGTTATGGGCACGGGCAGAAACGTCAATGTAATCGGTCATCAATCAAAGCAGAGCAGGATAAGGAGATCTTGAAAACACCCCCCC
>VZSC01014752.1:25532-71384 GCA_013398225.1 Steatornis caripensis
CCGGGGCCACCCACCCATGCAGCCCCTTCCCCGCTACCAAAGCCCCCCCGCACAGACCCCACACACCAATCCACAACCGTCACAGCTGTGTGCAGAGCACACTGTGAACTGGGCTGGTTTAGCGCCTTCCAGCAGTAGAAGGACACCCTTACGCGGCACCTTCATCTTTGGGAAAACTTGGCAATGCCCCAGGGCTGACTGGGTCGTGCTGCTTTGCAATGGGAATATTTTTGGTTAAAAGTCTCAGATTACAAAAGGCAGCAGCCGGTGATGGTGATCTCCTTAAAGTATAAAGCAAGGGTGCGCTGCTAGCAGCACAACACGAATGGACAGCTACCTACACGTCAATTGCATTCATGATAAATGCTATGCTTTTTATGCCGTTGCATGCAATATCAGGAAACCCCGCAAAGCCAAGTTCTTGTTCAACGTGGAGCTGTCACAAACAGGAATCTTCCTGTGGGACCTGGCCAGCCGTATGCTCCCCGCCTCTGCGTGGTGCAGCACCGAGGCTGGCAAGGACGCTCGCCAAGGAAAACGCGTGTGTGGTGGTGTTAAGAGGCACACGCTACATTTCTCTAACTAAGCCTTTAATCTTAACTTAGAAAATGAGTCAGCCCATCGCCATGCTCCCCATACCACGTGTACTCCGAACAGTGCCTGAGCTACAGCCGATTTCCAGCCATGTCCTGTAGGAGGGAAGCATCGTGTTACGCTCACGTCGCGTTACTGCAACAGAGGCTGCAGAACTGATCATCAGGTTGTTGCTCCTGGTTTCGATAACAGGGGAAGATGAGCTCATCTGAAAATCAAATTCCAGAGAGCAAACAGGCTGTCTAAAGAAAAAGCAGTAAACTTAGCTGGACCGTTCTGTAGATTAAAAGTACATAAATAGGAGAGATTTTAGAGCAAGCGCCAGACTACAAGAAGGAGCTTGAGGAATTAGAGCTGGCCATCTAGGGCACACTAAAGTAAGCCCACATCTATTCTTTTCTATATTTCAGGTGTCTTTTCTATACCCTGAAGAAATGCAAACAACATCAGTTGAAACTAAGACAGTGACAAAGCCCATGCTGAACCTCTTGGCAGCCGAGGGCAGGGCCAGCTTTGTAACCACCCCAGGGCTGAGCAGCTTCCCAACACAGAGACTGCGCGGGAGACTACAGCGAGCTTACCGACCGCCTCTGTTACAGCTCACTGTAAAACACACCGTCATGCAGACTCCCTCACCGAATTCTGGCTGGTGTTTGACTGCAACTACTTCCACAGTGAGTAGAGACAGCCATTCAGCGTGGAGAAGAACGGTACCGCTTCTCTTCGAACTCCCGTCACGTGACGACGTGCAGCAGCACCCCAAGGACTGACTTCCTCAGCTAAACAAACCAAGGGCAATCTGACATTTCTCCACTACAAGTGCATTTAAGGACTGAGGATGTCAAATGAAAACTACGTCCTCCCAAAATACCGCTTCCGTTGAGCGGGAATGACAACGGAGTAGGAACAGACTTTCTGTGCTGTCGGGATATACTGAACCATTTCCGTGGTAGGAAGCGAAGATACGGAAGTGTCAGAAGTTGTCTCTGTGGGAGTAAAAGAGTAAGCAGGCATGCTTTGTCCATCAGAAGCAGGCAGTGCTTCCTTACTGTAGGAATATGTTTTTTCCTCTCATGATTGCAGCTTCCATAAGGGAGAAACGTTGATGGAGAAATCATTTTGGTTATAAATAGTTACAAGTGCGGTCTCGGAAGTAGAGTTCTATGAGTTCAGAACAGAAAGAGAAGAATGTAATATTTTCTTTTGGATTCCAGGAAGAAAAACTACGACACCTAAAGCACTACCTTCTGTGGCTTCTTTTACTGAGGGATACGATCAAGCCAACAATTACATCTGAAAAACGCTAATAACTCGCATACCTAAAAACTGCTAAGATTTAAAATATGCTCATATCTACTACATGATTGAGTTTTAGTCAGAGCACCTCAGTTTTCAAGTCTATATCCAGGACAAATATCAAACCCAACCCTTTATGCGAATTTACAGCCTGGGCTCGATCTCTTTGAAACGCACAGCGAAGCTACCGAACACGGCACAGCAGAGTCACAGCGCCAGCTCCTACGCGGCTTGCTAACCCCTGCTTTATCAGCTCTTTACAGTGCCACGGGGCACCGCGCCAGCCGTAGCGAGTGCTGTGTGTTGCACACACGTGTGCGTGCGTGCACAGGCCTGCGACCTTCCAAAAGACCCGGCTGACAACATATCGTGCACTGGCCGTAAACTGTCATCTGAAGACTTGCGTTGGACGTTACGTGACCGAAATGGGGAACAGTCCTATTTGACCAAGTTGTTTAAACTCTGATTTTCCTCCAGTTACCTTTTCGGTACCTGCCAAAACGCTTGTTTCTATATACCAACAATGCTTTTTTTGAAGCGGAAGAATGTGAGAGAAATACAGCTCTGAGACTGCTCCTGTAGAATTAGATCTCCCTTACTTTTCTTGTCGAGTGCCCTGAAACCCAAAGCAGATCATGTATTACTGTGCTTTCGTCTTTGCGACACAGAAGATCTCATGCCCTCAACAAAACACCCCCGCAGCAATTATTTTATTATTTCAGTGTGTAGGAGGTGAATCACTGTATTTTGCACCTTCAGCTTTTGCTGGGGTTTCTTCTGGTCATATCGTTTTAACCTTTGAGGGGAAAGGACGACAAGCAGTTCCTACAATATAGCTTCTCCTAGTTATCTATCTCAAGCATCGTTTTTCTGAGGGTTCAACCTTTGAGCGTGGTGGTCCTGGAGCACTTGCTGTTGGATCAGAGAGTCTCCAAAAGGAATGCAAAAGCCCCAAACCAGGTATCTAATTGAGACATTGCAATTTGCACAGCTTGTAAGAAAAATATTGGCTACTCTGTAACCTGCTGCAAGACCCCTACAGGCTAGAAGGATCCATACAGCTGCGGTCCACGGTCTCCCTGGTCTTCCTTTAAGCTGAGTGTTTGCGCTGCTAGCCGGGAGAAGACAGAACACCTGTATGGATCGGAACAGCTGATTTCCAGTTTAATCCCATTCTCACAGGTAAGAAGGAACACATTGCTAGGAAACAGGCCCGAGTCTTTACTAGCGCTCCTTGTATTTCATTTGTGCTCATCTTGGAGACAATACCCACAAGAGGACAAAAATCAGCAGAACTGAAAGATAGGAAACGCATCCCGTGTCGTCACTCGGAAGGATACGATAGGAAGATGCAGAAACATTTCTCATTTCCAACTCAAACCGAAAAAGCACTGCCAAAAATTAACAGAATATGTGCAAACCAGGTCCTCACCTCTACAGATTCTGCATTTGGCTTCAGACAAATAGGGTTGCCCTTCACTGTCAGGCGGCTCAGCTTGCAACAAAGTCCCAGGTACTGGATCTGGTTGACATCTTCAATATTGTTCCCTTCCGCGTCCAAAACCTCAAGGTGATCCAACCAGGTCAGCTGGCTCAGGTCAGAGATATTGTTATAGGCTATGTAGAGCTCCTCAGCAGAAGGAAACAGAATAAACATGTAAGCCACAGGCTTTCACAAGTAACACTCAAGCTTCGCAAAATGTTTTCTAATATTTGAAATATTACACGGCACAGCATGAAATTGGCATGGAAGCAAACGTTTTTCAAGTGTGGCAGTTGCTGCCTTAAATAACTGGGGCTAATATGGCAACAAATGCTGTGCGGCATTAGGCAGCTTCAGGATCAGACTTGAACGTTACACCTCGTTAAAAAAAAATACTGTAGCGTCTTTTAGAGGGACACGTGCGATTCAAGGCATCATCCAACCAAAGTCCTTTAGAAAAACAAAGGGTGAGAAGAGAACAAGGACCGCAAGTGAAGAGTATCAACTGAAGACCGCCGTTCCGCGCGACACACCTACACTTACTTTTAGGGAGCTGCAGGAAGAGATCCCATCTAAATCCGAGAGCCCACAGCAAGCCATCCGCAGGATGTGGAGATGGGACAACGTGGTTCCAAGATCCCTTATAAAAGAAACAATTCAAGCTCTGTTTCAATGGGTGAAGGAACTCAAGACTTGCTTTCTTTTTCCTAAGACTAGGCCACTGCCACTTCCTTCCAATCCCACACTGTTTACAAGAAATGCCATTAAAAACGTTCACCTTCAAAGGTGGAGAATGAAATTGAATCCCTCTCTACCTCTGCTGTCTCACAGACATCTGTGCTCTTGTATGACAACACGTCATCCCAGTTCAGTTTGATTAAGATTCTTCCAAGGTTACCTCATGGTAATTCTGCCATAAATTGCAGATAATTGCTAAGAATTAAGAGAGGTTTGCTTGCGCTGGCATCATTTGCTCTGCAGACATAACCCAAATTAACGTATTTGAGCTGACGGTACAGTCATCTCACTCTGCCCTTTACGGAGTTCCCTTTCTTCTGATTTTGCAGTTGAAGGGAATAGCGGAAAATGATAATCCTTTCCATCCTATTTTCCTACCTTTTAGGTCTAGCAAAATACAAATCAGGGATCATTTGTATGAATTCCAACCTTTCTGGTTCTAACCCAGAAAAGCACATCGTGATCTGCTTAACTCCAGGCCTATGTAGCGCCCCACCGACACTGCAACACAAAGATAACGCAAAATGCAAAAACGGCAGCAAATCAAACCGGGAGCTTAACCACCTTCCGTCTTTGGTAACACTAAGTTGCATAAAGGCGCTACCCAAACACAAACAAAACCCAACACTTTATTAAATCCCAAAACCAACCAAACGCTCGGGATTCTCTACTGTAGCCGTAACATCAGACTGTCTGAATAATAAAGAACTAAACAGTGGGGAACCAAATACGAGGACAGTCTATCAGAGGAGACGCTAGCATGGCGTCCACAGCACCCCAGCAACGGCTGAGGTTGGAAGGGACCCCCGGAGGTCATCTTGTCCAGCCCCCGCGCTCAAGCACGCCAGTTGCCCAGGCCCACATCCAAACAGCTGAAATAGTTCTCAAGTGGAGATTCTTGGACTTCAAAACTGTGGATTAGCTATCTTTTAGAATACCAATTTTTATAATATAAATTAGAATAAATAATACATACTTTAGTGCATTGTCTAGGGAAAATTGCAGAAGATAAAAAAGTATGGTGATGGGGCCCCTTCTGATCTCGGAATAAAGGTAACAGTTCTTTTACTCATGACCTCTCTTCATGGGCCACGGGGAAAAAGAGCGGCTTTGCATTACCCTCTGAGAACCTCTTGCAGCTCTGACGCAGCTTTGCAGCAAAACCCCTACAGCCACGTCGCCCGCTCCAGTGACACCGCACAGCCAGCCAGTGCACGAGGGCAGGAAGGAGGGGTTTTACAAGTAGGGGCGGCCGTATTCTTGTCTGTATTTTCTGTTGTTTCTCCGCCATCTGAGCGCTTGGGAAGGGCTGCGTCAGGAGAAAGGAGATCGCCTAAGGCCGAATAAAGGGTGGATGCATGGACAAACATCCCCAGATGCTGTGATTGGCAGGTGATTTTGCGATTTGCCCAATACGGGATTGAATAGGAGTTTCTAGGGCGAAATCGGGGATTTTCACCCCTCTCCCTTCTGCGGCACAGTCTCTCCATGAGCATCATTCAGACCTATCTCGCTTCATCCATCCTCTGCCACCGCAGGAGCCCCAGGCACGGGAAGCCTTTGATCCTATCTTCCCTGGATGCGGCAGATTTAGGCAAGCTCGTGATGGATACACCACGCAATGTGTTTACATAATGTTTTATAGCCTTTGAACTACAAATAGCGCAGCTGGCCTAATGGCCAGAACAGAGCAAATAAGAAAAATCTCAGTCACACGACACATCTCTCTCCGTCTCGGGCTCCTCCTCCTTGCAGGAGAAAACCCCCAGCTGACACAAACCACAACTCTGCCGCTGAACTTTGTGCGTCTAGGCAGCTTGCCCGTACTGACGCAGGACGTCACTGTCTAGCACAGGCACAGAAGGACGAAGAAAGCCACGCACACAAAGAAACTCCCGTCATGAATAAGCAATACGGTTCCTTCTGCGGACTTGCTGCAAACTCACCTTGCCTTGTCCCTTAGCGACCAGGGCAACGGGGAACGCTTGTCATTGTGTCGCTGTACCTGTGACCAGATAAGCCCCTAAAAAGATGGACGTTTGCCCCGTTTCTTTCCAAGTACTCGTTCATTTTTTGACGATTTGCCAGACCTGAAGGATCATAATGTCCCTATATGCCACCACGTCCCCTGCCTTGTAGGAGATCTTCCAGGGACTATTTACGTTGTGCATATTTTATAAATGAAACAAACACCCGTTCTAAGGGTTCCTCAAGGAACAGATGCCTCCCAAAGTAATATTTACAGAAATTTATTATTAGATTTGCAAGCTGCGTGCCCATAATAAGAAAGAAATGAAATGAAATTACAAAAGCAGAACCTACCATCAACCAAGGCCAGCACATCCATAAACACCAATATGGCATTAGGAGTAATGCGGCGGAGCTGCATTGCTCGTTTCATGACCCACTTCAAGCACTCACGAGTTTTTCAAATTTCAAGCTAATTAATTTTGGTGCAGAATCTTCTGTTCCGTGAGCCACTGAACCCAGGTAAAGGAAAGCAGGCACTCTCGGTTTTGTATCGTTGAAACAAGTGTTTCTGATAGACGCTCTGTTTATCAGGCCAGCAGAACTGCAGGCAATCCTGACCCGATTACTTTACAAACAGTACGGGGTAAGGTATGATTAATGAATTTTACTTTTACCTTTTCTTTGTCTTGCACTTCCTAACTGAAGGTCTTTTGCCACAGAAGGAGTTTTCAGTAATATGCTTGTTGCTAACGTTTCTCTGTCAATATAAAGGGTGCCAGAACACAGCAACAGATTAATCCCCAAGCACGTTTTACACAAGGCCCCGAGAAGAAAGCAGTAGCGTGAGTAATGTCAACAGTAATCAAAGCGGATTACTGTTAGTATTCCAGACAAAGGAATGAGGTTGTGTATCCCACGTCTTGGGTGCTTGCAAAAGGCAGAACTGCTGCATGTTTGCAACGCAACCCAGTGTTTGATAACAGGGCCTCATTATTACAAAATGCTTATACAGATGCTGCAGAAAAGAAAACAACGTGGACGCTAATGGGAACTGGTTTCTTACGAGGCTAAACTGGCTGCCCCAAGCTCACCTTTAACCCACGAGACAAGATGCTAAGAAAGCACGAACGTTGTTGCACGAGCTGCTGGGTATCACTCGGCCCACTTCCGCTCTCCGTACTCCGTTTCAGGAAAGGCAGGCAGCCAGCCAAGGTACCTTTGCCCCCTGCGCCCTAAGAAGAGCACTCCAGCTCTTCCGGAGATCGAGCGCCTGCTGTCCCTCCTTCCCTGCTACCGTAGCCGGGCAGCAGCAAGGAGAAGACGCGAAAGGACTTCTTCCTCCGTCCAGCCTCAGCTGCAAGTTAAAGCCAGGAACAAGGTTCCCCTCGCTGGCTCTGGGGTCGTGCCAGCTGCTGGAGGAGCCTAAAGTTCTGGGTCATACAGTCACATTTCGGCCCTGCGGATCTTTACTCCTGTGTCCCTAATGAGTCATCGCCAGTCAGAAATGTTATCACAGCAAAGTGCATCTGTAAATATTTTATTCGGTAACTAACAAACTAATCTTTTGGAAGCTGCGTGAATCACACTGCAGCATCAAACTCCCTCGTTAATCACTACGTAGATAATCGTCCCTGAGAGCACGGCTGCTGTAAGGTGAAACAGCGATGCAGCTCAAAGCAAGCTGCTTCCGACAACCGCATGCACCTGCGTTTCTGAAAATACTTCTGAAATATTCCGGCCGGTGAGAAGAGAACCTAAGAGCTTGCAAGAGACGCGGGTGCCTCCAGCTCTACTGCATGTGGCACGTCCACCTTGGAGCGGGTGAGAGCAAAGCCAGGAGCGGTGGGAGCGTGCACGACCACGGTGCGTGTGCAAGCATGCAAGTGTGCACACGAGTACGGTTTCGTTTATGTCAAGTGCAGGGGGTCAGATCAGCCCAAGCGGGGGAGAAACATCTCGTGACTTTTAAACGAGAAATGGAATTAATGGAATCTGCACCCTGATAACAATTTACCAGGGTAAATCGTTCTAATATAATAATAAATGCTTAATAACAATTTACCAGGGTAGTACGAGAGAAAATCCACTATAATTATACACAAAGCGTAACAAAACACATCCCCCCAAAAGCAATAATCGACTCAGACTGAAGTAAGTGAGCCATGTCAGAGACCAGAACCCTCCTATACTAGGCATGATATAGATGTACAGAAAATGACAGCATCTGTTCCAAAACCAGGGGAGAGAACATGGCTGAGAAGCTTGACGGCTGAAATAGAAAGAAGATGAGACACTGCACAAAGCTGGCGGCACTCGGTCGCAGGACGCAGCACAGGAGCGCCCCAGCGACGTGCAAGCAGCAAAGAGCGTCCGGGACACCGCAGAGGAAACGTAGCTCCCGTTAATATACACAACGGGTCATTCCATTCCAGCGGACAAGCGCCCCGTCCCGAGTGACGTGGAAGCCGGGAACTCTGCAGAAAGGGCAAGGAATTAATAGGCAAAGCAATTACGTATGTTGCTCGCTTCTGCTACGGTTCACACAGGTCAGGTCTGAAACAGAGAGAGAGCGTGCGGCGGGAACGCATACGTCATACCTTTGGTTGTGATCGACAGAGGATTACAGCCTCCGAGGCTGCCAAACCCGTGTCCTCCGGAGCAACCACTCCGCAGCCCCCCCACGCACTTCCCTGCAGAACACACGCTGAACGCCAAATCACGCTTTCAGTATCCAAAAGAGCCAAGAAACCAACACAGACTCCCCGAGTCTCACCTTGAACCCACAAACTTGCATTTATAATTGATTTTTTAAAAAATAATATTAGGAAACTGAAGGATTTGAAACCCGGGTTGCAGCTACCTCCAGATACTGCTACAGGGACGGGAACTCACCAAACAGCACTGTGCTTCTGGAGGGTCTTGGCAACACCCTCCGCACTCGTGCGCGACTGTTCAGGATTTTTTCCCACGAAATTTGACGCTCCCATCTTGTCATCACTCCCCCGGACTGGGGGGACATCACAGGGGCAAGGAACAGTTTGGCTTACAACACCTAATAACAAGTTTGAGAAACAAAAACGTGCTCCTCCAGTAATCCAACACACTTGTTCTTCAGGGACCGATTTGCTCCAGCCAAAATTTTACTGGATGGAAACCAGACCTAGAGAGCCAAATCCTGCTCTTGGTTTCACCACAATAAATCTCGAATAGCTCCACCGAGCTCAAGCTACCCAGTAAACACGACAGCACAACCCCGAACACATTCATCAGCTTGAAAACCATCGTTTCTTTTGGAAGCTGGTTTTGAATCGTTCGCCTAGAAATAAAACAGAAAATCCAATGAAATTGCAAACAGCGTGTCAAAGCACGCCTGTATCTTTTGACTGAACCTTCAGTTGCAATACATCTAAAACAGCCATCGATGGGGATATCATTTATTTTTAAAGGTCGCTCTGAAAACGAACGCGCTGGTAATCGCAGATATTTGGATTCTGAATGGGTGACCAAACTACAGTCTTACAGAATAAAGGGGAAAAAAAAAATCTCGTCTCTTATCTACAGAAATCAAGCTGAATTGATCAGGCCGCACTCCGATAGCAATGATCCGCTCCATACGTTAGCACGCAATGGTTTGGTTGTACGGATAATCCCGATACCAGAAGCAAAACCTTTCAAAGCCTGGATGTGATTTAAATCAGTAGCATATGTTCTAACAGGAAGCTTACATAACAGTTTCATTGTACTCTCAAACGGCCGTAAAGTATTCAAAATTGTAAAACTGATTGTATGCATGTGTCGCTCGTACTTGATCAAACCCACGACGCAGCCTCCGACTGTGCAAGCAGCGCTGAGGCCACGTCCTCGTGTCCCTGCCGTGTCCTTTCGCAGCCAAACAAACGTCCCCTGAATGCGAAGACCTGACTTGCTCTGCAGTGTCGCAGCCTTCGTTGGGTTTGTGCTTCGTCTTCCAAATTCAAGCGGCGATATGCTGAGAACCGTCGGCTCGGGACTCCTCTGTCTTGCGCCTCACACAGCCGCGGCACGCAGGTTGCCTTTAGCTTTGCATGCTCCCTTGCGCAAGTGGGACCGCCGCCCAAGGGGTAAGATAACAAGGATCGCGCCCCATCTTTTGTTGCCAGAAGCCTACGTTTAGCATGAAATGCCATGGAAACGTAGCACCTACTACTCTGGCCTCATTCTTCCTTCTGAACTGGGCAGCTTCACCACAGTGAGGGTTGCCAACCCTGTTGAGACGTGTTGTAGGAGACTTCAAAAACTACGCAAAAAGAGACTTCGCTAGGCAATTCTCAGATCATAAGCTTAAACAGATCAGAAGGCGGCAAGAGTGGCTTCGGCTGAACGGAAAGCATGCATCCACCAAAGGTCTTTTAAAATAAAAACCGCGTCTATGGAATTCTGTTTTCATAACTCCCTTTTACATGCAAATGAAGAATTCCTGTGTGAACGGAAAATTATTGTTGCCAAAGGTCTTTGCAGCAGGGTGTCTCTGTTGTCCCATCTTTTCGAGGCAACTTTTGCATGAATAAGAAGCTGTTTTCCAAATGGGCTGTGGTGCTGATGCCACTGGCAATATTTCTCCCAACAAAAGGATTTCACTATTTTATTCCAGGGCAGTTTTTTCAGTTGGTTGGTTGCCTTTAAATTTCAAGTTTGGAAAGGGGCAAAGGTCTGGCACGTTGTTTTTTTTTTACCTGCGGATCTCTGCTGCACCCTTTGCTGACAGCAAGATGGATCTCTGGGGAGGAAATGCAGCTCCCTCGGTGCTGCGCAAGGGGTAGATCAGGGAGGGCATTCAGGCTTTCACGTTTTGTCCAGCCCACAACTCTGCCTCCTCAGCTTCGTTACGTCAAAGGCAGAGCCAGCTGCCGCATCTTTCGCGGGTTTGCTAAAGCAAATCGTGATTATCAAGCAGCCACGCGCTTTTGGCCCGCACTTTCTCTACAGTGAAAGCCTGAAAATACGGAGAGGAGACCACGTGGCTACAGCAGTCAAAAACATGAACCGTTCACGGCAGTCTGGCTGTTGTCCAGGACTGGAGCCAGAGACCGTGCTGGTGGTCCTGGCAGAGTACCTGAGCTCTGCCACGGACGTGTCTGCGACCAATGCTTCAACCAGAGATGCTGCATAACAATTCTTGTTCCACTAACACCAGCGCCAAACCTCCCCGTGCCTTCAGAGGGGCTGAGATCCCCGACTCTGGCACCGGCAGGCGACAGCAGCATCTGGAGACAGGAGATAAGAACAGAGGAAGAACCCAACCCCGCTGAGATACATTTCTGGGCCGTTTCTGACTTACACCACTTCCACTCGTAAGTGTTGCTCCTCATGCCTCATTGAGCTCACCGTAGCAACTGCAATATTACGCTAAGTGCTGTGCTACTTGCAAGCACTTTACTTTCCATGTCAGATTACACCTCATTTAAACCAAAAGCGCTTGCTGAGACCAAGAGGAGAGAGGTATTTGTAAATGAAATCGAGTGCTGATACACACACTTCCGTAACTAGTCATAATTGCGCTTACGTTAACCTGGACGCCCAGTTTTGTTACAGTGAATACACGTGAAACGTAGCTTTAGTTTCAAGTGCTCTCATTTTCAGTTGCTGTCAAAAACCTGGAGCAGAATAATAGGAACAACGTTCATGTACTTGGAGTCAGGAACAGCAATTCCCTAACACGCGAATATAGAGCGCGCGTGGGAAGGATAACGTAATTTTGTGTTCATTTCCTTCTGATCATTAAAACTGCTTGTCAGCTTACTTACTGGTAGCATTCTAACAGTGAAAGATCAGCTGCTTTAGCTCAGCTCCTGCAAGTCAAAAGGAGTAGGGGTTGCCAAAGTACGGCTCTGTGGGCCAAGACCTGCCCTTGATCTTCTTTTTCATCCCCGCTCTACTGCAGCTCCCGCCCTCGGCACGAAGCTGCGCCCCAGAGACGCTGCAGAAACCCAACGCGCCGTGCTGTATCTCGCCGGGTGCACGGTATCTTCCACAGGAGCAAGTGAATTTTCAAATGGGATAGAGTTGAGACACGCAGTAAATAGAACTCTCGCACCCACATATCCGTTGCCCCGCAATTTAGCCCCAGAGCTACTGACAGTTCCTATAGCTTTGGCCATCATTCATTCATTCTCGTTGTTGAAAGTTTGCACATAAAAAAAATGAAGGATAATGAAACTGCGGTTGCAGAATGAGTTATTTACATTGGAGGAAGGAATCCCGCAGCGCTTTAAAATTTCCTGCATGAGTAACTTTTCAGTCTCCCACATGTTGCGTGCCTGTTTCGCAGTACGAGCCGGGTTTGAGCTTTGGCAGGGTAAGACAGATATATTGCAACTTGGATTTAATACAGATCTCATCCTTCAAAATTGACCCTTGAAACTTTTAACGCTGCTGTAGGGTAAGCAGAAGGAATATTCTGTAAAAGTTCCAAATCAGCTGACAGATTCAGCGGTGTTAAGACACACAGCACAAAAAAAGCCCCCAAACGCACTGCTTTCTGAGCACCAGAAAAACTGGAATTCTAGATTAATTGACCAGACAGAACTAAAGAACTGGATCAGCTGTGAGTTGCTATTCAACTTCTGTCACAGTAATGGTTAAAGAGTTTCCATCGGAAAAAAAATACTTGAGATACTGCAGAAATTAGTTGATATATTTAAACCCAGAGAGAAAACGTAATGTAAAGCGATTTAGCCTGAACGTACAGCGGCAGGAACACAGGTTCTCGAGGTCCTTTAGGTCTGGCACGTTTGTATGACACTACTGATTTTCTCCTGTGGCTGATGGCCACTTCTTCTTTGTACTTTTCATTCCTTTCTTTTTTTATCTGTGCGTATACTCAGTACAAACCAGAGAAAATACAGACGCTTGCAAGGAACAGACACAGGTGTAACTTGGGCCTGTGAATGGCTGGCGAGTGCCCGTTGATTTCCTCCAAATTTCTTTTCTCTCGGCCTATAATGCTCACCCTGGATTTGGCGTGATAGACTCGTCTCCGGATGTCCTGAGCCAAGACTTTTTCCTTAAACAACAGCTTCAAGGGAGACTTCCTCTGCTTGTACTGGCCTCCAGATGTTCTTTTACAACAAGCAAACGAGACGCAGAAGAGAAGCCTGGGCGCCCCCAGAGCCCATCGACTGGACTAGTGAGGCAGACGAGACCTTATAGATTTCCACACCGAGGGTGTTACCGCAAGACAGACCCTCCGCGTTTATTTCACAGTACACCAACAGACGTCCCAAGCCTGGTGCAGGTGTGCTGACTGGGTGTACAGCCAATTCCACACCCCATCCTTGACTTCTTCCAAACGAATCCCCACTCCAGGGGGATCTAGCAGTAGATGTTGTGATGTGTCCTCAGTCACGGAGACGAGCCTTATGGCAGAAGTGCAAACCCTCACAAGGGCTCTCAGCTGCCGGAGACGCCGCTGATCAATGGAGAAACTTCATCGCACGTGAGCAGACTAACGGTTCTGGCGGCCCCGCGCCCTCCTGTAGGTGAAGCAGCAGGAGGTGGAGTGGTAGGCCTCTGAGGCTGAGGAAGCTCAAACCAGGAGATGCCACAAACGGTCTTTCAAACACACAATCCTTCATAAAATTTCTGTTACCAGAAGCTGGTCGTAGGTTTCGTTACCCGACCTTTGTGTTCAGGTTCTCACCTCCACGAGAAGAACGTACAGTGCAGCCGAAGGCAAAGGGTGAAGAATGCGCCCGCATTTACCTGCTGATGGAACCGCGCACTTCCCCCTCTAAAACGTGAAGGCGTTTCTGTATTTCTTTTTGCAGGTATTGATCCACCGCCGAGAGACCAGACGCACCCTGCAAAGATCTCAGGACAGAAGGATAAAACTTTGCCAAACAGCAAATCAGAAATAAATCTAGAGAAAAAGAAGCGTGCATGTATTTTATGGGGGAAATAGCAACAGGTCCTTTGTGTGCAGTAATGTGTGCACAGAAAATGAGAACAACTAAATCAGCTCTCGCGTGGAGAATATTTTCTAGAAATCAGATTATAAAAACGGATCGTACACTGAAATTCTATTTATTTCTTCATTGCTTATTCATATTGCCTGGCAGTTACCAACTGATGAATGCAATCATACAGCGTAATTTCCCCCCTGCACCCTGAACCCCTCCCTGCTTTGAAATCAGCACTTACCTTGCATTCCAAGAACATAATTTCCCACTGAATACAATCATTTTCAATAAAAACCCCCCAAACAAGCTGCAGACAAGCAAATCCCTTGTAGGAGAGAATCAAAACAACCTACAAACCCATTAAACTGACGCTAAGATTATCTTCCTACCCATTTCCATCCAGACAACCCTTCCGCAGCCGGGAAGCTCCACTGGCGATGGGCTAATTACCCCCGCTTCCCAACCCAGTTCTTCGGGTTCTCTCAGATGACGATTATAACCATTCTTTCTCATCTAAAATGAACATTTAAGGCAAATTTTCATAAGCGCCCCCTGACACTGACAGCTGAAACAGAGCAGCTGCAAACCCTAATAGCCAGGCATGTAAGTACTTATTTGCTGGCAGAAATCAGCTGGTTATTACCAACATTTTTATTTATCATATTACAGTAGCCATCCAGAGCATGTAAGTGAGATCACGATCCCATTAGGCAAAGCCTTGTACATAATTCATTCAAAAGACTGTGTCTGCCCCGGAGTAATATATAAAGTAAACAGCTGAGACAGATTGAAAATACGGCGAATTTCTACAGCTGACCCAGGATGCTGTAGAAACAACAGCTAACCCAGAAACTGAGTTGCGGTTTTGAGGTTCTGGCCCGGTGTCTCGGCCACAAAGCCTAGTCTTGCCACAGCCTAGTCAGCCACAGCGCCTCTAGTCGCTGCCATTGCTATCTCCAGCTGGTTCAAAGAGCAAAGCTGCCCCTGTGATCCCAGGCACGGCAATCGGGCCCTTGAAAGGTTCCTCGCTCGCTACAAGCAATTGGTGCATCTCAAGTAATTACAACCTGTAAGCAAACAGTATTTCTAAGTCCAAGACACCGATTAATATAGGATTTCAGAGGCTCCCTTTGGAAATGACAAAAGCTTTTATCTATGTGTTTTCTTGATGAAGGAAGGGAGAAATGGCGTACAGAGGGCGGGAGCCCGAGACGCGGCGTTTGCAGGCGCGGATGCACGCGCTTGTTTCGGCTCGCTGACCTTCAAAGAGTAATAAGGGCTAGATTCTTCCCACGCGACCAAACAGTCTGCCCTCAAACGCCAGAGAAGGCAGGCAGGATGCCTCTGTTCTAAGGCCTTCTCACAAGAAGGGAAACGCTGAGAAGTGTCCACCATCTCCCCTCTAGTGCCCTGACCCCGGGAACACGTCGTACTGTCAGCGCATCCGCAGCTCAGGGAGCGCCCGCTTCGAGACGAGCCGCAACTCCTGGCTGGGCCGCACCAAGCGAAGCTGGACCCCAGGGAAAATCGTACGTGGAAAAGGTTTGAGGGCTTCGTGTCACCAAGCCCAGGCTCCCGCAGAGGTGTTTACTGCTCAAATATTCAACCGGGCTACGTTAGCAAGGGCGTGCCCAAGGCAGCTATAAAGAGAAGCTGAACTCTCATCTCAGACGGGTGCACGGCGCGAGCCAACCTCCTGAGAGGAAAGGCCGCTTTTTAGCAAACACAGTCAAAGCGGCATGTCTGTTCAGCTGGCGGGCAGGCAATTATTTACTAAATGATGGGCCTTACCTCGCAGGTGTCTACCGGCAGACTTGCTGCACCCGTTATCTATGGTTTATTTACTTTGCTATTTCAGTAGCAACATTCATGCTGCAAAAGCGCGGTGCTCTCTGACGACCCTCCTACGGTTTTCATGCCCTGCACTGCACCGCAGCTTGGCCCACAAAACAGAAACACGATAGGGGGAAGAAACGTGCCTCTGTGGAACCGCTCAGGTGACAAGGAGAGCAGATTCTCTCAGCTCTGTCTGAGATGAGATGACTGCACCAGGCTCTGACCCTGTCACGGCCAGGAGACTTTTAAACTCGGAGCTGCAACGGTAGGCCCTGCCTCATAACCCTGTACCTGAGAGCCTGGAATAGGTGGCAGGGGAGCTTCAGCTCAGGGAAGGCTGCAGAAAACGTGGTGGTGAAGGCAAGAACCGTGGAAAGATGCGAGAACCATGGAAAGACGGTGCAGGGCCACACGCTTGTTTTCGATGTCCTCCACGCTTGCTGCAGAACGCAGTCCGAGCTCCACAACCGCAACGGTGCATTTGTACAGCAAGCAAGTTCAGCTCCCCTTGCTGGCGAACCAGCCCGTCACACTCCCTGACACGTAAGGTCATAAAGACATTCACGGCCTCTACTCTGGGCCCCCGACCTGGCGAAATTAAACCGAGGAAAGACACCAGCATTGCCTTACCTTCCTAGTCAAGGGAGAGCTAGGCATCTCAGAGAGGTCTACCCAGAGCCGGTAAGTGGTCAAAGCGATCACATTTCCCTAGGGCCTCATGTAGGCAGGCCGACTGCGCTTTACTGAAAATAATACACTCGACTAAAAGCCGCTGTATTTCTGTCCCAAACTCATTACGTTTTATCAATAATATGAATGCCCTTAAAACTGACAACGCTAAATACAACCTGAGGTCACAGCAATTCTGCCAAGGTTTGGAATATTCCCAGGGATCTGCACGCATTAATACAGGGAAGACTCATTAATACGGAGATTAAGATTCAACTCAAATGCTTTCCTAGCTCCTGGCAAGCACCCAAAGTCCTCAAAGAACAAGCTCTTAAAATAGAATTCATAGCAAACTTAACTGCTGAAGGACTTTCAGGCTGGCTACACAAAAGAAACAACAGAAACACTTCCCAAGGAAACCAGCCTGCACCTGAAATTAAGTGCTTCCCCCATCCAGAAAAGCAAATGTCAAAGCAAACAGTGGTGCTCTGGGCACTGTAATATGGGCGCAAAGAGATTCACCCAGACCCAANTGCATGCATTAATACAGGGAAGACTCATTAATACGGAGATTAAGATTCAACTCAAATGCTTTCCTAGCTCCTGGCAAGCACCCAAAGTCCTCAAAGAACAAGCTCTTAAAATAGAATTCATAGCAAACTTAACTGCTGAAGGACTTTCAGGCTGGCTACACAAAAGAAACAACAGAAACACTTCCCAAGGAAACCAGCCTGCACCTGAAATTAAGTGCTTCCCACATCCAGAAAAGCAAATGTCAAAGCAAACAGTGGTGCTCTGGGCACTGTAATATGGGCGCAAAGAGATTCACCCAGACCCAAGCAGAGCAGTGGTGCTCTGACTGCATGTGTAAGTACAACCCCAGCACTCCGACCCCGCATCAGACACTACAAGCAGCTACTGTAATACAAATGACTCGTCTGTCGACAGACATTTGCATCTTTAACACAAACTAACTGAATGGATTTTAGAAAATGTTTTGAGATTTTATCTATCATAAAAGCAAGGCGGATCCCTGTTGCACAAAACTCACCGCGTTTACACGCGGAACCTCTGTTACACGCATCAGACGTGGTAATCCAGTACCTGCGAAAAATCAGAAATGGCAGGCAGAAGAAAAAGCAAACTGGAGAAAAAAGGAGCGAGGAAAGACACAAGTAAAAACCACAAGGAAAAAACAAATTTAAGGGAATGATGCTCTTCTGCTTGAGAGAAAACGACCCAGCCAATAGCGGGTGCCAAGACACACACTACCAGGAATACATCGGATCTTGGGCTGATCAGCGTCACGGCGCAGTCTGACCCAGGATGGTGTGACTTGGGCCAGACCCAGCAAAGCGCTTGGACCAGTGTTCAATTTTCAGCTTGTGAGCGGTTCCACTGAAGCCAAACTTCTCGTGACTTAGAGAGGTGAGCATTTCCTTAAATTCTTTGTCGGGTAAGTACCAAGGAGTAACGTTACTAAGTTCAAATTCCTAAAGATTCCAATTCAGGTCTCAGAAATGTTTTTAAACATTGGCTTAAAGCTCTTGCCCTCAATTAAGAAAGAATTAGTTTGGCTCTGGTTTCTCAAAGTCACAAAATGATCAGCAAAATCACTTGGTTCACGTTTTCTGTCATTTTTTCGCAGTCAAGAGGGCTCTAAACCTTTCAGAAAGTGAACACAGCAATTCCCGTGTAGCCAGTGATGTCCCCAGGAGCTGGTGTTAACAAAAAATAAAAAAATCTACCCTAAGACTCCTAAAAGCATGAGAATTGTTGAATTTGAATGTACTCTGCACCTTGCTTGTTTGAACCTTCAGGGCAGTCGTCTCACTCCCGCTCTCCCGCGACGCCTGTACGGACCCAAATGGACCGGATCCCTGCCCTCGGGCTCTGCGGGACCCTCTGCAGTAGGGCAAGAGCAATCTGAGAACTGCACGCCACGCACACCGCGGCAAAGGAAGGTTAACTCTACCTGGACGAAGGAAATTTTCTTTCCTTTCCCTGTATCCCTCATATTTACTTTTGTCTCCACGTTCTGCAGTCTCTGCACTTCATCTCACTTAATATATAATAACGTCTCTCTGTTACAAGCGGTTGCTTAAGTCGCCCTGGGAGCAGACCAGTCTTCTGCTGGCTACAACGCGTGGAGCTGAATGGGAGGAAATGAACTTCAGCTGGTGAAACAGCTTCTGCTATAAACTTATGGGAACCAGTTCCCGAGATTCCCCTATCTGATTTAAAAGCCCTTTCATGAAGATATCTATCTAATATTTTAAAACAGATCTTTTCATTCATCCCTGAATTGAGAATAAAAGCAATCTGATAAAAAATACACAGGCTACATGCCAAAGCAGAAGTAGTAATTCATTGGCCTTGAAATACAGTTCTTTTACTGGAAACAAGGACAAGGACTGTGTGTCATCATAGGAACAAAAAAAAGGCAGTTTTTAACGGGCACTCTTCAGAACAGGCTCCGTGTTTCATCCTCAATTATCAGTTCACAAATCTAGAATTTTTAGCTGTTAGCAGACGGGTGAAGGTCACCAAACAAGGATCCCATAAAATTAGTGCGGTTTAGAAAATTAGCAACAATCTGAACTAATTTCTTTCCACAGTACGCTGGATTTTCCAGAGCCGTTCCCCTCCAGCAAAGAGCCAGCAGAAAACTAAAACACAGAAAGAGCCAAAAAAAGAAATTCCCTTTCAGCCGCCAAGACAGATTATCTGCAAATAAACTTGGATATATTTTCCTTACGGATTAAATTAAATAGTTGATAATTATACCCCACACTTGTAGATAGCCTTTCCAAGGATTCAAAAGCAACACAAGCTTTAGGAGGGCCGAGGAGGGACCGTGAATTTACAACTAAAGTAGCTCAACCGCATTCCCCACCAAAGGACTGAGAACTCCTTCGGGAACTACCCGGAAACGCCAACATCCAGGCTCTCCCACAGAAAACTGTAATTCCCGAGTACTTTGATTCCTCACCTTCCAGAACATCCCTCCCTTGATTTCTATCGAACAGCCTGCGGCAACACACACCTCAGCATCCTTTACAACTGAAGCTCCTGTGTGAGGTTGACCGGAGGAAATATTAAAAAAAAAATCAGTAACTAAAGTCAGGATCATAAATCCTTATTTTGACATCTCCCTATATGCAGTTTACTATCAAGAGAATTCTTCCTCCATTTTCAACCGGAAAAACAAAGTTTTCATTCCATTTTATCCTAAAATAAATAGGAAATTCTGCTCTGCATGGAGAACAACAACAACAAAAAGGTGACAAAAAGCAAGTCTCCCGTCTTATTGCCCGCTCATGCTTACACGTGATGTATTGGTCCATACACGTGACATTCACAATGATTCAGCACAATGCTTTTTCTTCACATAATACCGCACGAAAAGAATGTCTGCTTTAAACATCCCAAGTATATATATGAAACACCCTCTAGCTTTTGCTTGCTTTTCTGTCCTTTCCTGCTTCTCAGTAGACAAACCAATCTACCAGCCCGTCCTTACGAGACATTTCCTGTTACCCGCTGCCCATTTTCAAACTGCGGTCACAACGATTCCGACCTCACGGCTGACAAAGCATGCGGGAATTACTTTTAGTGAGAAGGAAGAGCATTTCTTCTACCATCCTCAAAAACCTCAGTTGCAAGGGTTTGGTCAAATACAACAAAATAATCACTTTTTGGACGGAATTCAAACATCAACAAGTTTAATTCAGAAATACAATTTCTAAACGTTTTTGAGTAAATGGAAGCAGCGATGTTACATCAGCTACAGCAGACACCGCCGCTGCCGTGCCAGCAATGCCGTCTGGAGGGGCATTAAATTGACAGGACGCAGACATCCAAACCCAAAGTCCCAAGCACCCAGGCCGTGCTTGCACGGGCTGCGCCCCTAAGCGACCTGTGTTTATCAATGACAGATTGTCAAAGACGGGAATGAATAATGGAAAGCTACTGCTCTACCACACTGACCGAGTTCTGGTCTGGGACAGCTAACGGAGTCGTCTTCTTCCTTTACCTATTCCCTGTAGTTACCGTATTTAACTGGCACACGGGAAGCACAGTTATTTAATGGAGGAGCGGGTGGCTTCTCCTGGGGTTTGTGTGCCTGGGAAGCGTCACAATATTAAACTTGATACCCAAGCCAAAACGTATTTACATTGTGGTCGATGAAATCAAGACTCAACCTGAGACCGAAGGTTACCTGCATCGAGGACCAAAAGGGTGTCAGGTCATAGAAAACGGTTTGCCAAAACTTTTCACGGCAGACGTTAAGAGTCTCAGAAGGCAAAGTGAGGTGCAAAACCTTACTAAAGCCGTAAGTCAAATAAAGTAAGCAGTTTGGTTTTCTTGAACTGCATCTTGTATTCAATACCAACAGAACTGGTCAAAACATTTTCCACTGACACATTTTAAGAGAATACGGATTTTTGACCAAACAAAAAACTCTTTTAAACTTTCTTTTCTTTTTAACGTAATAAAACGTCTTTTCATATTGTCAAAAACATAATTTTTTTCACCCACTACTTACTCCTCCATTGCAATAATGGAGCAATTTCATGCTTACGACAGCGGTTGGTTGCCATTAAAGTAACTGCGGCAATGTCGAACCACCACTTCTCCATGTTATCAACTAGAAGGTGGAAAAAAAATACTTCAACTGCAAATCCTTCATCTCATGGCCAGAACAAGGGAAAATAACACCAAAGCATGACAAGTGAAGTTCATTAGCTACTTCAGTGATGATGCATGGGACCAAGAAGAATTTACTGCTGTTTCCCATGAGGGAACATGCTCTCTTTAACAAGAATTAGCGGAATTCCCTGCAAATTTAGCAGATAGCCACACCGAGCCAGAGAGCAGTCCTGTTTAACATAAAGATGGCCCTTCACACAGCCCTTCACGGAGACGAACCATACTTTTCCATTATACGTTAATTACCAAGGATAACACGGATATCGGCACAGGAGAGAGAACGCTTGTACAATTGAACAACCGTCCAGAGCTGCCGCTCCGCCTCCTCGTTGCAATGATTTTCACTTCTGCCTTCCCGACCTGCCAGCTCCCCAGTTCTGGGAGAGCACGTGTGATGCTTTCATGGAATGAAATGCTCAGCAAGTCAGCGACACACAGTCTTCGCAGCAGCTCTCACAAACCCAACTTCATTGACTCCAGTAAGGCCAAAGTGATTTTCGTCAGCCGAGGCACTGGCCTGACCTGGACAGAACAGGCTGCTGTGCACAACGAAAGCCCAAAGGCTGAAACACTCTGAAATCCAAGCACCTAGACAACAGGCGAATTCCCAGCTCCTTTCAAACCTGCAACAATTTTCCACGGGCTTCAGCACGGCAGAGACTTCCCCAGTGGCAGGCTGGGCCTAATTCATCGGCATCATTGCAGCTACACTGATTTATTCCAGCGCAGGTCCCGTCCTTAAACTTACGTGGCTGCGGAGCATATATTCATGACCTAATCCCTTACCGCAGCACGGGGAAACGGCAGAAATGAAAGCAGCACAAATGAAGATTTTATCACTTCAGTAAAACTGAGGGCTGTTATTCTTTATGTTTATTTCAGTCATCATTTGTTTCTTACCTCACAGACACAAGCAAGCTATTGTTCAGCTTCAGTTCTCTCAGATTAGGTAGATAGGAACCTATGGGAACAGAATAAAGAATGACTCTGCGGGCCTGGGAGTCGAGTAAAGGAAACTTCTGACAATTACAAGTTGAAGCATCTAATTGTACAGGCATTTTTCACCTGCTCCTGCCAGATCTGTGCTGGACATCTTCTAACAAATTTAACGTGATTATTTCACTCCACAAATGTTTCACGCTTTGCATTTTTGCAACATACACGCATTGTCTGCATGACTACCCAAGTACAACTTCTGGAGCCCCTCTCTGACGATTCTGACAGAGCCCCTTTCCAGACAGACAACCGCAGGAACTGGCTTCCTGGGTGACTCTTTCCCTCGGCCTGATTCCCGGCCCTTACCGCCTATGCACCGAGTGATGCTGCGAAGAGGTAAGGGATGCTTTGGAGCGCGGCGTTCCACGGCCTCCGATTTCTACGTAACGCTCTTGCTTCTCTCCCCCAAAATCTTTTTCATTTAGTGGCAAGTAGCGATGGACTTACTGGGGTACACAGCTACGCAAAACTTCTTCAAAATGTAATTTGGAGTCAAACAACACGAGCATAATTTCCCACGTCACAAGATCATCTTTTATAGCTCAGAGGTCCCCAAAACACTACTTAGGCTTTGCTAAGCATTGCCTTCTCCTTTTAATTCGCTGGATGTGATCCATTGTTCGCTATTCAACCGTACAAGTTTCGTATCTATGAAAACCTCAGTATTCTGTTGTTATTACTTCGATTAATGCTTTTGTCTTATTCCTAAGAGACTTTTGCCTTTTTGGTTGCTTCTGTGGGTATCTCCGAACAGAAATCCTAGACCAAATCCCTCCAAGCTACAGAATAATTTGGATACAAGCTCAAGTCCCAGGGACCATTTGCTCTTGACAACAGCAAACTTTCACCCATTCCCCTGGCAGTTTCCCCCTGGCTGGCGAGCACCCTCCGGTACCACACGCGACCATGCGGAGGTCATACCAATTGTAGGCAACCTGGACCATTGCTCAAACGTTAGAATATGTTCTCAGCAAGTATTTTTATGAGTCCTCTGAGTAATCTCTGTCTGGCAAGGGTGATTTAGCAGTGTCCAGGAGGACATCATCCCAGCTGTTTGCAAAGGATCAAAAGAAAAAAAACAAACAAAAAACCCCAGAAATCAAAAAAAAAAAAGAAACAGGGAGCGGGATCTCAAGAGCAAACACAGGAAGTCATGTTGTTCATCCCATTTCCCCAAACGGAGCAGAAGTGTTTGCAGTAAAACATTTTATTAAATTATGTTTTTGTAGAAGCATTATCTATAGCTAATGCTGTTTGGGGGTGATTACAATCCACATGCTGACCTTCATGCTATACTGCAAATATTTAACTTTGCATCTCTGCAAAGCTCTTTAGAAATACTAAAAATTCAAAACACATTGTGCAATTTTTTAGCCTTATTTTTTAATCTTTTTACATAATCCATAAAAACTGTAGTACAAATTATAACACACCACCCTCATCCCGCAGCGCGTACTTTCTCACATCAAACAATCTTCATAAAGCATGGCAACAAACTAATTTGGGGTCCAGTCGTACTAGCTACGGAGCAAAGACTTCGGATATGGTCCATGCACTGAGGAAACCTCCACAGAAAAAAAACCCAGAATCTAGATTCTAAAAAAATGCTATCATGTTTCTGATACGAAACCCGAAGCACGGTGAGGTGTTGTAAAGAGTTAAAGGAAAGAACAAGAAGGCTGCGGTAGCCCCTCCGGTCCCGGCACAGTAGCAGGTAACAGCCTTGCCACGGATTCAACCAGAGGGGCTAAAGGGTTACCAAGCCAAGGCTGCTGCAACGCGTTACAAACCAAACGGGTTTTAAAAGCCAGTATTAAGCGGAGGATTTGAATGAGGAGTCTAGGAGACTAGCTCAAGAGAAATTGAGAGGCTTGCTCAAGAACAAGCTTTCCACGGAGCGTGTTTGGGGTTGGTTCAGGAAAGAAACAACTCTTGCAGGAGTCAAAGAGGCAGCGTGACAGGCTGACCACACAATTCTCACATCTGGTTATTCCGTTATTGTAACCCGATCCTCCATCTCAGACATTTTATCCTATTCTGGCACAATCTATCCCTGGGAACTTGTAGAGCGTTAAGCTCCAGTGTGCCGCTTGCCAGACTGAAATAAAAAGTATGCTATGCGCAGAGGTGCAAAATTCTGCCAAGGATTTTGCAATATATTTCTCCGATTCTGCAGGTTCTGGAGTTTTACACTCGACACGTAATTGTTCTCCGGTGCTAAGAATTCACTGCCCATCTGATTTGGCTGGTTTTTACGGTGCCAACTCCTTGTATATAGATTAGAGATTGGAAGATTAAGTTAAGAAGAGAAAATTGTAAAATGAAGATGACAAAATAAGAGATCTATCCAAATGTAACAACATACTTCTAATTTTCTTAATTTTAACCCTCGTGGCGTCTTTCCTGAGAGCAAGGGTGCAATTTATTCTTGTATTAACATAAACGTGCTCTAAAACATCAACACGTTTTAGCTTCTAACACTAAGTTTAAAAGTATAAACCATATATTCCTCATCCTGAAACTGCCTTCAGATGGTATAATTTCAACTTGCAAAAACGAGGACAGTCCAGGAAAATGCCGATGACCGCAACAGAAGCCTGAGAATTCAGAACGGCAAGCAACGTTGTCTCGTCTGTCTACGATTCCCTTTCACTGAACACCCTTTTTGTTACACGGCTCTGAAATCACCAACCGCCACCAACGCACCAGTGTTGACCTATTCTACTGTACTATCCCAGTGGAACAAAAATAAAGGAAGGGCAGAAAGACATCGGAGTGCAAGGTAGATGAATAAAAGGCATACGTGCACACTCAGNATTACATGGCTCTGAAATCACCAACCGCCACCAACGCACCGGTGTTGGCCTATTCTACTGTACTATCCCAGTGGAACAAAAATAAAGGAAGGGCAGAAAGACATCGGAGTGCAAGGTAGATGAATAAAAGGCATNGTTACACGGCTCTGAAATCACCAACCGCCACCAACGCACCAGTGTTGACCTATTCTACTGTACTATCCCAGTGGAACAAAAATAAAGGAAGGGCAGAAAGACATCGGAGTGCAAGGTAGATGAATAAAAGGCATACGTGCACACTCAGCAACACTGCCTTAGGTGCTGCACTCCACAAGCAGGGCAGCTGCGGTCGCCTTTCCGAGCGGCCTTGGTGCAGCAGGTGCCTTTTAGGCAACTGACCACGAGTAAGGAGAAAACAGGCAAGATGCTCGTTTTATTATATCGTACAAGCTACAACACACACACATATATAACACTTGTTTACACTACGATGCATTCTTTAGGTAGCATCATATATCTTGTTTTTCTATTGTTAAGAAAAAAATCACCGTGGCTCGACTTCTTACACCTTCTGGAACACGGACTACCAAAAAACACGCACCAAAGAAATTACTGACAAATATTGTGTTGGCGTCAGGCAACCTAAGTGCTGTGTTGATCCTACAGTACAAAGCCGGCACGTGAACACAGGCTGCACCCTTCCAGAAAGAGAAACCTGACACGTAAATTGAACGGGCTATTTAATTCACTTAAGCTGTGTTTGATCAGGTAGGATACGTCACCTTGATGTTATTTCCACGCATGTTCTAACTGTGCATTTTTGGCACATTTCTGGAGCGAACTGGGCAGCGGAACTGGAGATAAGACCGCAGCACTTGCAGGCAAACCCAAGCTAGCTGCAGTCTATCTACCCGAGATGAGAATCTCGCAAAAATCCAGATCAGTGCAGGGTTTAACATAAGCTCGCTGCCCCAGCACGTGTTTGTGACAGCTGGAGAGGCTGCCCAAGCCCTGCTGCTCTAGCGCCTTCTCAGCGAGGGATGTCAGTACCAGCAAACCCAAGACCGGCACGGGTAGGGACGCACGCGCTGGACCCACACCTCCAGCCTCTGCACTGGCGTCCTGACCACGCAAGCACCTGCAATGTCGGCGGCCGACAAACACCTCCTGGCTTCGCGTCAGGAATACCGACAAATAGAGCAAGAGGAAAGGGAGACAATAACCCCGCCTGGAAAATAACGCGTGCCTGCTTCTGAACCTCTAGCAGAGCTTTTCCTTGATAAAACGCGTGCAAGGGAAGCGGCAGTCTCCAGACGCGTAATCAACTTAGCCTGGCCACCAGCAGGCAACAATTCAATAAGTAGCAGCGAACAGCACTGTGGGTAACTTGATTTGTAGCTATTAAAATCACTTAGAAATAAGAGAATGATGTAGGGTCTTAAATGACTCTATCCCACCATTACTTTCAAGAGGAATTTCTACGAGCTGGTCATGAACGCAGCCCCAGATCTGTCAGCAATCAAAACCAATGGGATAAACTAACGAAACGGAAATAGTCCGTCTGTCTGAGTAGGAACCGAAGCCTACGTGCAGCTGAAGAGCACAGAAGTTAACTCCAAGGTCTGCAAAGCCAGATACCAGACTTGCCGGAGCGGTTCAGTGTTTCGCCCGTCACTCAGCAAGGCGCCCTGAAAACAAACAGCTAGAGATGTCAGCAATTACCCCGAGTCCTGCTAGGACCCAGATTCAAGCTCTGGCATGAAGCCTTTCCTTAATTTTAAAAGCGATCACATGAGAATATTTTAATATCGGTCTTTTTGTGTTTTAGCCCACACTTTGTCCCTGAGAAATACAGCTGTTTGTCCCCACCACGCCACGCCGTTGTGTAGAGGCCGACCTGACAAACTGGGAAGGGTTAGCAGGATGGCGCTTTAAAGTTTAGCACGTCCTGAAGCAGAACGCTCGTAAGAGAAACTCAAGCAACACGTTTTAAATCGCTCCGGAAACCCTGCTCAAGGAGATGCAGGCCCTCAGTGTTTGTGTTACGGTCTGTCTACGGCTGTGAACACGGAAATGTTTCTCCAGTGGAAATTGCAGTGCAAATTTGGGGTTCAAGTGCTGCAAGGTTCCAGGTGACCCAGGGTTATGTGCAGACTCTTACTGCAACTCTTTTACCCGGCCATTTAAGAGCCCGCACAGCCCGTTTCCTCTTTACACACAAAACCAGGTGAAACAATATTGTTTACGGAACGCGAACCGATCATCCAAACAAGTAACTCCTTGATGATAAAGATGCTCTTACCCACCTTCTGCAACTGAGGAACACAGTGAGCGCAAGGTTAAGTGATTTAATACGGCTACAGAGAAAGCTAATTAGCCAGGTTTGGAATACGAATGGGAACACCAAATTGCCGAGCGGTCCAGGCCGCAGCGGACGGCCGAGGTCTCGAGCTGAGCCTTCTGCGCAGAGCAGGGCCTTCTGGCAGATCAGACCGGGGTGCTCAGGGCTTCACCCAGCCGGGTCTTGAAAACCTCCAAGGATGGGGACTCCAGACCTCTCTGAATACCCCCACTGCTCCACTGTCCTAATGGTGGAAAGGCTTTTCCTTCTGGAACTTCTGTCATTCCAGCTGGTCTGGTTCTTACCCTACGGCTTCCCTCAGGCTGTTTACCCAGACCAGGGCGGCAGAGCTGAGTTTCAGGGCCAGGCGGCCAGCAAGGAGCATGCAACGAGCCCAACGCCTTCAAGAGCAGCCTTGCTTACACCATTCGCATCGAAGGCGCAAAGTGCCCTGCAACACCCTGAAAAATTTAGACCTTACTCCGTGCGCCTAAAAATCAGCTGTCGTGACAAAAAACTGCAAGGAACTGACGATCACTGGAAGCATTAAGCGGCGAACTTTCCACCCTAGCCACCCGCTGACATTTGCGAAGAGGTTTTCGCAGGGAGGAAATTCAGAAACGCACTTTAAAAAAAAGAAAAAGACAGAAGGAAATTCAAGATGGTCTCGATATTCTGTTATTCCCCACAGCAGTGGGGACCTGCAGCTGCTGGTTTCTGTAGCCCCCGAGGGCCAACTGCTGGTGCAAACGGTGGGACATACACAAGATGGAAATTGTTTGCAACGTGGGAACAGCACTCTGTATTCTGTAAAAGTTGCTAAAGCCCAACCCCGGGGAGCAAAAAGAAAAGGATTTATTCCGGTAATGGAAAGGCAAAGGAAGTACAGAGTGAAAAAGGTGAAACGTTTTGCTAGCTCATCACAGCTAACATGAAGTGGCATAGGAAAGGGAGCACCGCTTTCGAGCATTGTAGAAATGGCGTAATGAGATTTTCTTATCAACTGGAGCAAACATGACTGAATAGATTACGATCTCTGAAAGAAACAGATGTAATTCACCTTAAATTATCAAGTCCCTATCAGAAAGAGACCTATTTACAAAATAAAGAGAACAACCGATACAAAGTGGCTATATAATTCAAGACAAAAGCCCCCTTCACTGTACTTGCTTAACCGTTCTTGACAAGTCAACATCAAAAGACCCGCTAAAGCTAATCAGCTGTTGTGTTGTAGTCACCTGCACACGAAAATGAACTGCTTGGCTGAAAATACCAGCACCCGCTTTCGGGGACGTGGCTGCTTTTGGGACAGAAAACACCACCCTGCGGTCATTACTCAGCTTCGACGGGGCAGATGATGGACTTGGTTGTGATGGGGACCCAAACAACAGAAAATTGGCTGCCAGTACTGGAAAAAGGGAAGGTTTCATGTTCTCGGTGTTAACTCCGCTACAGAGGGAATGGCCTTACTTCCCCAGTGCAGCGATGATGACAGAGAAATGAATCGCAAGCATGAGGGCCGTTTGGGGCTCATCGAAGTGACGTATCTACAGGACCTTCCTCAAGCACATCATCCGGCACAGCTCGACGAGGCAGCACGGGACGCAAAGGCAGGCTGTTGGCAGCACGCGCAGCCTGAGACCACCAGCGATTTCTCAGCCCCGGCTGAATCTCACAGTGGAGAGAAACCGAACCTCAGCTACAGTTTGGCTAGAGTAGCGCCAAGTACTCTAGAGGGCAAGGTAATCAGTAAATGCTCATTTCGGGACTAGAGGCGTGTCATTCAAGAGGAATTTGTTCAAACTAACTGGCTTTAGACAGAAGTGGTGTCGCTCATGCCACTGCCATAGTTTTCGGTCCTACTTAGAGCGTCACAGAAGAAAACAGAGATCAAGGAGTGTGAGGTACCGGGGAGACCATGTTTCAAGAGCTCTTGAGCAGGACAGTACTTTACACTGACTGTTGGTTTCTGAGTCCCCAGCCTGCTTCGGGACATGATAAAGGAAAATTTGAGACATCGAGCAGAAGATAAAGTGTTTTCTTACCAAAGTTTCCCAAGCTGTTCTCTCTTGTATCTACTCGCATCTCTAGGGCCTTCACTCGCTGCAGGTCATCTACTCCTGTTAAAACTTTCTGTAAAGAAAAGCAGAAATACATGTGTACTCTCACACAACCAACCAGATGGCACAGGAGCAAAAAGGTGTACAAAGGCTTTCAGCCAGTGCTTTGTCAACATATACTCCAGGTCAAAACGGCTAGATGTGCCATCACATTGAAATAAATTTAACATTCAAAGACCTTTCTTCCTCGTAGCTGCGAATTATTCTAGTCCCACGTAACTTCTACATTGCTTAAAGAGTCAAGGCTGAGGGTTACACTCAAGCTGCAAATCAACGACAGACCTACGTGCCAATTGACTTCATTTAAACAGTATGTCTATGCTTTAAGATTTGCATAAGCCTTGTACTAATCCTCAGCAGACAGGAAGTGTTGTCCTTAAGCGTCACCTGTAATCAAAAAGGCACTAGGTAGCAAAACCCAACAAAACAGGCTGTTTAGCCTTTTAACCCAAAACTACAAAAAGGAAAGATGAGTTCAGCTCAGGAAGCTCACTTTTGTGAGAGAAGGCAATCCTAATTACTAGAATTACAAATTCCTTTGAGAAGATCTAGGCAATGCAAATAGAAGCCTCCAAAATCTTTCTTTGTTTTTGCAAAATCTTAGTAATAGGATCAACCACTGCACGAAGCAAGGGTGTGTGTACGAACGCAGGATCTCTGAAGATCAATAAATGATAAGTAAAACAAAGGCGGATAAAGTTCACTTTATGTTTTCGCACCTCCTTCAAAAGAGGAGTAAAACTGTTTTTCCATGAGATCATGCAGAAGCTATGGGTAAATAACTCAGCCAGTATTTTAAGAAGCAGCTCCACAATGGCTCACAAACCATTCCCATCACACAAAATGCCTGGCCAATACCTAAGTGGAGAGCGTGCACTGGTTTGGAAAGCTTTTCCTCTGACTGACAAGAAGAGTCGATAAGTATTCTGTAAAAAATTGCAAGTGAAAAAAACACCTCCGTGCTTGCAGAGCTTCCCAACTGGCAGAACAGTCACCTGGGGACGCTGGGAAATCCAGCTCAAGTCCCCCTTGCAGCGCTCCGTAAATGCCTTAATTGGCAAATAATATCCGTTCAATTAAAGCTGGTGTACATGACTGATCTACTCTCTCTTCCGAGATTTTTCACATGCTCTAAGAAAAGTAGATATGCTGCTGAAGAGCGCGTTGCGAGCAGCTGTCAGAGAAGCACTTCCAGCTGTGCGTTTGTTTTGCTGATCCTGGTTAATTTGGCCAAGACAGGAATTCCTGAGTGGTGAGCTTGTTTTCTTTCAACACTACACCTGTATGCAAATACTACATTCCTGCCCATTCACGTGTTCGTTGCTTTTTGCAGAGGTTTTCTTTCAAATTCCCAGCTCAAGTATAATATCCCCCTGCACAAAAAAATTAATGTTGCTGCAAGTATGACCAAATATGTCTTCCAAGAAGAAAATTGCTAGAACGTTAACAAGGTTTTGAGTGACTCTAAGTCAAGGGACTTTCAGCGAGAGGGAGCAGAACTTCCCTGTGGTCCCATGTGCAATGGCTGCGTGCTGCAGATGCCGATAATTACAGTATTTAGCTGTATTTCACTACTTTCTGCACACACATACAAATACATTCTTCCCTCAGCTCAGATGAAGAGATCAGCTAGGCGTTCAGTCTGGGATACAGAGAGGTCTTCTTGGCTTGTATGAAAAGCGTAGGTGAGGGCGGTAGTTACGAAATGCAAGTAGTGGCGGATACATTAGTAAAGACGTCTTTATTCTCGTGCCGAAGCCTCCGAGCCATGCCAAGGGCCCTACGCGGACAGGCCCCTGCCTAGTCTTGCCCTTTCCAGCTCAGCTCCCCGCCGACACATGCTGGGGAGTCACAGTACTGACACGTTCCCTTTCAGACCAGTATTAAGGGTCTGATGCTGCAAGTTGCTGGGAGACCTCTATCGCAACCTTCCACGGGCACGTGGAGCACCATGAACTACCCGGGAGGTTCGGCGATCTCCCAGAAATAGCCCGTATAGTTTCTGTAGGAGGAAACAAGCTCAGTTTTAACTACGTGCCGAATTAACATGCAGGTCAGGAGCGGACGGGGTAGTAGATACTCTTACACCAATTTTTGCTTTAAATTTGTTTTAAGGACTTACTTTCCCTCGCACAGATATAAAAGAAGTCATACCCCAATATTAATTTTTTTTCCTATCTAGCAATTAGGTGCATAATAAGTAGCTATAATCATTGCTCAGCGTTGTGTCACTGAACACACAAAACTCAAGACTGTAATCTGCCGGTTCACGTTAGCTGAGCAGCTGTGACTGTACGCAAATCTGGTTTTTTCATATAAAGGCATGCGTATGTGCGCGCATGCATGTAAACACAAAGATTCCCGATGTGACAATTTGAATGTAAAACATCAGACGCCTAAACAGCAAGACGAACACTAATACAACAACTACAAGGCGTCACTGTAGTGAACGTGCCAGCGCTAGGATGAGAACACATAAAAGGGAAGCTCTGAAACTAAACGAGGCTTTGTCATTTTTTCCTGTTCACGGCGTTATGTTTACTACCACCTGCTCACTAGCGCTCTGATCTAACTGTGAGACTAGCTGCGCTTCAAGCAGAAGATCGAACCGGAAGACTTCCAAAGGTCCCTTCAAACCTTTTTTTTAATTACCGTTTTTAAATGATTATACAATTCTAACAAAGGATTTGGCAGATCCAAATTCAGCAAGTTACTTCCATCTCCTTGACTCCTCTTAATTTACCAAGATTTCACACTCACTTCCTTGATCTCCAGGCTTTTTTTTCCCCAAATTCATTTAGCTTACAACTGAGAGGAAAACTTTCTGCTGAGGAAAAAAGGAAACGACTGAGTCATTTCAGCAAGAACCCAATCTGTTGTTCCAGGACCCTCCAGGATTTTCTTCTCCCCACGCGGATGCGTGCATACCATATGAAACACACCCTAACCTCCGGAGCAACAAAACCAACCACCTCCCAACACGTGTTCCTAAGTTTAGAAAACACGATTGGAGCAGGATCAATAAATAGCGAAGTAAGAAGAATACTCCCTTTCTTCTCTGAAGATCACGCACAAATGTGATTAGTTTTGATAACGTGACAATATCTGCAAGACGTTTGACCTTGTAAAATTAATTTATTCTGAGAAGCGGAATGCTTTTTTGTGGAAGTCGGGGAAAAAGATCCTTCGCAAATGGCGGGGAGGGGATGGCGTTTAACAGAAGAAAATCAAAATCTGATTCAAGGCAGGTGGAGCGCTCACTTTCAGTTCCTCCACGCTTAATGAGACATCTGCGCCGTGGCCCCAGTAAAGTTAAAAATTGATTGCCATGCATTAATAGCCAGTTTTCACAACAAAGGGAGAACGGGGAATTTGCTCACCCTGGTATTCTACAACATCCGACGACAACACCCAAGTACAACACAAGCACAGGCAGAGCGGTGAGCTGGAAATACTAACAGGACAGGTACGAATGGAAAAGCAAGAACGCCTACGCACACAGATGAACGTTAAACCATACAACAGAAAACTGCCATTGACCTCTGCCATTTAGCAGAGAGAATAAAAAGAACATCTAACGATACCAACGCCTGCATCAAGAGCGTTTTGACCTGTATCTTGGGCGAAGAGTGTTCGGATATAAAAGGGCTTTACATGACGTTGCGGCAAGGGGGGTGGGCAGCAAGCAGAAACTGCACAAGTTGTGATTAACAGAACAGGGGTAGGTGATCACACAGGATTCCAAAGTGAACATTATGCTGAAACGAGGCCACAGAAAACTACAGACCCTGTAGCGAGCGAGCGTAAGATTTAAGTGAGGTGAGGTGAGGATCAGCTGCGGAGAGGAAGAGAACGGGCAAGAGAGCCATGGTTTTGTAGAAGCTGCCTCACGTGCTCTGCGGTCCAAGGCGGCAAAAAGGAAAGAAAAAAGAAAAATCAGTTTAAGCCAGACTTTGATCTCCTTGGAGGAAAACATCCCAGCAACTGGAAAAAACGTGAAAGAATACAAGTATCCCATGTTTTAGAGAGTCCCTAATAATGAGAACCACTAACGTAGGCTGCTTTCGTGTTTTCACTACTAAATAGACCGCTATCCCCCTGGAAAAAGGGCTAAATGAGTAAAACGTGCAGGCAGAGACTTGCCGCAGGCTGCACCCCAGGTGCCCAATCTTCACAAATTCTGCATAGCTAGACCTTCCAGGCTTCCCAGGCTCAGACTGAACTGCTGCAAGACAGAACAATGCAAGGGCAAGGAGTAAAGCTGAGCATGGACCTCGGAACAAAAACCTTCCTCAGGAACCTCCATCAGGTGTCCAGAAATCTGCCTACGCAACACTGCAGAACTGAGGCCTGTGTCCTTATTTGAACACGAAACAATTTTATTTTAATGAGCACGTATTTTAAAAATCTATTTGTTTCCTTCGCAGAGCACTTCAGCCCATACAATCAATAACTCCTAAAACATTCACAACTGAAACACAATCAAGAAGACATCGCAAATGTATTGATTTAAACAAAACAAACTTTCAAGATGTTTGGTTATCGATGGCACATGGTTCCCTAAAAAAATATGCATGTGAAAACTTCTTTTGGATTAAATGTTTGAACAGTGTCTCTATTTTTACGTTTGCAAATCCAGAGGGAGTAAATTTACGGAAGCAGCGGCTCCCGCTTGATCAACGTAAAGGTCAAAGAATAGACGGGACGTGTTATTAAAACAAGCCATAAACGTCGTTAACGTTTCCTTGACAATGTCATGTAATTTTCCCTTGAGCAGGAAGTATCCCAGCTATGCCAATGCAAATGTTGGGTTCCAGGGCCAGGAGAGGACGGTGCTCAGAAAAATCAGCAGGACAGTATGCATCCATTTAAAAGAGTCTTTGAAATGGAATTCCTTACAAATGTAAAAACACACAATCTTAGAGAGGCAAGACTCCATTAAGTTCAAGAGGGTACACATGAATAACAAAGAAGCTTTTACCATTTTTAAAAACAGCCTAGAATGGTGGGAGAATTTAACTTCTGATCTACATTTTAAAAAATACTACAAAATAACTGACTGCAACTTAACGGGATGCAGGTAACTGCCTTACATACGCTTTTCTGCTTACAATTTACCGTGAACTAAAAGCAGCAACGCTTCAGAAAGAGAAGAATTTCATGCCAGCGAAAGAGCTTCCTAAGGGTTTAATTCAGAGTTTACTGAAGTCAGAGGGCGGCTGTTTTCGTTGCTCTGTCACGGGCTTTGGTTCATGCCCTAAGAAAACAGACTGAGAGCTTCGCGTTGGATGTATGCAGGGTGTTGTAGGCCACAAACGCGTTACAGACTCGTCAAACTCTATGCTAGATTTTAGAAAAAGACCGAGAGGTCTTTGCCAGAGGTTCACATGAGCCAAAGGAAAGTGAACGGCACAGATCATAAGACCATATATCAATTTTTCTCCGGAAAGCTTACAACATACACTGTGTAGAAAGCCATTTTCACATCTCCAAACATTATATAAACACGAAAAGACTTAGCTACTAAGGGAAGAGTAGGTCTGAGAACAACCTGCTGTCTGATCTACAACGAACAGTCAAAATGGTGACCGGTACATGGTCAGGCGACTGGTGCATAAGCCAGTGTCTCTCCACCAGCGCAGCGGACGCGCAGAGGATTACGGACACCGCCGTCACCACCCTGCCCGCTGGGAGCATCCCAACCGCAGCCTGGGCCCCAGCTGTCCTTCACTAATTTCTGTCAAGCTCTGCAACACAGAAACCTGCAGCTCCTCCTCTTAACTCCCGCTCTCAGCCCTCCCTTCCTTCAGCAGGGATACGTGAGGTTACTTTCTGAGCTCCTACACGTCCCGAAGGACCTCACCCTTAATTAGTCTTGAGCAAATACAGCACAATATGCAACCAAGTGTTCCTCCGCAAGAGATTTCAGCATGTCGCTCTCTCTCAACAGGCTGCACGCCAAAATCATTTCCCCTGGTCAAAACAGAACACGGCTTTCAAATGTGCTTTGAAATTTCACATGCTTTGATACATATAGAAAGTGCTTATAGCACTTGCGTAATATTTTAATTGCCTTCTTAGCAGGACAGAGGATTTCACTAATTCAGGAAAAAGTTGTGCTTTTAAAGTCACGTTTCCAATCTCTAGAACAAGGTTAATCTACAAAGCTTCAGATGGCATTAATGAGATCTGTTTAAATTGTAATTACGCTACCTGTACGTCCTGCTGCTTCAAGAAAGCTGGCCACAAAGACAGCAGCATTCGTGCTAGCAATATTTTTGATAGGAAACAAGGTGAAAGGAGGACAAACATTTGATAAATCCCTGTAAGACAGAATCCAATTTATGCAGCAGTCTAACTGTCAGATATGCAACAATCTGCAATCATCACAAGAACAGCTGGAAGGCTAAGTTAACACAGCTCCGTATGTGCCAGTTTGCCTCTTCTACTTCGTTAAGAAGTTGGATGTCTACTCACCAGCTTCCTGGGGGAAAGGTATTCATCCACAAGTAGCTCTCCGTCATCTTTAATCAGCGGACTGGGATTTAGGTTGCCTCGCCGACTCAAATCAGTCACCCGGACTGCAGCTGAGGCCGGACGAGAAACTCTGCCAGGATTCCACTTGAGGTCCATCTCAACGTGCTTTGAACAAAAGGATAACGAGCAGCTTGATTTTTTTCCCCTTTATTTATTATTTTCCCTTTAGCAAAATCTATTTTGACTCCCGTTGCGAGTCAGCAAGTGCCTACAGAAATACAGGCTTCTCTAACCAGAAAGAACCCAAAGCAATGCATCACGTAACGTACACACTCGCCTTTCTTCACCCTCAGGAGCTACCCTAGTCCCACATCTCGGCCGGCTTTGAGTGTCAGCTTTTACAGCGAACTACCGTTTGCAGATACACAAAAAGCAACGTTCTTGTACAAAGAACGTAGTCCAGAACAACCAACTCGGGACGCCGGTCCTTTCCAGCCTTCTCACTACTCCACTCACCCTTCTCCGGCGGCAACGAACTTCCCAGCCACACGGGCCTCCTGCCCACCCATCCCCTCTTGAGAAATGCAAACAGCACTCGGCATCGTTCTGACACGCTCCAGGCTGCAAGTGCCCAGCACCGAGACACGTCCCCACTCCTCTCCGTCCCCACTCCTCTCCGGCGCTTTGAGCTCTGCCTGGAGGCAGCACAGCCAGCAGCAGTCGGGTCTGTACTTGCTGTCCCAAATTAAATGTACCAGCGCTGTTACTGACTGCCCTCCGGGTCAGGCAGGCCATGGCTACTGACTTCTAGTTCTGAAGAGAGTCTTGGAGAAAATAAAACTAAAATACAATTTAAACAGAGCTGCGTATGCTTCAAGCGAGGAACGAAACGCAAACTTTGAAGATGAAGCCCTTCAAAAGCGTCCGTTCTTCAATTCCCGAAGCTATTGCTTTTATAGAAATATTAACAGTTAACTTTGAAATACGAGAATAAGCGTATGTTCACACGTCAAAGTCAAAAAGCGATCAGCTGCACTCTAATGGTACAAGCATTACTATGATTTATACAGCTATTTACTACTACTTGGCAGCAAGGAAGTATCCCAGCTGGAAACGTCGCTGTAACAACACGACGCTAGGCTAGAGAAAAGCCTTCTCGCTCTGCTGAAGGGACACCTGCGGTTTTTCTCTGTTCTCCACTATGAGGCAATACTTATTCTTACTGCTGGAAAAGTAATTAAATAATCAAGCTAATCACAACTGGCTGACAAGGCTTCGGTGGCAGCCAAGACCTGAGAATTAGCCCCTTCCTCCCACCTCACAGCGATAAACGGGGAAACGCAGGAGTGATTTCTGTCAGGAAAAGTAGAAGAAGTTCTGACTGCTCAGCTAGCCATCTCTGCTCGAGAGGACTGACCAGTTAGTAGGTCAGGGAGGTTTACACCAAAGAGACTTCTTGCTCCGACCACTCACGTCCAGTCCAAAGCCTTCCCCTCTGCGCTAGCAAAAGAAATTCAAAAGACCCAGTACTGTCAGAACAAACCGCAGCCCCGATCTGAAGGAGAGCGACAACAAATTAACGATCCACCAAAGCTCGCCCTGCAGGGTCCCCTGGCATTAGGAAGACAGGAACCGAATCCTCGCACCCCTAAGCGCTCCTTCCACACGCTTACCGGCGGACAGGCAACACCCGGGAAGCAAACCCTGCTTTCCCCACACCACTGCATGCGCCTGGCAAGCGTGCCCAGAGAAGCAGCCGACTTCTCCAGTGTGCTGCGGCTGAGCCACGACAACATTGACGGCTTAAAACACATATTAAAGAACAAATTCTTCAGAGACACATTACTCCTTTCAATGTCTCTTAATGGCTTACAAAAGAAACACCCTGAAGTGAATCGAGCAGTGACATTTTAGCTTCTAAAACCTCAGTGCGCCCATAGCAGTGTACGGACAACTGTCGTACTTCTGCCCGTGAAGAGGGAAAAGTGATCTCAAAAACATTATGTGTCTTGGTTTTTGGGAAAAAAAAAATGACCCATAGATTTCTATTATCTGCTGCTTTTTCCAAAGAATGTTAGAATTTCTCAGGCATTTTTCCCCTACTTTCCCCCTACCTTCTTTAAAGCAGGTTAGAATGACTTAGCACAGTGAGTTGCAACAATCATCAGTTGTCCAAGGAAATTCAAGAACCTTCTGAGATACGAAGGTCTTCTGGTGGTGTCTTTATTTTCCTAAGAAAGAACTATTTTAGTCAGTACCTGACTTGGATTAGAGTATCTGCCATATAAATGCTGGAATACCTCAACAGCTGCACAAGACTCGTGTTGGATCGTGTGCAAGTACCGGTGGTTCCCTCTGATTCAAGCGAGGATCGTGATCATCCGGAGATAATCCCGTACGCTATCGGAGCCGCATGGAGCGATAGTCAGAAATCACTGATGTAACGTGTGAGAGCAAAACCTAATGCGGTAACAACAGGATGGCGTAGACTCAGGCTGTAAAGAGTCAATACACTTGCATAAAACAAATTATTGTTCTCCTTTCCTCAGTCCATCGCTATTACATTTCAGAACGTCATCCAACCTCTGAAACGCGTGTTGATACAGCACTTAACTTAAGGTTTGACAGGGACATCAATTTGTGGCTTAATATCTGAAGTAGCGCTTCCAGTTTTATACTTCCCGCTATTGATCTGCCGCTTGCAATTATTGTAACACTGGATCAGCGAGACGAAAAGTATTTTCATTACAAATTGTCTCGGATCAAACAGAGTTATTGTCAGCAAACAAAACTAGTGATTTTCTGACGTGCTTCCATCACTTCGAAACTTTCTCCAGAGAAGAACCTTCGAGTGAGCATGGATCAAAATAACAGCCTCAAAACGAGGAATGCAGAAAAGCTAAGGGCGCAGGAATCCTAGTGGTGAGGTACCAATCGTACATAAAAATCCATAAGCCTCCAAAATGGTTTACAGGGACTGGAAAGACTTTGGTGTCATTAAAGAGCTCTGAGAATTCACGAACCTGACGACCACTCCACAGAGAAGACGGTCGTGTTCGATAGCTGTTGGATCTATACGCTGAATGGTAACGCTGATCATTCCTGCAAGACTTTGTGGGACCAACGAGGACGGAAGTTAACTGCACCTGCCACAAACCTTCAAGAATTCAACGGGAGAGCAAAGCAACACCAGTAAGGAGATGAGAGTGTCAGGAAAGAGAAAATGGCAGAAAAAAAATAACAGAGTTTTGTCCCGCATGTGAACATTGAGAAGAATGAAAGAACGAAGGCAATCAGTGTATTAGCTTTTGCAGGATTTGACTCGGCAGGCTCTTACACACGCGGATAACTAGAAGCAGACAAGCAGGGAGCGCAGGAGAAATCAATGACCAGGGCAGCGAGATGGAAGGTCTCAAATTCTATGGACATTTTCAACATACACAGAGCGATACAGTTAATAAAGATCATTAGTAAAACTAAATGATCCTTGGAACAACACGTTATTCGAAATCCCTGCAGAATCCTGTGATTTGCTAGAAAGAAATTGGCAGAGAACAGTTATTTGATGTTCCTAGGGTCCGACAAACTGGTACAAGTCCAAGATTTGATTTTCCTGCTACAAGATTTATCGAAGAGTCAACGATAGGATCGTGTATTCCTCATTAAATCTATATTAATACGCATTTCAAATACAGCCACTGCCAGAAATGTTTGATTCCGTATTAATTATGGCTTCTTAAATCTGGGAATGACCCTTTGAGTTGTGTGACCAGGCATGACGATTTCTAGCGCAGCCTCCAAGGCGTTACCTAAAGAGCTTGTCCAAGCAGTTAGTCTACCGTTTAAAACAAACAAAAAATCCCAAACAACAGTAATCAATGCAGATCTACTCTAGGAAAGACATATACCTCTCTGTATTAACATCCCATACCAAAACCAATCTGTGCTCCCTTAGGCCAGCTTCTGGGCCAGCACCCTCTGCTCCTGCGGCTGCCCCGACAGCTCCCCTGGACCGGGAGGAGTGCCATTTCAGGCAGGGTACTGCAATCTGTACGCCCTTATCTTTAGGTCACCAGGCTGGAAATTCTCTAGAAAAAGCCACTGGAGAACCATTGCGCTATGCACCCCTTCACGCCAGCAAGCTCGCGCTGCAAACTTCCATTTCTCTCGCCCTGCGTAACGCAATTGGTGTTTGTTTCATCCAGAATCACAAATGACAGCGGTGCCCATACTGCTAGCACTGCCACAGAACGAAAACAAAGAATTCTGTGTTTACTAAGGGTTTGACAAAAGGTTTGGTTTGTAAGTTCCAGAGGAACTACGAGCGCCCTTTTAAGCGTAACTTGGTGCAAGCGCACTGCAGATAACCTCTTCTGGAAAACAACCGTTTGGGCAGCTGGGATTTACTATGAAGTCATCAGGAAACTGCTGTTACAATAATCCGCCCCTAATGGCAAAACCAGATCCTGCTACGTTTGTGGAATATAAAGCACCCTACGACACACCACTCCATTTCAGCAGGTGCAGCTTCTGAAAAGTTGAAAAATAAAAGATTGACCTGGTATTCACGGGAACCTTTCTTTTCCGTATACGACTAAACGACCTTGTTCTAATCTTCCGGTTTAGTTAAGCAGGAGGAGGTAACAACTGCTTCAGTAATGCCGCTTAAATATCAAGGGATCATGTAAACACTACAAAGAGCATCCATAAATACTCCACTTGTGTGGCCCACTAACAAAAAACGGCTTTTATGAGCATGCTGAAACATCAAGATATCAATATCCCATCTAACGTAATCATAAATTCACTGACTTCAATGACACTGAATGACTCCAGTGCTTACAACTATGGTTTTGTCTCACCGCTCAGCCAATTCAAGGCCTTGGCTCAAGCACCTACGTTTGCACGTAAAGCAAGCGCACCGATCGGCCTCGTTGTTTACCTTCCTTATTTACGGTTTTACGAGCTGTAAGAGCCAGATGGTGCTCTGGTGTTACGCATAAATCCTGCTCTACAGTTGCCGTGACCGCAGTAGGTAAGCCTCGGGGTCTGTGTCCCACACGGTGCTCGGGGAAAGTTCTCGGGAGCTTCACGGGCTTTGCACTACCCCCGCGCACGGAGCTGAGGTCAAACGGTGTTGTCGTCCAAACCAGCAGTGATCCCAGAGGAGAGAATGCAAGCTACAAACCCAGAGTAGGTGTGAGCCAACGCCCTGGAGATAAAAGGTGTTCCGCATCCTTAAAACACAGGGCAGTAATAAATAAACAGGCAATGCATTTAAATGCCACCCATTCCTCCTTTATATATCTACAAATTGCATGTTTTAAGAGAGCGGGCTATACAATACTTTCCCAGATGCTGCTGAGGAGGTTGTAAGGCGATGAGAACTCTTTTATGACGTGTGCTGGAAACGCCTCTAAATTAAATCATTCTGGAGCCAGCTGGTCAAATGTTTTCCTGATAGCCGGATAAAAAGCAGATCGCTCTCTATTATACCTGCTATCACGTGTCAAAGAAACAAAAACCCAAAGTCCGATCAATTTTTGGTTTGGTTTTTTAGAGTCCTGTGGCAGCAGGGGATCGATGGCCATTTCTGCCTGGCCACAAGCATTCCCCGATACTCTCTGCAGTGCAAGCCTACAAGGAGCGGCTGTGAATGAACGTGGATTATCTACACCCTTGGCTGAACTGCAAGATGCTACAGGCTGAGACTGGGGGCTCTTCTCATACAGGTGAGCTTCCAGTGGCAGGAAAACATCTCAAGAGGCTCTTCTGCTCCCTCTCTGTGCCCACTCCTCCCCACAGTCAGCCTAAGAAGAGCGAAGCAGGCAGCAGGATGTGGGGGCAGCTGGTGAACAACGGGGGTTACGGAAAAACGGAGCTCCAAGGTACCCGTGCCTTCACCGCCAGAAGGCTGCCAAGCGATCTTACGATCATTTCAGTTAGTGGAGGAGATAGGAGCAAGTCCCTCACCATTTTAACTTCAGCAAGGTAGCCAAGGATCGGGAAGCTGCATCTGGCTTTTCGTGGCCGCAAGTTTTTAATCAAACCCTGTCCGGATGTTAAATAAGGAAGAAATGAGGGCTGCTCTGTTTAAAATCCTCCTGTACGGGTCCTGTCACAGGCAGCTAATGCAGAGGTACACAGGACCCAACGGATCTGTGCTTGTCACACGCGCAGATTCTGCCTTAAACGTAGATGTCACTGGAGCTGAAGACTGGGGAAAATAATTAGCTTGGGCAATTCTAAGATTACAGTTTCAGCCTTGTCAAAATTAAAAGTATTCAACTATAATGTTACTCTTCGCAATTATTCCCAGGGTACAGATATTAATTTAAACCACAGCACTGGCTTAATTAAGTCTTTTGTTGGGAAATGCTTCACATCCTTCTTTTTGGGCCTTACCTCCGATACCCCATTCTTATTTCAGAAGACAGAACGCACAGCTAAGTGCATCCTGCCAGGCTCAGTTAAGATTTGATCTCACGTTTAATACTCCGGAGGTTATCTCAATATCTACTGCATATTCTGTTAACCTTCAAAGGACAATAACCCAAACAATTCTTTTCCAGAAACATCAGCCGGGTCACCCGTTTCCCCTTCTCGCATTCAAAAGGCCTAATTCAGCAACTACTGAAACGGCGGGTGCTAGGCACGTTACTGGTCCCACCGAGGAAGGACACAGACAAAGCAAGGTTCTGCAGAGTCAGTACCTTTTTAAGATCAATGGGCACAGTCAGGAAAACAAGACAAGTTCTAGGGCATGCAAACCCCTTTTCACGCCACAGGCGCTTATCCGTACCCTCCAAGCTCAAAGCGGAAATGCAACTCAGTTTCACCCACTTCTAAAAACACTACGTAAAAGGGGGTGTCAATTGTTGCAACGCTGGGACAATATAAAAAAAAAAGTTCTCTCTCATTGCAAACTTAGTTTTGCTTTGGTGTTGACCTAATTATCCTTTCCTGTCACACGTAAAACCTTCTCACCCTGCACAAATCCTGCTTTTAACCCGGCCTTGCCGCCTTTACCTGGGGCTGAAGGCGAGGGCCCTCCGCAGCAGCTCACGCTCTCCCTCCTCGTTATGAAGCGGCTGGGTAAGTCACCCGAACACCGGTCTCTCTCCAGCACCTTCCCCGATTCCTCCGGCACGCCCAAAGGTCTTGCAGGCTCTCTCCGTTCACTGGGATAACACCACCGCAGTGCGGCTCAGTTTTCTGAGCCGCGAGAAGATGCGGGGTCTCCCTGCGCAGGCGAGCACAGGCTCCGGTCAAGCTTACAACAGCGCTGCTCCTTCGCAGGCTGCTCTAACCCATCGACCCGGGACCGACACTCCAAAGCTGCAGAGAAGAAAAACTCTACCGTTTTGGTCTTCAAAGCATTTTTAGGACCCACCATCTAGAAGATTTTCCAGATTCCACCTAAGAAAAGGACACCAAACCCAGACTTCTTCCCCAGCCGCTGCTGCATTGCGTTAACGAGCCCTTTGAAATCCAAGCTTCCGCGCAGGAGGAAAACGCGTCATACGGGGCATTTCTGAGCTCCGACGCGCTCTGTTGTCCCCAAACAATTTCCAGTCCGCTTTATTAGGTAATTAAGGTGACTGAAGCAACAGATGCCGTGGCCTGCAAAGCCGTTTGAAGAGCCGTTTGCAACGCTGGGATGTTTCTGATTTCCAGGGTGTTGCTCACATGGGACACACTGTATGAAAAGAGCTGAATTCTAGCTGAACTCATCGGACAATACTAACCGGCAGGAGATGCCGCAGGAGCTTAGTTAGTAACAAACACTCCCAAAATTTTAGCAAGGGCAAAAGAGGACTTTGCAAAATCAAATTAGGCTACTAACGAGGTTGCAGTTGTAACTGGCTGGCTGGGCCAAGGCAGATGCCCAGCTAGCTACTGCAGTCAGATGCTTAAAAAACAGTATCAGAAGCAGAGGCAGGCCAAAGCGATCCTTTCCTCGGCATACGGTTTTAATTCCCGGCAATCAGCTGCTCAGTAACTCCCCAAGCCAAAAGGTGCCTTGTGTTCGACAGTCGGGGGCGTACGCACAAAAGCGATTGTTTGTCGTGTCTCCAGACATGACAAATAGCCATCCAACGACTAAAGAAACCACAGGAATTTTATGAGGACGCAGTTTTTAAAAAGGAGAAAGCGCATTTTTGCATCGTATTTGTTTAAATTGTGGAAGACGCTGGCACGGGTTGCTGTGGAGGCTAAAACTGTGAATGAAGCAGTTAGATAGAATTATGGAGGATTCATCCACCTGTCCGTACCACCCACTGATTTATAGCTTTCTTTTGCACCATCTCCTTTTTCCTCTCCTCTTCTCACTGAAGAGTCTCATTTATTTTGTCCGTTTTCCGTTTCTCATCTTCGTTGCATTTCACGGAAGCAATTTCAGTTGTGTCGTTTACCCTCCAGGGCGATGAGAACTGCACGTAAGACTCAAGATAAGGCCACGGGGACGATACGTGACTTCACGCTGTTTTCAATTGCTCTTCTTACAAGTTTTAACGCTGTTTGTCTTTTTGATTAGCTGCAAGATGGTATTTTCAGAGAACTACCACAGTAGCCTAACGCTTTCTCCCAGGTAGGAATAATTTACTTCAAGCCCTTCATTCTATATATGATTCTTTCCCCTATGTTCATTGCTTTGAACTTGGGTGAATACTCTGATGAAATTAAAAAAAACATACTCGAGCACTACTTACGCTAGTAGCGTTTTTAAAAAAAAAGAGAAGCCAAAGTAGTATTCGAACTGAACTCTAAAAAATTCAATTAAAACTCAAGATGCAAAAAATGTACAATAAACAGACGGTGTTATGCTGTACTTCAAATACTGCTTCCTGATGTGAGACACTGCAAAGGAATGAGTGCTTTCTGAATTTTTTTTTTTTTTTTTAAATAAAATCATATAATGCTGCTTTGAACTGGCCAGGGTCCACAGTCTTTTCCTTTCAATACAGATAACGTTAGCCTTTACTACATCTACCATGGCAAATCTGCTCTTCTGTCTCGTGTTATAGCAAGTACCTGTGGCCCCACTGATATAAAGCAGGTTTTACTCCCAGTTGTTCCTCATGCCCGCATACGAATCTACAGAAAGAGTAAAACCACTGACCATTTTACTAACAAATTAAAATTATGCAGATATACCTAAATTAATTTCTGAAAAAAGCTCATTAATTTTCTGATTAAAGAAGAACCTCTTTGTAATTCCTCCCGAATAAATATTAAGCCGTTCCCGTTAGCGACAAACACAGCAATCCCAAACATTAATGGTACTATTTTGGAGCACTGAATTTTGCACTACTTCAAACTTAGAAAATAAATGTGGTTTCTTCAACTGTGTCCCCTAAGGGGCTTCAGCTAGATAAGCACGTGCATCATCACCATAATAAATGATAACATCACTCCAGTGCAGTGCTAAACTCACACCTGGTCTCCCATTGAACCTGAATTCTGCTTTTACACAGAATCACGTCCCTCGAGCTGCGCAAGAACAGGCTGGTGGCGTCCCAGGCCACGGGCAGAGCCTGTTCTCTCTTCCACTGATGGCAGCGTACGATCAAACTAATGAATTGAACCGCCCGTACGTGGATGTATCCACATATCAATTCTTGAGAGATCAGACTGTCACGGTTTAAAGCTGGGCTGGCTGTTAAGCGAACGACAGACGCTCTTTGTTAACCCCCTCCCTCCCCGAAGTGGGGGGGAAAAGAGAAAAGGGAAAGAGACTTATGGGTTAGGACAGTTAAAACAGCTTTAATCTAACTACAATAATAGTGTATACTATATAATAATGAAATATACACAAATATACAAAATGTACAAAACCGATATTGAGCTGCCCCCCCACCGATGACCAATACGTCACCCGGAC
>VZSC01014752.1:74138-93063 GCA_013398225.1 Steatornis caripensis
CCCCCCCCCCGGCAACCGCCGCCGCGGCACCCGGCCCGGCGCTTCCGGCTCCGCCCCCGCCCCGATGCTCCGCCCCCATGTCCCGATGCTCCACCCCATGTCCCGATGCCCCGCCCCATGTCTCGATGCTCCACCCCATGCCCCGATGCCCCGCCCCCGACACCGATGCTCCGCCCTCCCCCGGGCCGGCGCCCCGCCCACTCCCGCGCGTGCTGCGGGGGGCACCGAGGGGCGCGAGCAGCGGGAGGAGGAGGGCCGGGGGCCGGGGCCCTTCGGGGGCAGGCAGGGACCCCGGCTGGGAAGAGCAGGGGCAGGGCGGGGAGAGCGGCCGGGCGGGAACGGCCGCAGCGCCCTGCGCGGGGTGGCCGCGCGGCTGAGGGAGTCGGGTCGAGGCCGCCTCTGTTCCCCACAGCGCCCGGAACCTTCTGTGCGCGCCGGCGGGTGACGAGTGGCGCCGCCGAGCACGCGGGCGACTCCGCAGCCCTGCCGGCATGCCCGCAACAGCTTCCCTGCGGCCCCCGCTCCCGTAGCTCCGGCGGCGCGTGGCTGCGCGCGCGACCGCAAAACACGACTTGCGCTGCGCCACGCGGCTGTCTTCCCCGAATCATTCTGCGTTCCACAAAACCCCAAGAAACAAATGGATGAGAAGATTACATTTTCAGACCACAGCGGCCAGAAGAGGAGACACAATGGCACAATGAAGTTTGTCACCATGCGGATGCCGCCGCGGCTGTGGTTCGGCTGCTGTCGGCGATGCGGCCGGGCGTCCCTGTCGGTGCAGGAGCGCAGCTCGAGTGCGGCTCCGTGAGCAGCGGTGTGCTGCGCTTTCCCCCTTCACCACCTCCCGGCTGGAGATCGCCGTGGCATCGTCATGCTCCCTTCTCACCGTTCAGCCCCGTTACAAATAAAGAATACTTGTTTCGGCGGTGGGAGGTGTGTGTGCGGGGGGGGGATTTTCCGGAACATCAGAAAATCACAGAGCCGTCAGCGCCGAGCGCACGCGCGGGGCGCAGACGGGCCAGCGCGCAGGAGGAACTTGCTGTGGTTTAACGAGTTCCCGTGCATCCGCAGAGCCATCTTAACGCACCACATTAGTAGCCCTTCCACTCTCTAAACCCGACCTGTTTGCTTCCCCTTGATACGATTTGTTTTAAAAAGCGAGGGACTAAAGCACAACACAGGCGGTTTTCACAGCTCCGCTGAGAGGCAGTAATTGATTAAACCAGGTTAATTCAATCATCGGGACTCATCTGTCCATAAATTAAGTTTCCCTGTTCGAACGCACGCATTGCCTGATCTTTTAGGCTCATCGCAACGCATTTATTCAGCGCATCGCCCTTACCGTTCTCAGTCACGCTTAGGAGGAATCCACACTTCCACACCTTAGATACAGGATTCAATAAACCAGGCACCCAGGAACATACGATCACACCCTCGGCGGTCCCACAGGAAAAACCCGCTTTTTCAGGGGTTTTCCTTCGGGATGGCAGCCGGTGTTTTCCTGGGAGCAGCGCTCAGCAGTGTTTCTCCTGAAGGGGTGGGAAGGTGGTAGGTCTGGAAGGGGGACGCGGAGTCCTGCCTGCTGTTGGAAAGAGGCTGGGGTCTTGAATATCCTACCTGCACGCACACCTCCGATACGCTCCGTACCTCTGCGAGGATGTCGGAGAGCAGCAGCTGCTGCTGGTGGATTGCATCAGCGTTTCCTCTGCAACAACATTAAATTTAGGGTTTGGAAAATACTGTCTTAGACCATAGGTCAGGAAATGTGTTGACTACCCTCTTGCAGGGTCTGACGGCCAACTAACGTCAGAGAAAATCACCAGGGGCCTGATTTTCCAAGGTGACGAGCGCACTCAGCCCCACCTGGTGTCATTGCAGTCCAGCTGCCCGTCTTCACAGGAAGGAAAGCAACGGGCCTCGGCGCGCTCCAGGAAGGTGGCGTGATTCAGTGAAAACAATGCTGAATCAAGCATCTGCCCCTCGAATTTTATTCCCAACTCTGCCATTTATCTTCCAGGTAACTGGTGCAAGTCACCCTGACTCAGTTTCCCCCGATACCTGTCCCTGGGACACACTCCTCAAAGGTTATCTCCAGAGTAAGTGTATCTCGCGTGCACACATCTGCATGGTAGTTTACTTCTTTTCCTTGTTTTGCTGGAAATAATCTCGTTACGGCCAACCCAGCCTGAACTATTAGAAACCAACCAAAGAAATGCATCATTCAGCCACTGAGCAAGAGAAAACTCTGGCACAGTTACAGGGTAAATACAGGAGCTTTATGCCTGCCCTGCTCAGAGTTACTGTAATGGTGTTGGCACCATTCCCAGAGCTGAGCTAAGGTCAGTGAGAAACCTGTAAATTAATAACCGTGGAGCCGATGGGATCTCTATCCAGGAACCACGTCGTACGTTCACGAAGCTTTATAGGAAAGAAAAGTTATGTTTCAGTTTTGCCAAGAAATGTTTAAAATGTTTAAGTCTTAACATTGACAACCAGCATCCCCTGGACCTCCCTGGAGGTGTTGGGCCTGATTCTGATCTCACCACCACGGGAACGCCACGAAATGGGCTAGTCTGGGTTAATTATATTGGCGCTACCCAAACGAACAGCGATCAGGTGAAACTTTCTCTGAAACCCAAGCCCAGACGAAACCCTAGCTTTTCCTTTGGAGTCTTATCTCACAAAGAAGAGATTCATCCGTCCTCCTGGTTTGATCCAGTCACCCCAGCCACTAATTAATATTATTCATTAACAGCTAATTGCTGCTGTCGCTTGCGTTGTTAACACTTACATTGTACTGCAGCCGGCAGGACCAGAGGGGGCTTTCTGGCCAGAGGAACCGGTTTTCTGCTGTTGCAGGTGACCACATAAGAGACGGCTAGAAACCTGCCGGTCTCTTCCCCCGCCTTCTGAAAGATTGGTCCAAAGCCCCTCTCTGAAGATTACAGACCTCCTAATTTATAGGCTAAAATTATTTACTGCCAAGTTATACCTGCTTGTTCTTTTGCCAAATTATTTTTCAGCTTAAAACAACTCTTCCCCCCTGATGTTTGCATTCCTGATCTATTTACGGGGCCCACTGTCATCTCCTCTGGACATTTATTTCGCCAAGTCATACAAGCCAAGCTCAAAACCTCCTGTCGTTAAAGACAGGCTCGCAATTCTTTTTATCGTCCCAGTTTTATTTTCCAGCTTTTCTTTCTCAAAGGTGGGAGACCAGAGCGGTGTAATCTACTTCAGGCGTGCAGTAGAATAAATACTCTCCCTCCTCTGCTGTGAATGTCTGGTATATCCTGGGGTCACATTATCAAGGTCATATCAAATTGGTCGCTCGTAATCAGCGACTGTTAAGGTGGGGTTCCTCTCTTTCTTTGCCCTCCCAGTTGTGAAGACAAGCAAAACGGAAGTCCCTGCTGTAGTAAAAGGTTTGTAAGTACGTGACCCTGCCCTGTGTACCACTACATTTTATTCTATCCCTGTTACCCCATCCCCTTTTCCCGTCTTCCTCTGACGACACCCCTGAATTGCTAGCAAATGTCGTTAGCATGCTTCTGCCTTTTCCAAACGGCACTAACAGAAATGAAGGCAAATATTGTCCGTAAGGACCTGCGCTACAAATGATGTGTTTCAGCCTGACGGTGCCCCTCGCAGCGTCATCTCTTCTCCCCACTAGCCAGCCCTGTAACCACCGTTTCGTCTTGCGAGAATCGCTCTTCCAGCAGAGCCACCGATCCCCTTTGGGACACAGCACTGAAGGCTGTCCTAGAGTCCCAACCTAGCAGTATTTTTTTCATCTAGAAGATTAGCCCTCGTACCAGAGGTAGGTATAATCCGCTTTTGGTACAGTCTTGCCGCGTTTTTCCATGTCTTTACTTACGCTCGCAGTCAAAATTTGTTCTAAAATGTTAGAGGTCAGACCGACGTGTGTGTGTTAGCCTACGTCTCCTCTCTCCTGCCTCTCGGCTGCTTCAGAGCTGGCGTGCGTTTGCAGTCCTCTATTTCTGCAGCACCATCCCAAATGTGACAATTTTGTTTAAGATGTTCTTTCCGTACAGGAAGGCAGAAATTACTCAGTCCCCAAGTAAAGTGTATTAAACTCCTGAAATTTTGCTTGGCCCCTGGGTAACTTCCATTCCTTCCGGCTTTCATTAGCCGCCCTGCCACTGCCACAGTGCTGCACATCTCTACTGAAAGCAGAGGAACAGGGATTACTTTAGCTGTAAGTCCACACCCAGACGATCCTTAGGCTTGCCCCACTGGGGTTTGATTTTCGTCTGTTCTTGATCTTTACACAAGAAGGTGTCACTGCAGCTAACGCAACCAGGTGAATACCATGCATGGTAAAACTTGTGCCTCCAGAAGCCTATTATTCCGAGTAGATAATACAGAGCAAGGATATTCATCCCTATGTTGTACATCAAGGCAAAATCAAAACTAATCTGAGATTAAGTGTGGAATTCGTACTGTGGCACTGTTACCTCTGTCCAGACTGCTGCTCTGCTGGGAAACGCTCCCACCTTCTTGTATTGCATGACAAACAGAACGCTGACAACCTTTGGTACTTCCTCTATCCGTTCAAAACCAGCAACTACCACAGCGTTTTGAGAAAAATCAGCTCAGGTCTGCAGAAAAAGCTTCGGTTGAAGTCTTGAGTATGGCATTAACCTCATTATTTCAGGTGCTTGAAGCGACTGCGTTCAGAAGATGATGTAAGAACATTTTCAGCCGTGGCAGGTGTTAGGACTTCATCCTCAGAAGCGACGAATGGGGCCAGGGGGGAGTGAGAAGTGATCCAAAGATCCGGAGGATGACAGGAGTCTGTGAATTGGATTTATTTTGCTGTCACTGCACCTGGCGTGAAAAGAAAGGGCAATGAGAGGATCCAGTTAAAAAAAGTCTTCTCTGACTCACTGAATCCCGGCATTTGTTTTTGCTCCTTTTCACAGGCTTATGTGAATTCATAAACTGCAATCTGAAAAGAAATCTTCGTCAGGCAACGTGGGGGATTTTGTACAAAGCTGTATCTTTGCAAGCTGAACTGGACCTAGAAAAAATTCCGCTAACAATTTCTATAGAACATTTTAACTCACACTGGAAGACGGATGATCATAGTTTTTCTTTGTCCTTGCTTCTGTGTACGAGTAAACTGAACTACTGATGTCACCAAAGTCGTACAGAAACCACGTGTCATGTCTGAAAGCGACCACGCGCTCCAGAGGTCCTGAGCTAGGTCCTGAGTGACAGAGCCTGCCTCCTCTCACCGCCGCACGCTCGCTCAAGGAAAACCAGCGCCCTCCTTGGCGTGGCAGAGATTCGGGGTAAGTTTCTGCAGTACTAGAAGGGAATAAACCCAGCAAACGGCACCTTCTCGTGGTGGAGGGTCTCTTAGAGAAAGGTAAGCTTCAGACAGGCTTCAACGGTGTTGGGATATCTCGTCGGCTTAAGCCCTGGTCAGCTTCAGCTCTGCTGAGAGGGAAGAACTCCGGTGGAATCCCACTTCCTTTCAAGCAATACGCAGTCCAGATGCCACAGCTGAGGGCTCTTTCCTTCCTTTGTACTGCTGCTTTACAAATGCAGGCTTTTGGTTCACGACAAAGTGATTCTGCCCAGAAGCGGTTGCATCACAGTGGAGTCGAGATGATCCATCGGGATGAAAGACAGGAGGCAGCAAAGGTGAGACAGGGCACTGTATTAATATTTGAGCCACCAAGCTAGGATTTCCTAATTCCAGAAGGGCTTGTCTCCTAATTCTTCCTTTATTTTAATGAAGAGTTGTAAATGAAAGAATAAATAAATAAATAACGGTAAGATTTCTCTCCCTTCCCATTTTTATGGGAAAAGGGAAACAAAAGCTTTTCTATCTGCAAAAATATTGAGACCCAGAAAAGCATGCTTGTACTCCCTTGTTTATAGCACTCCTGACTCAAGACGAATCGATGGTAGCTTGAAATGCCTGTGTATAAAAGAAAGATTATTGTTCTGTGTCTCTCTTCCAGGCCACCTACCTGTCTCAATTTCTTTTGGGACAAACTATTTCCTGGTTTGGGAAACCTCAAGGACGCTATCTGCACACATCGGCTCTTCCAGGGAACGGCACCCTGTCCCACGGCGCGGGACAAGTCTAGAGCTGCCCCACAGCCGCCAGATGGTAATTTTTGCCGAAGACCTGGTAGGTACAAAACCCGGCGTTGTTACAACTGTAGTGCCGCTATAGCGGTTTCGTTCTGTTTAGGAGCATCGCAGTGCTTGCTGTGGTAGAAATCCTCAGCAAGAGAAGGTCTTGCTGAGAGGGCTTAAAAATGGCAGGCTTAAAAGAAAAATATAAAAGGAATAGTGTTGGCTGCGGGATTAACGCCCCTGGGACACAGACGGCCTCTTGCTGATGCTGCTAATAATTCACACCTGGTCCACATTGTTGGTGGTCCTCGCACTTCTGGGATGAATTCCACGGTCCATGATTGAGTTACAACTTCATTTGCAACATCAAACTAAGAGAAAAATGAATTGTTACTGGAAAAGCATTAAGGTCAGTGACTGTTTCGCTACAGATTTTCAGGAGCTTCACTCCTTTGCAGTGTAAAGAAATGCGTGGCCTCACTGTGCTTTTAGGTCTGTTTTGCCAGCAGGCATTCCTTGTGAAATTCATCTAGCTGTCTTCAGGCAGGGGAACCAGCAGCTTTGTGATGCGTACTTGCTTTTTGCGCCAATGCAAAGCCACCACAAAGTGTGACCAGATCAGAAAGGTGCCGATTTAGATTCACTTCCCAGCTGCGTAAGTGACAATGGTTGCGGCTTTTAAAAAACTTACTCAGGGCAAAGCACCAGTTTGCATGCCATTACACCACTAGTTTGCATGCACTTTGCACAGTTCTAAGCTTACTCTGGATGCAACTCATGTACACCAAGGCTTTCAGCCATCGCCGCAACAGCACCGCTGCGAGCCGTGCTGTAGACAACAGCTCTGGCAAAAGTCCTTCACAAATCCCTGTCCCACAGGGGAAGAAATAAGGTGGCTGGGGCACAGTCTGCAGCGCAAACGCAGGTGTGCAGAGCTCAGCTATGTATTCAGTGTTTACTGGCTAGCTGCTGGTTTGTGGAAGGCAGATTTTCCAGGTTCAGTTCACCTCCTTTTCTAGAGAACTGAGCAGCTGGACGTGTGCCTACAGTTGTTTGCATAGGGTGCTTCTTTCTCCTTCGGGATACTTGCCTCACAACGCGTCCGGTGCTTGGCAACCTCGAGAGTGAAACAGAGAGACTGAGCAGAAATGAATAAATAAACAACCAAACCACGGGGGTGATCCCAAACCTCCTGAAGGTAAAGGAAGTGATTTCCAATCGCATCCACCATCTAGCCTACAAAGAGGTGCCAAACTAACTTTAAGCTATTGGGCTTTCCAAAACTACCACCTCCACAAAGACGGTATTCACACAGCGTTGTGTTGACTGACAAGCATCATCGTAACTCCTGGTCAGCGATCATTAAAAGAAAATCCTTGTTCCAGCACATGCTTGGCTGCGACAAGAGTTGAGTGAAACTGTTGGCTGCTGCATGCAATGCGTACAGGATCTTAAAACACAAGAGTGAAAACGCCTGTTTGTCACAGAGTCAACATCCCAGCAGGGGCAGATTCTGTACCGCACCACACACCTTTTCGTTTGCGATTGCACGTGTGAGTTCCTTCCTCAACATTTATACAGCAGCCATCTAGGAAACACGTTCAGGGAGTATCCTAGTACTTGCAAGCACAGCTTTCTGATACGCCCTTTTTTTAACCAAGACGTTAGGCAAACGTCTTAGCTGCTGAGAAACAGACGTCCCTGGGACCACCCTACACCGCTGGTCAGTCTGGAAGCCTTCCTGCTGTGTGCATGGTGCATGGTCAAGCCCGACGTACGTGGGAACCAGGGCTGCTTGTTTTGGAGGCGCGCTCCCCACCGATGCAATGGGAAGGACCAGGAAGCAGAAGGGGTTTGGCACTTGAGGGCTCGGCTAGCTCACCAAGGTAGCCAGGCGTTAGGGCTAATGACAAAGCTCTGTCTGGATGGAGAGAGAAAGGAGATAAAGTAAATGAAAAGCAGGAATTAATCTGAGGAAAATTTCAACCGTGGTCCCCGAAATGCCACAGGTAAGGAAAGATCTTAGAGTAGGAAATGTCTCTAGCTTGGGCATGGCAACATCTGAGCACCTTTCATCCAGCAAATTCCTAACGCTGTTTATGCAGGGACTTTGTATTCTCTTCCCTGCTGCAGCATAGTATCTGCTTAAGCCCAACATTTTAAAATACCTCTGCTCACGGAGACGGGCAGGTGACTCGGCTCGAACGTGCAGACCTCAGCCTGGCCCTTTGGCGGGTGCCGTCATACCGCAGCACAGCTTGTGAAATCAACAGCTACGATAGGTTTCTGGACAAAAGCATGCCAGCTGGATGGTAGGTCCGCTTGCATCTGGCATTACAACTTACGTTACCATCTAGACTATCTATGGGTATCAACCCATCTACGGACAGAGCTGCTCCGGGGTCTGGGGCGGCCCTGAGTAGCCGTGGGCTCAGGCTGGGGCGTGCTGCTCACCGCTGTACCTAAGCCGGCTGAATGACGACTCCGAACGAGGTGCAATTTTCCTGTCAACAACGGGATCGTTAGTACGAGCGTCAGCAGGCTTCAGATCAAATCCCTTTCTTGGAGTGACGCAAAGGGAGCAGGAGGTGTTTTTTGTTGAACCTAAAGCTGAGCTCCCCTGCTCCAAGCTGCAGCACACGGACAGTGGGAAGTGCTTGCAGACAGAAGGGTCTCTGCTCTCTAAGCCTGCCTGGCTCCTTGCCCAAGCTTCAGATGCAGCTTGTGAGGGTTTGACTTGAGACAACTTCATGGATACCGTGTGGGTGCTGGAGGCAAGGGACGCCAAGAAAATGAGAGGTCTGTCTGTCAGCTGATCTGTTTCCTCAGTTTTCTAACGCAAACCCTTCATTCCTGTAAATATACTCTGCCTGCTGCTATAGACAGGGTATGGTTACAAGTGTGACGCTGTGAGAAAAGGGTGCAATACATGAACAAAAACGGAAGAGCTTTTCACCTACAGACCACATCCCTTATACATAGAAATAATGCCCGTGTGATAAATTCATTTATTTCTGCAAAGAGGTCATAAATTATGTCAGCATAGTAATCCCCCTTTATCCCATTCCTTGACCTCCCCTGCGATATGCCTGTTGAGCCTTCTCTACGTGCACTGCTTTTAACTTTGCCAAGCGTCTTAAGCCTTCCGAATTTTGATCATCAATTGCCCAAAACTGCAGTGATTAAACTGAAGCCTGAACCATCCCCGTTAATAAAAACTCGCCACTTGCCTTTTGCGCAAATCAGATTTCGACAGCACTCCTCTCCTCTTCCCCCTCGTCTGGCTCTGACAGAAAAAAATTATGCAGGACCACTTGCCAGGGTTAATTTTTAATAGCGTCCTCATTGCTGCAGCGAGTGAAGTAATTTATTATCCAGCAGGCAGCACGCTAACGTGCTAGGCAGTGCTAAAGGAGGTGACTCAGGCATAAGCAATCAGGCGGAGTTTTACATTCCCACCTTCCGGATGGCTCACCACAGAGGGCCGAGCACGGCACTTTGGTTTACCCTGGGCGTGTGTCTTCGTCCAAGGGACGCCCGGATTCAAGCCACGCGGCCAGCCGGGTTTATTTGCTTCATAGTCACATGCGAAGCACGTACGTAAACAGAGTCTGTGCGGCCAGGCCTCCCCTCTGCCTGGGCACTCTTTCCCTCTAACGGAGGAGGTCAATATTCCTCCTAGGCAGTCATCTCTGCTGCGGGAACGTGCCAGCCCAGGCACTTTGGCCCTACAGAACGCTTTGTGATCTCAGGCAGACTGGAGCTCAGCCTACCCACCTGTAAAACAGGTTCAATAATGGTAGTCAGCTTTTTTCTAGAAAAGCTAGGACGATTACTTCATGTCTGAGATCTCGAGATGAGAACTGCTCAGTGGCAGGGAGCGTTTTAAAAGAACAGCTGGAAATGAGGGCCGGAGCAAGCTGGCAGCCCCATGAGCAGGTAGAGACGGCCACAGAAGCTGCGCGGTTCTCGTCTCTTTACCCAAGGTCCTCAGAAAGGCTCGCATGCAGATGATTCACAAACCAGACAGCGTTTTTGAATGACTTATTAAGTAGGATTCACGTTGATTTTATTGCTCTGGGATGCACAGGCTGTAGAACTTCTCTTGCCATCTCTTCAGAGTGAAATGTGATGGTAAGGTGGAGTCCTCTCACCCACGTATCTATTGCTGTTGTATTTTTGCCTCCGTGGAGTTGTCCAAAGGCCACTGAAGAAGTCCATGAATCTTCCCCATATCTGCAGTAAGCTTTGGATCAGACTTCGGTAAGCCAGTGAGAACGTGCTGCTGAGCATGCTATAACAAGTTCACCGGCATGTGCTGCTCATGGCAGGAGAGCTGGTATAAGCGTGCACCCAAAAATGAGGAAGATCTTGATGAAGGAGGCAGCAGCTTCCCGCTTAGTCCTCACTGGAGCACACCAGCGCCGCTTAAATGGGGGAACAGAGCAGCTCTGAAGCCATTCCCTCCCCGTGTGCTATCCCAGAGAAGCTGGAGGGAGGGTATTGTATTACTCTTAATTCACTTTGTGATCATGTAAATCTCCCAAATCCCACTGCCAGTAAGCTCCGGTGATTAAACAGCTCACTGAAGGGAAACTATAGCTAACACCTTCTACCCTTATCAAAGCATATTGCTAATGAGGACTGGGAAATCACTCGGTGCTAATACAACATCGGTAGATTAACACGAGCTTACTCACGCTTTCAGAGTCAGTGGATGAAATTCCATCAATCACTGGGATTCATGTAACATTTCTGATCAGTGTTTCCGTACATTGGCCTCGGTATTTCCCCAACTGAAGTCTGCTGACTGGAAGTGGAAGAGGCAAAGACAAGAGTCTGAGGCCAGAGAAGAAATCTGCGACATGTTGATTTGGGCAGCTCAGCTCAGGAATCTTGCAGGAGGTCTGACTTCAGACGTGTTTAGCATTGGGCCCCTGAAAGCCGTCAGACAGTATCTGGCTGATTTGCACAGACGCGCACGCACGCTTGCATCACTGCTGAGTTTATGAACACCTGCCCGAACGGCTACCAAGAAACACGCGATGGCCCTGCACCAGTCCTGCAAGGCGGAAGTGACTGCGCATCGTCTTCTGCATTTCACCTTCCCTGATGGAAAAGCAGCAGAAGAAAGGGCATGGCTGAACTGCAGACAAGAAAATGACGCTGGGGGTCTACTTTACGGCGCCAGTGTGGGAAAGATCATTAATAAAGAGGGAACCGCCAGCAAAAAGAGAATGTCCGTGAAACAGGTGTAGAAGTAACCCGGAGAGATCAGCTATGCCGCCTGTCTGACTGAAGGCGTGATTTCTACCCCCGTGCTGCTCTCGAAGGCTTTTGCACGGCAGGACTATGAACCCACCATTACTAGGGGTCTCTCAGGACAGCCTGGATAGGATAGTGACACAAGAGCGTAGCCTATCTGTTAAGGAGGTCTTCCGATACCCAGCCTGAATCTCACTTGACATGGGAACACCGCTACCACCACAAGCTGACGGGGAGCTGTATAACTCAGGATCTCTAGTCCGGATGGCAAGCGGCTGTGCTGCAGGAGCCTACCTTTGCTATAGATAACACGAAGGCTGAGGTCACCAACGGACTTTGTTACCAGGGCAGTGCAGATTTTAGGTAATCGCTGACAGGGATGAAGGAGGAGCTGGAAATGCTCCACAAGAGCACCAGGAAGAGGCTGTCCGTCATGGCAAGGGACCAGATCAGCAAGCTTTACTGAAGTTGGATACAGGAGTAGAGCGTACGCTGGAGACTTGAGAGCACGAAGAAGCAGACAGATGGTGGGACGGGTGGATTCCATCCTCCTGTCTGATCTGCAGGGTAGCTACATTTGCTGTGAGTACAGCTTTGCATCGGCTTTACTCACTCACAGAGGTGAGAACCAAGGTGCAGGGCAGCTCCTTACAGAAGAAGGAAAAACAGAATTTAGCGAAGGACTTGACAGAAGAGAAGAAAAGGCTCAGCAGCTTGAGTTTGATGATAAGGAGGGCTGCGTGGCAGGGATAGAGACAATGTGCAACCGGTGCATTAAAAAGCAATCAAAGGAAAAGAAACCAGTAGTTTAACTGGATAAACACTAACGTCTTTAATTCTATCTAGTTCTACCACGTGTGCATGCCTGAATCACGCTGCACAACACTGCTTTGAAATCTCTGTGAGAAACCGATGTAGTTAGCAATTGTTCCTCGATGCTGAGGGGAAGAAAACCAGCATTAGCTGACAAAGAAGTAAGAAGATTCTTTTAAAAAGAGTAAGAATAATCTTAGTGTCTCCTCCAGGAGAGCACACGGGATGGTCTGAGATTTCACTACAAACTCATCTGGCACAGAGAGGCCTCGAACTGCACAGATAAATCTGTTGCACATCACTGAATGAAGAAACGACACAGTGCAAGACACCCCTTAGCAACTCACCCGGTTTCCACTCCTGGAAATCTGGCTCCTGCCAGCAAAAATGACACAGATGACCCAGAGCATGCTAAGTGATCCAAACTGTCCCATAAAGAAATCGGTAGCGTGCAAGCTGCAAAGAATTCAAACTTTTCTGCAGAGTTTGAAAATGAAAATCACGCAGGGCCTAAGTATCGCAAGGGCTTGTTAACAAAAAATAAGGCTTTCAGCTTCCAGACAAAGGCAAAAACGTCCCTCGGAGTGCAGTGGTCTGAGGATCAGGCTCCAAGGGAATGATTGACGTTCAGTTCAAGCTGACAGGAAAATCAGCGTGGCTCCCAACTTGCAGATTTCTGCGTTACCAGCCCTCCTACCCTATGTGACCCTTACTGATCTACACACGGGACCTTACCGACCCTGGCCGCTCTTGGTCAGGTGGTGGCATTTCATGAAGGAACCAGTGTCATTTCTAAGTAACCCAGGCTCTGGAGTCGCCACGCGATCAGCTGTAACTCCCTGGAAAAAGCACGAAAAGTCAAGAAGAACATTTGTTGGGGACTTAAGGAAACACTCATGGCTACAAATGGGACACTTTCTGTAGAGGGCAGTGTGCTTCAGACCAGACTGAACTAGCTGGCAGTTGTAGAAAGCAACACTGCTTGTAAATACGGTCTCAGCGATGTGACCCATATCTCATCTCTCCCCCCAGCCAGCAAAATCTGAAGCCCAAAAACATCCCAGCATCCACTCGGGGGAGGGCTTCACGTTACTAACGCCTGCGTATCACGGGTAGGGAGATCTGATTGTTGTTCATTTTTACAATGTCTCTACAAGGAGGCTGACTCAGTGGAAATGACCAGTCTTTGGATTAGGTCTTTTGTGTGTGTGTGTTTGGGTTGGGTTTTTTTTTTTAATAGAAAAAGGAATCAGCAGTTTTCTGTATTTTTAAGCTGTGGAACGCAGACTGCTTTCCACTTCCAAGCGCTCGTTACAAAGCCTTTCCCTTCCGCAATTCCAGAGCACCTCGTCTGTTCAAGATTCTATTTTGAGTTCATAATTGGTGAAACCCAACTGGTAGCAGAATTCATTTCAGTCAACGGGAATCTTTTCTCTCTCTAGCTTTGTTGGAGCTTGGGCTAGGCACCTGGCGAAGCGCTGCCCGGTTTCCTCGCTTATTTCAAAAAGGAAATCCAGGACGAGAAAGATCCTGTCCTGGATCAGATCACCATCCAGGACTGATGATTTTGCTCTGCCCACCCAGAATCTTCTGCAATGTTTCAAATGGTTTGGTTCCAAGAGGCCTGAGCACTCTATTTAGTAGAATTTAATCCCATCAATGCCATTATTTTGGGGATTAAAACCAAAGTGGTCCCACTCACTGGTCAGGTCCACTCACTGGTCTGGGCATCTGAAGCAACGTGATAGTTTTGGTGATGATATAGAGGAAGATTTTGTTGATTGATTGAAGGTTGATTAATTAACTCAGGGTTTTGTTTTGATAATTGATTACTGCAGGACATCTCTCTAGTTCAGTCCAGTGTCCGTCTTAAAAAACCCTTTGACACCAGGACTGATCGGTCTTCTTTTTTCCTCTGCGTGGTCTCTCAGTTGGACTTCTGCTTCCAAGTCTTAGGCACCTCTGAGAGCCCCAGGCCCTTGGGATGATGGTAAGCGCTTGCAGAATTTCATAGCTGTGATGTCTCTTGCAGCTATGTCTGTCGTGGTGCGGTCTGCAGCAAGGATTAGCCCACAGACCTTTCCTAGTCTCTAGCAGACTGTGTTAAATCAGAGCGTTGAATAGTTTTAGCATGGTTTCTTTGAGGTTACTTTCATTTATCTCATGGCTTCTTTGTGCTGCAGAAGACTCAGATCTTCCCCATAGTCTTTTTATAGTCACTCACTCACAGTATAACAATTCACTGTTAGGAGTAAGCTCTAGCCTTGCATCTCCACATAGATTTATCTGATACATTAAGAGCTTCTCTCAAAGGCTGCTCTCCAAGTCGTGCTATTGTTGGGGCTTGTGATGTAGCAGTATTTTCTCTACAGCTTCACCAGGAAGCTAGAAGAGTATTGTCCATAAATCACAACAATTTTACCTGTAAATTCAGCTAAGCCCCCGGCCAGACCAGAAGGCTGGCCACTCTTTCTCAAGCCTGATACTACTGCATCAACAGCCTAAACTTTAACTGGGAAAGAGTGTTTTCAAGATAGAAAGAGGGAGTACACACTTAGTTCCATCACACTTGGAGCTGTGTTACTTGTAGCTCATATCAGTAGTCTAGGGATTAAAAAACTTCCAGTTTTTCTTTCACTTTTCAATACTATCCTGTGCAGAAGGCATCCTTTCGAGCTCGGGAGTAAAGCTAACATTTTGCGTATACCCTAGACCCACTCCAGATTTACAAGTGAGCCTACCTTAAGCACAGGGTAGTTCCACTGGCTTCGGTGACTACTTGCACAGGTAACGGTTTTCAAAATTGTCCTCCTCTGAGCGAACAAAGCTCTGTTTTTATTTCCTCCCACAGTGATAATTACGAGGGTTTCCACTCTTTACCCTGAGCCATTCCCTTCGCCATGTCTAAACTATCCCCGCGACACAAGCTGCGTAGCAATGAGTCTGCCCTTCCCAGAAACATCCCTGTGAAGAGAATGGGTTTGAAGACAGACTCTGTGACCCTATCCCACCCTCTGTCCCAGGTAACTCCAAAAGACTTCCCGATCTGCAGAGAGTTATTCCACTTCAAAAATAAAAAAAAAAAAAAAGGAAAAAAAGGAGGACGTGGAAGAATAGAGACCGTCAGAGAATGGAAGCCAAATTAATTTCAGAAGAAATTGGTTCATCTCTTACTGGCAGGGTTGCATCAGCTTGCTCCGGAAATGGATTCGGCCTTGTATTTCTGAGAATCCAGCCTTGTTTCAATTCTTCTGAGCACTTCCTTCTTTCCTTCTGACTGCACTTTAGTTTTGATCCAAGTATCAGGCAGCTGACTTGCACTGAATCTAATGCAAACTTCTACTGACAGGTTCTGCTACCTAGACGATGCATAGCCCACCAGTGAACAAAAAGGATAGGGTCTCAGCTTCTTCCCTTGCTATAGCAACAAAGCACCTTGCGACAATAATTTTTTTCCTGTTTCATAAGCTGGTTGCCATGGCAAGTTACTTGTGTTTCACTGTCAGATGCTAAAAGGAAACAATTTGCATTCTTTAGAAAATTCACAATTTTAAAAGTCGATTCTGTATCTGTTTGCTTTCTGCCATGACAATGCTCATCCTCTAAGCTCAGGGAGAGATGTGCAAGAAAAACATCCCAGTATGGGAAAAGTACTCGCAGGTTTCTTGAGTCTGGTGTGTCTGCAGAAGGAATAAATTTTAAAAAAAATCATGAAGAATACGTTGCTGTGGGGGAAGCAAAACTCACGGGGATCTCCGCTTTCCTCAGTACGCTCTCAGAGACAATGTTAAGGAGAGCACAGTGATACAGTCTTCCTTCCAAACACTTCAGTAAAGCTTCCTTACACAGAAAAATTATGCATCCAGGACAAGGCACTACTAGCTGAGTGCAGGGAGAGCGCAAAAGCCGTGGGAAGAACCAGGAAACAGTCTGCATAATTAAAAGTCAGGTGGACTTGTAGATGCAGTGACCTAACAGGAGACTCAGAACAACAAAAGCAACCGATATCACTAATCTACCTTCTGCATCTGCTGAGAACTGATGTACCCTTCAGTATATACAAAATTATTACGTATATCTGCGTGTATTCAAGTACATAGCCTTGTGAAGCTAAAAAATTACTGCTATTTACTTTGCTGATGATTTTGATGACCGTAAGAAGAACTTCTCATGTTCTTTTTGGTTTTATTTAAAGAAAGAACACTTCAACTTGGCCATTGCCTGGCTATTTCTACTAGAAATAACTCTACAGATTAACGTTTCAAAAATGTCGGGGATAGCTTTGATCTATAGCTGGTGAGCAAGTTCAGTTGCTACTTAAGCTCTTGGCATAAGTTTGTATGTCACACAGCAGAGAGCTAAGCTCACGCCTTGTCTATGACTCCCCTCCTGCAGAGGTTAAAGAGGGAATGACAATATCAAGGAGTCATTTTTTGGGTCACAGCAGCTTCAAAAATCAGTGACGTACCTTCTCAGACTGAGTTTAGGTGCTGTCACAAAAAGTCACAATGGGGTAAGCACGTCCATGAGTTATGGTCTCCCACCTGAAAGCTACATACAGTTTGGTGAAGACAATCGGGAAAAACTGAAGGCATGGGAATGACGGAACAGCTTTCCAACCCCGGTGCAGATTTTGTTTCGGCAGCATTACTGTGGCAGTAAGGATCTTCTGAGATTCTCTCAATTTCCTTTTTATTGCTCTGCATGCCAGCGGGCCTAGTATTTGACAGCCTTCCTCTCCTGTCAATCAGGGCTTGCAATAGTCAGTAGCACTGCATGATTTCTAGGGAGCTGCACACTTCTCTTTGCCTGCCTTGGGGTTTGCCGTAGAGCGCAGGAGCTGCACCGATGCCTGGCGGGTAGCCGGAGGACGAGGTTGCCAGTCCAGCTGGGATGAGTTAGCAGAGTAGTCAGTAGACTGAACTACCTTCTTGTGGTGGCATGTGCACTGCTGGCGCTGTGGCACTGCAGGTCCCACGTTTAAAAAAAGAGAGTTCTGTCTTCCAGGTGCCTCAGACAGGCCAGACGTTTTCCAAGAACCAAATTCAAGTTTAGAGAAGGGAAGGAAGAATCCGTCCAGGCGGAATGACTTGTTACAAACAGAACGGGCTATAACCTCAGCAAATGTAAACCTGCCCAGCTTTGCCAAAAGCAATGGAGCTATGCTGCTTTGCAACAACTGAGGATCTCATCCCAATATTTTGCTTTTTTAACCCAAAAATAGAAACGGGGAGAAGATGTCTTTAAGCCATCTCTCTGTGTCCTCGCAAGTTTATGTCATCACCCTACGCAATTGTGTGGTTATGACTCACCAATAGGTGATTACGCCTCTGTCTGCCAGCAGTGTGCAAACAACAAGTAGTCCTCAGGTATCTTACATCCTGATGTGATCTGGCACTGCAGAACGAGCAAGAAAGAGGCAGTTTCGGTCCCATCCTCTGGTGTTTCTTGGTTCTTACAGGTCGCTGAGAAGCCCAAGAAGCATGAAACTGAGGTTCACCCATAGCTGTGTCTAACACACTACCTGTTTGGTTCTTGCTCCCTGATGAGTTCCTCTGGGCCACCTAGGTGCTGAAAAATATGAGCCCGCTTTCATGGTGCTTCAAAAAGCAAGAGTTCTGCATGCTCCAGTACCCTGCCTGCTCGCCAGAAACGGCTAAAACAAGACGAGACAGGTAGCACAGAGAGGCGGTGCGCCGCGCGTACGTGTGTCGGCCTGTGAAGAAACCCATCACCTTTGTGTGTGCTGTTGGCTTGCTCAGGAGAGATGCTGTGTTTCTGCGAGCTGTGGTCCTCGCTTCTGCGGAGAACCGCGAGGTCGCTCAGAACCAGGAGGGCTTGTTAGGAGCGGGCAAAGAGTTTCAAGGTAGGTTAAAGCTTCAGCCTTTTCGTGTGGGCCCACCTGTTTGTGTGCTGGCTTTCAGAAAGTGCTCTGGCGGGTTTGTTTGTGCTGGTGCAACATGTCTGCGAGACCTGAAAAAACCTGCACAACTCTCTCAACGTGTATCCTTAGAACTTGCTTAATCTGCTCTCGCTACAAGCTCTGCAGGGCATGAGCTTTCTTTTTATTACGTGTCAAGCGCAGTATCTAGAACAATGGTTTCTAGATCCATTTTCAGGTTACTAGATACTTTTCTAATGGAAACAATAAATCGTGGCAGCGTGCTTTAAACTTACGTCAGAGCAAACAGTGCTCTTCCAGTACCCTGCATCGAAGCTTGATCACTTCTGCACGCTCCTGGGTAACAAGGTGACTATGCAATCCCCTCTCCGCTTTCCAAAGCAATAGGGGAATCACAGCGCCCAGCAGCAGAAAATGTCTGGTAGCACACGCGTGCTGCGACCGGATGGGAAGCGCTGCACTGACAGACCTGAATTCACGGAACAAACCTTGACTCCATCCAGGTTTACTAGCTGGTCTAGCGCTGCGCCTTGCGGGACCCAAACAGGATCAGAGCCTCTCGCTTGGACCTTTGCCTGTAATTGGAGTCATTCTACTCCCGCAGCGCGTATCGCGGCTGCTAAGCCAATTCAGAGCCAACTCGGGTGCCTTTTCTTTTGCGGCCCGTCTAAATTGCTGCGGAATAACGTGGAGCCGTCTACTTCTGCAGGCGTCCCCAGGGGCCAGACGGGGCGCCCCGTGAGCTGGGTTCAGCCTGCGGGTTCTCAGCCAGGGGCTCCGCCTGCCAACAACCACCACCGCCGGGCAGCCCCCCCAGCAGGCGCCGGG
>VZSC01014752.1:94600-122496 GCA_013398225.1 Steatornis caripensis
CCCGGCCCCGCCTTGGCCCTCCGCGCCCTGCCCTCCTCCTCGTGCACCCCCTTTGCCCTCCTCCTGCCCCCCACCCCGTGCCCTCCTGCTCCCACGCCATCCCCAGGCTGCAGCCCTCTCCTCCCTCCTCTTCCTCGCACCCCCAGTTTGCAGCCCCCTGCCCGCGCCCTCCCTCATCCCCTTGCGTCCCCCACACCCCCCGTGAGGGGGGCCCCCGCACCATCCCCAGTGGGGAGCACCGAGCCCCCCACCCTTTGCCAAAGCAGGTGCCCGCCAGGCTCCGGCCGCCCCCGGTGGAGAGGCCCCCCATCCCCCGGGGGAGCCCAGAGACCAGCTGCACGGCGGGCGCAGGCAGGCCGGGGGCGAGCGGAGGGGGTGCGCAGGTGGTGGAGGTGCGGGGACGTGCATCTGCGAGCGAGGGAGCGCGGTCCGCCCGTCCCTGCGTGCGTGCGGCTCTGCAGAGCCGGTGGCACCTCCCTTCCTCGCAGGGACGCTCACCGCCGGGCTCTGCGGCGTGTGGAACCTGCCCGCCGTCCGAGGGTGTCCAGCGTCCCAGGGTGCAGCCCCTTCACCCCAAGCGGGAGCAGGTGCACCTTCTGGCTCGCTTGGCCTACATGGGTCCTGGTTGGGGATGCGCTTTGATTGCCTCGAGCCGTGGAGTATGCCGGGAGACAAAAGAGCCGATGAGACAGCAGAGAGGACTGGCAAACTCTGGAGTGGCTGGAGAAACGCTTAGGACGGCTGGAAGCAGGAGGACGGTGCGGCAGTCGAGCTGTTGACTATTTCAGTGTGGCCTGAGTCATGTCTCTTTAGCCTGTGCCACGCAAAGGTGGTCCTGGGTAGGTCTCTCAGATGCAGAAGGGGTGCAAACTGCTGGTGAGGCTTTGTCATGACATACCCCAGTCTGGTTGGCGTCGATGGGTTGCGCGGGTTGGAGCAGGAACTGGTTTTGAATGGAGAAAAGCACGTGAGGCTTTGCACGGGTTCAGCTGAAGAGCTGCTGGAGGGTTGTACAGTGGGTGTTGCTTTCTCTTGCTCGGAATCGCTGATGTGTTTATCCTTGCTTGCAGAGCTCCGAAGTATCTTGATTTTGTAGCTGCTGATTTGCGTGGTTTCCCAAAGTGTTTGGAACACAGCCGTGACTTTGAATCCGTGTGTTGTCCCCTCTCTGCGCGTCCGGTCCTTTCCTTCTCCTCATCAGACTTTTTCCCTGCGTGATTACTGGCGTGCCGACTGCTTCGTTTCAGTGCCGGGGAGGCCGATGCTGAGTGACTTCCACGTTCGGTCTCGTCAGTGGGCCTGGAGGCTGACGAGTGTTATCGCTGCAGAAAAGTCTGCTTTGGGGTAGGACCTGTCACCATTCTTTGTCTCTGTGAACCTCTTACTTCTTTTAACTAAAAAGAGGTGAAGCGTGCGTGGTGATACCCTCCATGTTTACATAAAAATGATCTTGTGATTAGCAATGATTATCTCGGTTTGGGACATCACTGTAATGTTTAAACAGGACTTACGACCCGAGGGACACTTCTCTGGCCCCAAGGAGTTGCCCTTGGTGTGGTTGTCTCCTGTGGCGACTTTGGTTCTTGGTTGCCGTCAGCGGTCAAGGTCGAGCAGCAGTGGGAGTAGCCTCGGGTTTCTCTGACGCCAGCCTAGAAAGCAATGGTTACGGTCTCCTCGTTGAGTCCGGGGCCGCTTCACAGGGCTCCCTGGCTCACGTGCGTGGGGAGGGTCTGCCTCGGCGCTTTCACCCTGCAGTCTGAGGACTCTCAAGGGGAACCCCTTGCTGTTGTGTTGGGCCAGAGAGGGGAAAAACAAGCTAAAAAATTGGCCAATTCAGCTTTTTTCCCCCCCCCCCACTCTCCTAGGGAGGCTTGGGAAAGGCTGCTGGTGCTTGGGAAGCTTTTCCCTGTGAGAGCAGAGGCATCCTTGTCCACATGGCCATCTTTCACCTAACTTCATTCCATTTAAGAGGAGCAAAGCTTGGCTCACAAACGTAAACGTTTGCTTCCAGGCTGGAGACGGCGCCCTCCCGTGCCCCTCCTGCTGCTGGTGTGCCCCAAATTTACCTTCCTGCTTGGCTGCCCTTGGAGCTCCCCCAGTTTTATTGGGGTGAAAAAGCTTTGTGGGGTAAAGAAGTTGAATGTGGGGAAAATACTCAGCAAAATAAAACCCAAGACAAAAATTACTGCCTGTAGAGAGGGGTTCCTTGTGGGAGAGTGATGCAGGGAAGGGGTAGAAATGTCTTGTCCCCTGTCTTTCAAGACGTGTTATGCCACTGTGTTTTTTTGCCAGTCTAGGAAAAGCAAAATGATTGTGCTCCAAGCGCTATTTATCTAATTGTAATTTCTTATCCGCTTCCTGTTTTAACATTTTTGAAGTGTAAACTTACAGCCAGGGCTTACTAAGCAGCAGATAAAAACGTTGAATGTATTTGGATTTTACCTGTATCGATCTAATAATATAATTACGGAATGATATTTGATCAGCTCTGTAGCTGGTTGAAGACCCCAAAAGAGTATAAATCAAATAAATTATTTGACAAATATGGACGAGATTAAACAAATGATCAACTGCTTTGCCGTGGCATGTTGCTCTTTCTCTTATCTTTCCCTTTCAGTTTTCATTCCATTTTTTCATGGTTTATCTTCTCCTGAACTGTCCTCAGTATCTGTTTCACTTCGTCTTTCCTTTCCCTGTATTATTCTTTATCTCTCTTGCATCGTGGTTTTCCTTTCATTATTTCTTCTGCCTCTTTCTTCAACCTCTCTTTCCATGCTTTTTGAGTCCAAATTAGCCAATTTTCCTCTTTTTCTCCGCCTTCCTGGTGGAGATTCTTATTGAACACTTCGTAGCCAGCTCAACTAAACCTGGTGTGTGTTTAAACCCGTAAAAACGTAGAACTAAACCCAAACTGAATGTGAGCACGGAAATGTTTGCTCGATGGTAATGCTTCTCTGCCTCTCCCCGTGTTTTCTGGCCGTTGTGGGAAGGATGCTTCTGCAGTTCTGGAGGTTTTTCCCAGTTCTCGTTTTTCCTCACGCTCTCCTCCTGCCTTTTTTAAAAGTGAATTTGCCTTCGTATCCGAAGAAAACAAGTAGGATCAAATGGCAGGCCTCGCGTTGTCCGTCAGTTGTCTATCTGTATGCAACCGGCTTCCACCTGCTGCCTGGCCAGGCCCAGCGTCCCGGCTGGGCAGTCCTGCCTTCCTCCTGGCATCGTCCTTCCTCCCCTGGTCGGGGACCCCCTGGCTTACGGCTGGGAGGTATTTTTCAGTAAGGCGAAAGGAATGAGTGCTCTGAAGGTTTTCTGGCTTACCTGTTACTTTTGGAGTGGAGTGTCAGGCTGATGAGCGCAAGTATCAAGAGGTGAATGGATTGTTGTGCGTGACTGAGCAGTCACAATATCCAGCTTAGACCTAGCGTTCAAAGATGAAAGTGTCTTAAAAATGAAAGTGGTGTCGTGGAGGAGACTTGGGGTTTTGCCCTGGATGAAATTTACGGGGAGGATATTCTCAAAAACAATGAAAGGCGTAGAAAACTTTGTGTTTCAGGGGAGGAAATTTGCTCTTCCTTGGCACTAAAGCTCAGGCAGTCCAGAGGAGTGTGATGGGAGTGCTCAGAGTGCGTGATGTGCCTCTGCTGATGGTTGCAGCGATGTTGCTGCAGTGAATGAGCTCAGCTGTGTATGTCATAGCTGTCTGCTTTAAGTACTGAGACTTAAGTGATGATGCCCTCTTGTACCCGTAAGGAAAGGTCTGTGCTGTGCTGAAGCTAACAGTTACACCGCTCCTCTGCGTTTTGTGAAATGTTTTGAGTAACGCTCAGGTGCACTGACTGACACAGCGAGCAATCTAGGTGGCACGTTGTTGCGAAGCAAAATTGATTGGGGAGGATGGGGCTAAGAGGAATATTCTTTTGCAGTTAATTATTTACTGCAGGAAAAGAGGGAAGCTGATGATGTTTGGTTCATAATTACAGATATCCAGAGGAAAATACTTCAAGATAATTCACTTTATTCTGTGTGTTGCCACCTATTTCTTGATCTCTCTAGAGTGCGAGACCAGCACTGTTTAATGACTGGTTCAGTAAAAGCAAAACGTCATTATCAACTTCTCACTGCTGGAATACGGTTTTACAGCTTGCTGTGTGTGACGAAAAATGGCCTGAATGCCTATGGAGGGAACAGTCTCTGTGCTCGCTGTCTTAATGCACGATCTGCCTGGGGTGCCCATCTTGACGGCAACGTGGGCGCTTGGAACGGCTCATCTCTGGGCCGAAAGGTGGCTTTGTGGTTAAAGTGCAGGACCTTGAACCTGGGAGTCCTGACTCCCTCTGCGGTCTTGGCTGAGCTGGTTGCCTCATCTCACTGGGCTCTCTCCTTCCTCAGGAGTGCTACTGACCCAGCAGATACCCAGATTATCTGCTGAAAGGGCAGGATGTCCTGGGTGAGGGGCACCCTGATAGCGCAGAGGTGGCGGCAGCCCGGGTGCTTGCATAATACAGTGCTGTGGGCCAGACTGTGAGTGGATTTTCCCTTTTTGCATAGCTAAACCCATTACAGATCAGACTGCTCATATGCGAGTTAAATTCAAGAGCTGGTGGAGCTGAGTTGAGAGGCGCTTGTGTGGGAGCAATAACTTGACAAATACGAAAAAGAGGCATTGCTGCAACGTCTCTGGGAAGACGCCCGTACATCATCTGCTTGTTTAGCATCCTTGAGAGAACAGCAGACGTGAAGGGAGAAGCTGTGGCCTGTGAAATGGAAGAGGATGTCATCCTCTTACTGGGAGAAGGAGAGGAGTGAAATCTAAAAAGCCAGGGAGTAGGAATGGAATGAGGGATGCGGGCGTGCACAGCTGGATCTGCTCTGGGCTGCTCTGTTCTCCCTGGGTAAGGCTCTGCGGGGAGAGAAGCAAGGAGGGCATCAGTGGGAAAAGGCATTGTGGAGGCTGTCGTGCAACGTAGATTGTCGGCTCGTCGGCTGTCCTGGTCCAGGCTGAACTGGGGCATGGCCGGCCGGCAGCGGAAGTGTGTGGGATCGTCTCCCCTGAGAAAAGCAAACTGGTGAAAAATCTCCAAAGGAGAGTCTGGCTAGCAAGTGCTTGTGCCCCAGGCAAGCCTGGATCTGGTTTAGAGGCTGGCTGAGAAGCGAGCTCCGTTAGTCAGTGGTTTGTTGGGCTAACAGGCTGCCGTTGGGCGGCCTTGCTCCAATATCAGTGTTATCAGTGTTGAGTCTGCTCTGACGCTCCATGCTGTCTTCATCAGTTCTGTGGCTTGCATCCAGCTCTCTTCAGCCCGCTCCAGACCGTGTGTATAGAACAAGCTTGAATGTCTGAAATCGGAGTCCACAAATGATGTGTTTCGTCCCTTGTCCTACCCCAGCCAGCCACTGCAGGAGCCAGAGTGGTTCTCCCGGTGTGACACTAGCTCCTGTAGTTCTGTAGTGACCCCAGCATCCATGCTTCTTCCCTGCAGCTGGCTTTGCTGGAGCAAGAATGAAATTTCAGGGATCTTAGTGTTACATGAGGGTGTTCTGGAGGAATCCAGAAAAAGGAGAAGGTTGGGCTGGAGAAACCAGGCTTTGATTGGTGTGATAAATGGATGAAAGAGTAGTTGAGCGTGGTGAGTAAATAGAACGTCACTGTTTCTTGGAGGTGACTGTGGTACAGACCTCAGCTTGTATGTGTGTTAATCCTGTAACTAACTTTTCCATTGTCTCCACTTGGATCTCTGTCTGTTGATGCAGTGGCTCAGTTTGGGTCCCGACGTGTTAGGCTCGTGCTGAGAACAGCACGACTCTCGCCTTTGTAGCACGCAGACCCAGCAAACGCTGGTAAAAGCAGGAGGCACCTTCTGCCTGTGTGTGCATGCCCACCTCTCGCCTCCCCTGCTTGTGCACGGAGGCTGGATATAACCTTATAATACAAATTTGGTCATGCAGGGTTTCCCCCAGCTTTTCCCTAATTTGCATGGTATAGTATGAGGCCAGCCGGCTTTTTCTGGAGGGCTGGTCCCACTTTCTGTGCAAGCAGCCTTGGGCAAGTGATCTGCTCCCCGACCTGCTTCAACAGGCACGAGCTGGCTTCTTGCTCCGCTGATGTGGGAGGGAGCATGAGGATAAGTGCTGGGGGGCTAGGCGGGTGGAGGACATTGCTGTGCCGGTTGGTAGTGTGACCTCCCATCTGGCAGTCAGTGTAGCTGCTGATGGATGAGGAAGTACACGCAAATCCCGGCTCTGCTTTCTGCCTCACCGTTCTGCTGCGGGATGTGATGGCTGTGAATTGCGCTTGAGTCTGTGATCTACTCTCTCTACTCCTAGGAGTACAGATGTATGTTTTCCATCCTGCTGTACTCAGTTGCAGCTGGCAACTCTGTGGCTATTCTGGTGGCTCCCGCAAATTTCCAAACATCAAGGTATTCATTCTTGAAACACAGTCGCACTGGAAAGAAATGACCACTGTGACCATGGTGAAGGTGGGAAACAGAGGTGTGAGAGAGTCAGACCTAGATCTGGAAAAGTGTTTCTGCTCCTGCTCTTCTGCAGAAGCAAGGAGGCTGCATGCTGATGTGGCTCAGAGTCACAGGGGCGTGTGCAGGGTCTTACCGGGTCTGTGATAGAGCAGAGAGGTGGATGGATGAGAGTGGAAATCTCTTGGCGGATCCCTGTGCAAGACACATCCGGTACAGTTGGTACAACTGTACCACAGTTCCTTGCGCAGAAAGGATGAAGGCCACAGTATTCGTCCCAGAAAGCCACCGCAGAGGCAGCGTCGGGACGTATTTCTGAGAGTGTCTGGCAAAGCTGACACAGACATGTCCAGTGCTAGGTCAGGTCTGTGTTCCCATCCCTGCAGTACACCCAGTGTCAAAAGATTGGTGGCTAAAGACATCGGGCACCTAACTAGAGATGTTTTCAAGTGTTAAAAGCATTGTCTTCTGAAAATACTGTCCCTTTATGTATCTCAGTTGGTCATTCAGAGACCGAAGTCATTCCACAAACTCTGGTAGCGTTGACCGAGACTCAAGGAAAGCAAGCAAGCAGAGCTGTAGACTGTGCAGGGAGGTAGGACTGCATAGAGCACAACCTGGGTTCGATGTGCAGATGATCTGCATGGGGCTGTTGAGCAGACGCAGTGATAGAGACAACCAGTTGACATTGATTGGACTGGGAGGTCCACCAGCTGGCCGCGAGGTCTACCAGCTGGCTGCCTCGTAAATGTTGCTGGTTCCCTGCCGCCCATGCTGACTTCTGAGAGGTGGTTGAGGATGGAGGGTGCTTTGGAGCACACAAGTGTTTTTTAAGGCACTGACAGTGGTTATTTAGAGCTGCAGCAATGTGTTTTTTGTGGGCGTACCACTGCAGCTTAACTTTAGCCTCCAAGAGATTGGCTTGCTACCACCCCCACCACAAACCACAGGATCTCAGGGCTGATCCTAGGTGGAGTGTTGTCACGAGCCCGCCTCAGTCGTGTAGACCATCTCAGCAGCCCTTTCGTGTGTTAAGAAGGCAGTGCCTCAGTGAGGGGAGAGTAGTTCTCTCCCTAGGGACAAGGAGGATACAAACAGGAGGAAAGTGGCCTCTCGTGTCTGATTGCAGTAACTACTGTCATGGTTTTCTTCTTGAGATTGTTTCCTATCTGCCATCCCAGGCAAGAATTTGGACAATTGTCCTCCAAGGAGGAAAGCTAGGACTTTCAGACCTTGAATAACGTTTGCTTAATAACTAGTCATCTGATCCCCACAACTACTGCACCTGATTATCGGGGACCAGACCAGATGTCCTCAGCCCCACATTCCTTCCATGATGAACACGTTCATCTGTATGGGTAAGAGAAAATACTTCCTTCACATCAGTTTACGCCTTTGCTGTTCCTGTTCTTCTGCGGGGTATGGCCCAAGCAGCCACTCTCTTCCAGCCTATGAAGTGTCTAGGCCTGGCTGCTCATCGTATCTGCTAGAAGGTGAAAAACTGCACTCCAAGTGCCAACGTCTGGCTTTGGAAAGTGAGTTAATCTGTAAGTTTCTCTGTATTTTTGCTGCTTCCCAGAGTTCTGCCGGTACCCCCAGTATCTACCAGTGCCTATAGCCAGGGCAGGCACTGGGCAGGGAAAGGAGAGGCGTTATTACGACCTCTTGTTTTACAGCTGGGGAACTGAGGAATGGAAATCCACGTTAACAGGAGGAGCCTGGAGAAGAGCTGAGAACAGAAATTGTTGTCCTAGTCCGGTGCTTCGACTGCAAGATCAGCTTCCTGCTTCCTTTGGTGACTGATGAGCGAGAAAAGATCCAGCAGCACCCAGCTATAGATGTGTTGCTAATCTGATTTTCTGATGAGTGAAATGCTTTCTCATCACAATGAACCTGAGAAGATGAGATTTTGTTTCCTTTGATCATTTCAAGCAAGCTTGTCTTGTCTGTTTTTTTAATGTTTAGGTATCTGGTCTTAAAAGCGATGTGACTGGAGGGCTGGAATAGCTGTCCTTTCCTGTAAGTTTTCCAGGCTGCAAGTGGGGCTTGTGTCTGCAGAAACTGATAGATATCGTATGGTAAAACTGAGTGTCTCAGCTGCTTGTGGGCTAGAAAAACAGTAAGAAAATGCGGGCAATTGAAGAGAGATGTTGTAGCCCTTGGATGGGAATTGATTTAAAAACCAGAGAGCTTCAGGATCTTGATTTATATTGGTGGCAAATGATTGCAAAACAAGCCATCTCCCTTTTGGTCACCCGCACCAAGGTGCTCTTTGTGGAAAGATCGAAAAAACAAGATGCAGTTAATTGACCAAGTCTTTGAGGATAAAAAAACTTGCCGAGGGCGGTGGCGAATCTGACAGGTAGATTTCTTCAACAAGCAAAAAAACCCTTTACTTTTTCTCAAAGCAGTTTCCGAGGCACCTAATGTAATCTTTCCAAAACAATTCTCTGGCAGCCAGGACTCACGTATTTTAAAAAACAGTGTAGAAAGGAATGTATTGTGACAGTTTAATTTGTTCTTGAAATACGGTCACCTCTGGGGTGATTCAGAGCAACCACGGAGTGGATGGTAAACCCGTTCAGGATGAGGGGTGAGTAAAGGGAGGCTGCTCAGATGAAACCGCCCATGGAAGGCACCCGTGCAGAAGTACAGTTCCTGGAACAGAGGTTCATCTTCTTCCTCTGACTGTAATGGAGCTGTAGCTTGTTCACGTCTTCTGAACGGGGCAGTTGGTGCTGAGTCCCTGGACGTGTCCTTGCTGTGGCAGCAAGGGGGGTTTGGGTGGTGATTCTCCCAGGCAGGTGGTAGGGAAGACCCTCTGGTACTGGGCAGCTTTAGAGATGAAATGGCTGGAGAAGGAAAAGTGGAAGATTACAGCATGGAAGGTGCAGGTCCCTGTACTTTCTAGTCCCTGGTTGGGGACTTCTAAAGGCCCGGGGTAGCTAGCTGGGTATTGTAGTCACAAATCTGTGGGTGCAAATTGAGCTGGCCTGCAGTCTCTACCATTTTGAAGACAGAACAAGGCAATTGCCAGATGCTCTTGAGAAGGCAAAGGAAAGCCTGCCCGAGTTTGAGAGCAAGATGTACAATTTGAAAAGAAAGAGGTGTGGAGTTGCTTCTGTAGTCCTGCTTAGGGTCCTTCAGAGCGTTGTCTGAAGTGTGCTCCTTGTGAAGAGGTGGGAAGCTGAGTGCCTAGCAGAGGGCTGGGCTTTTTCAGAGCATGCTACTAAGTACGTGGTTTTTGGCAAGCCCTGCAATTGCATTGCAGCAGGGTTTGTTCAAAGTCTGCTGAAGTTGGTTGAACTATGTTGACTTCAGTGACCACAGGCTGGCAGGCAGTGCAGCATCTCTCAGGTCAGCTCAGGGTTTCATCTCTTTTTTTTATTTCAAACTCTGCATCTAGAATGAGTTTATTCAATTCACAGCTTAGAGCAACTTCAGAATAAATCCCAGGGGAGGAGAAAAAGGGAAAAAAAAAAAAAAAACAAAACACCAAACCGGATCAAAATAACCAAAGAGGTTGTGCTAAGCAACTGCGATGTGACTGGCAGCCGATGCGTGGAGGTAGATGACCACCAGTCACACTCTTTCAGCGTAACTTGCTCTCTGGGGGCAATGGAGCAAGGCCCTGTTGGGATTAGGATGCAAAGAGACAACACTTAGAATCTGAAGCAGGAGCCTGCAAACATAGTGACAGTTGTACACCGGGGTGGAAGAAAAAGCTCTGCCACCAGTAAGGCACCCTTTCAGGGAGCTAGTTTGAACTTCTTGTTTTCTTCCAAACCCTTGGGTTCAGTCCCACTGTGGGTAGATGTCATGCAGTCTCTTCCACGCTTTCTTTTTTTCCCCCTATTTGGTTTGAGGGCCCTTTGTAACAACTTACTCCTCTTCATCCTGTTGTCAGGGAAGTTATTCTGCCTGCAATCCGTGTCTGAGCTTAATTTTCTTATTGTCTGTAGCATGAGGGCTGACAGCTTCACAAATCTTAGAATAACTCCTCAATCTCTCCCCTGGCCAGCCTAGCAGCACAATGGCTCCATTTAATGTGCGCAGTCTGCTTTGTCTTTCTGCCCCTAGGCTCATTTTTTTTGTATTTGTTTGTGTCAAGCTCCAGTGTTACCTGCCCCAAAGGATCATATATCAGAAGTCTTGAAAAAGAGGAGAGTCCTCAAGGGTGGTCTGTAAATCCCAAGTCTCTCCACTAGAAGAAACGTGCAGCCTGGGTGCTCTATGCGTTCCTCTCCCATGTCCTTGCCCCAGCCCTGCGGCGTGCCTGCATCCCTCCCTGCCTGTCCTGGAGCATCTCTTGACGGACATGAAGTGAGCCTTGCAGGCTCTCTGGGCAATGCCATTCTCACGGCACAAAGCGTTTGGTGCCTGGGATGTTTCCCTTTCTTCTCCTGCTGACGCAGAGGCAGGTCAAGACCTGCAGCTCTGCCTTCTTTTCAGCCAGCCCCTAAAATGACTTGGATCCACTTGGAATATTGCTACAGGGGAAATATTGCAAAGTTTTCTCCGTGGTGGGTACTTCAGGGCATGGGTGTCTCATCTACCACTTCAAGTGTAGCATTACCTTCGGGCCTTGGGAAATGGAAGTGCTTTCATGTTAGGTGCAGTGTTGGACAGTCCCTCTCTGAATAGCTTACAAGCTGAGTGCCAGATGGGGAGGGTCAGGGTGCAATTCACCTGTCCAGATGTTGACATCTGATATCCCAGCTGCTTACCCTCAGACCCCCTATATAGGCAGCGGAGGAAACAAGCATTTTAATCTCATCCTAGTGCAGCTAGATACCTGAAACAGGTTGGGCAGATCGTGCCTGTCTCTTCTCATGGACGGTAGAGAGGCTCCGGGTGATGGTCTCTCGTGGAGACGCCTGTGCTGTAGTTGCCTAGCTGCGTTGAGCAGGATGGGGTAGTACGAAAAGAGAGCAAGACAGTATTGAATGTAGTCTGTCCTTTCTTATCTGCGTGCTATCTCATTTGGTGAACCTGTGCTTCTTCCTTTGCTCAAGAAGCTACCCTTCGTTTTGGTTCCTTGCTGGCCAAGAGCTGGAGGGATGTCATCCGGACAGCAACTGGAAGACACCTCTCAGAAACACCTCTCAGAGGTGCTTCTAGCAAAGGTTCTAGGGCAGAGCTCCAAGCCAGTTCCGGCTCTGGACCAAGAGGCATTTTAACCAAGTGAAGGCAGAAAGCGTAGGTAGGAACGGGGCAATTTTGTCCATGTTTGATCAATCCATACAGAGGCCAAGCAGCTGGTAGCATAGGTCATAGATACTTCTCAGGAGCTCCTGACCTTGTGCGTGGGCCCAAACAGCAGTCTTGTTATATTGCAGTGGGGAAGGACATGAGACCTCTAAGTTTGGAGCTGGGTCATGGGCATGGGGACTTCAGATTGTGGATTAACAGATGATAGCAGGAGGAGCCCTGCTGTGCCTCTACCGGGGCTGAACATCTGGGTGTCCCAGGCTTGGTGGGCAAAACCCTTTCTGTTAGGGCAAAAAGGACCTTTTCCGAACACTGAAGTGCTATTCAATGCCGTAATGGGTCTTTGGGGGTGATGGAGACAGTTTCTTTAGTTTTGTATCCCACTTGAGCTGAACCTTCACAGTTGCTCTGAAGACCCTGATGTCCACAGGGAGCGGGCTGGAGGAGACCCAGAGCTGTTCATGGAAGAACTGGAAAAACAAAGCTGAGCTGACTGGAGGGAATAAAGCCTGGTAGCCCGGGGAGGATTTTCTTGACTGGCTGAGTTTCCCCTTTGGGAGCACTTGTTCCATCCTGCCTTTTGCTGGGGAGGAATTAGCCTGGTGGCAGAAATGTGATGCACCGGGTGTTTTCAGGAGCGAAAAACCTGTCCGCAGCAAGAGCCTGCAGAGCTTGAACTCAGCCTTCGAGTCCAAGTGCTGACAGCTGGTTGCAAGCCAGCTCGGCAGGGCATGGTGCCGTGCCAGGCTGTTCACCCTCTGTCTCATGCCTGTGTAAGTCAGCATTAAATCCTAGGACCTGAAGAAAACCAGAGTCAGTTCTGTACCGCATGTTTTGTTGCCGAAACTCATGCTATAATTCCCATCAGTTCAAGCGCCCGTAAAATGGTGGTTAGCTCTGGAGAGTCTCTGGAAGTCTACTGTGTGCGCTACAGTCGCTTTAAACTTTGCAGTAGCAGGGAATTTATTAGGAGAAAAATTTCTGGCTGGCGCTAGGTGGGAAGCGTGCATGCCATGCTACAGAAAAAGGAAAAAAACCCCATATATTTAATTATATAGTGTATTTTTCTCACTTCACAATGCATCTGCTCTCTCCCTGCTCTCTCCTGGCTACATGTGTCCACCACAAGCTTTTCTACTTTCCAGCTCATGCTTCTAGGGGACAGAGAGGGTGAGGGAGAGTGTATGAAAACCTTCAGGAGGCTTTTAATTCGTGGGGGAAGGTGTATCAGGGCCTTGTAGTTAAGACCCACGCCATATGTTTTGCTCTGATACTTTCCTTGTTGTCCTTTCCCTCTGAACTTTGGTACGGCAAATAGCGTCCGTGTTTGAAGAGCGTCCCAGTAGAGAGGCATCTGGCACAGCGTTGAGCTCTTGCAGCTTCTCAGCTTTTCTGCTGCATGCAGCCTCTTGCCTGGTCAACGAGCGCATCGTCAGTGGCACCGAAGAGCAAGCATGCGCCTGCCCCTTTTGCCTGCTCTTCCAAGGTGGTTCCTTCTGTTACTTCTTCCATGTGGCAAAAACAAGTCAGAGAGGGAGAGATGTTAACGCAGCATTTTGGTTTGCAAAATGATACCTGCGGTGCCTTGCTGTGCTCTGTTATTCGTGTGCAAAACCCCGAGCCCCATCTGCAGGAGCGGTGTTGTGCTGGTACTGGCTTTTTGCTGCGATCCACCCGCTCCTGGTTGGATGCGCTCTGCTTTTACTCGTTAGTTTGTGCCGCTGACGGTGCACTTGCTCGCTGCCTTGTCAACAGCAGACAGTTCGTAGGTCTCTGGGAGTTGTGCAGGGGTGTTGCTTGGCTGGCCGTTCTCCTGGTTGAACGAGCATGTGTATGGGTCTTTGAAAGCCGTCGGGAGAAACCCGGATCCATCAGTCTCTTTCACAAAGGTTTTGTAACTGTATGACCTTCCTATCTAATTTCCCTAATAACACATATGTATAACTAAATCTAGGTAGACAAGGGTAGCCTTAGGCGTGGGAAATACGCTAAAGTTGCATAGCATGTCCAGGGCAGAGCTAACCTTGTTGCACCAAGAAGTTCCTTGAGATTTTACCTTTAGGGTGGGAAGATGTCTCCCGTCTCAGGGAGCCCCAGCTCCCTCCCATACTCCACCAAAGGCTGCTTTGGTTTCTGATTCAGCTCTGCAAATACTGGCTAGTGGCTTCTAGTCAGCTGGTATTATTTCCCCTGTGAAGGCTGGAGCGAGGGAGAGAAAATTAAAGCAACTTGTCTTAGCCTGAGTCAGCATCAGAGAGTTGCGAGCATGTCTCCGTAGAGCCTGGCGAAAGGTCTCTGCCTTATCTGGCTCGATATTTGGCTGGTTGCACAACTCGCGCATCCCATAGATGCAAATATTTTTCTGGGGCTGGCCTCAGTTGCCCAAGGAGGTTGTTTGTTCAGATTCTCATGCTTTGCAATTAATATAAGCTTCTCAATGCTGCGTGAGAGAAAGAAGGGGAAGTGGTGCTAGGTGGTTTTTTTTTTTCCCCTCTCCCTGTTGTTCCTCACCAGCTGGCTGCTTTGAAACGAGCACGTTGTGGTTTTTTCCCTTAAGAAGCAACGTGTTGCTGCAAATTCAGCTTTGGGGAGGTTGTGGGAGCTTTTGTCCGCTGACGTTGCGGCTGCTGCGGGCAAGGCAGATGCAATATGTAGCACTGCGAGTACCCAGCGTGTGAGCTGGGTCTGGTCAAAGTAGACGCCGGCCCAGCCGAGCGGCGTGGTCCTTCTTCCCTGCTGCATTCCCACACTCACTGGATGGCGGCTGGGAGATGCTAGACCTGCCTTGCTCCTTCGTATCGTCACCCAGATCGTGCAAGAGCGGTAAAGATTACACAGTAGGATGTTGTCAAAGGAATCCGAACCTGGTGCGTTGCAAATAAATAACATTTCTCCGCCTTGTTCAGCTAAGGCAGTGTTATCTCAAGAGGGCTGTATGAAGCGTGCTTGTCATAGCTGTGCCAGGCACCGACACAGCTCACGGAGATACTAATGCATGTTCTCTCCTGAGCTACTGGATGAAAACTAGCTGCCTTAGAGGGTAAATTCCCTCCATTTTAGTACAGGTTGAAGAAAAGGTATCTAGTTTAGACCTGGAGAGCACACTTCATCTTTTCGGTACAGGGGCAAAACTTTGAGTAAACCTCATGAAGTCTGCGGTTCATTGTGTTTTCCAGAGCACTCGCTGAACTTGCCTTTTTTTTATTTGACTTTTTCAAAAGCAGTGATTCCTTTGGTGCTGTAGAATAAAAGAAGCGCTTGCTTCAAGAGGCATGGAGGAGTTGTCGCCCTACAAAACTCAACGTGGGCCATCAGCTGTGTGTTTCACGGCGATCTCAGCCGATCGCATCGATGTCTTCTTCAGACCTTGCAGCCACATGGAAGTCCCTTAGGAGGGCAAAAAAAGGCCAACTGTGAATTTTTGTATCTGATTGGGTTTTGACTGGTGGCTTAAGTGAGATTTCCTCTTTGTGTTGACATAGTGTGTCCTGAATTCGATCAAAAATTTGTGGAAGTAACAGCAAAAGAAGCCTGTGAAATGGCAGCCACCACTTGGAACAGCTTCTTTATGGTAGATCTCCAGTTGGGTAAGAAATACTAACCTCAAATACGGTTTTCTTCAGTGCAGGTCTTACAGCCTCTCTGTCCTATCTTAGGTGTGCAGGTGAAAGGCAAAAAATGTTACGTGAGATGATAAAATATTTGTGATTAGTGGGGATTTGAGTCTGGATCCTAGACCCTAATCAGCCTCTGATGGAGGGAATTAATTTGGAATGAGACAGCCTTTACCCTGAGTTTTCAAGGATGGGTTGTGGGGGGTAAGTTGACAAACTCCAGCTTTCAGAGCTCAGAGCTTTCCTTGCTGTTGGAGTATGAGTTTTCCTCTTGTGTTAATACGCTCACTCTCTACAAAACACTGCAGCGTCTCTTTTTGCTTAAGTAGTGTTTCAGATTAAAGTTGGCTGGTTTGACATGAGACGGTGGTTTTCCATGGGCTTTTTCTGGTTTTTAAAAAAGCTTTTTGCAAACACTTGATCCCTTTTTTTTAAAATTTCATTTTATTTTTTCAGTTGAAGTTGCTGTGTGGCAACAATGAGAGCTATGGAGGAACTGTACCCACTGTACCGCGCTCTGGCCTTGAAGGTTCATTGTAGGGGCACACGTGGTCCTCAGGGAGTTGCTTTCGGGAAATGAGAGGATTTAAGGGGGAAATGAAGCAGCAATTCATTTCCACTTAGGTGTGAATGACATCCAAGAGTGAGAAACTGCTGTGTGTGCCTTAGGAGCCCTGAGAAACAGCACTGGTGATCAGATGAAGCAGGGAGGCTTTATCAGCACATCACTCCTTTCCGAAATCTCACCGGTAGCTCGTCTCTCCGCCAGGCTCCCATGAAAGCATGTGGTCACGTTCGAGATCTCGTAGTACTGGCAAGACTGTAAAAATTCAGAGTTCAAGCTTAATCTCTGAATTTATTCTTCAAAGGAAGGAGAATTTTGTCCTACTGAGGATTTGAGGAGAAATGGACCCATAAAGTAGAGCCCCTGACAGCTGACACTTTGGTGATTCTCTGCTCCTTTAAGGAAAAAGAAAAACCCCACCAAAGCTCTGAAAGAGCTTGTTCAGAAGTGAAGATTTTCTGTAGTTGTTCCTAGTGACTGTTTCCTTAGGGGGTCATTTCCATATCTTACGAGTAATTTCTGAGTCCAGCTCAAAGCTCACAAGACAGATCATGTCTTGACAAGAGCTATGAAGTTTGCATCATCTGGTTAGGCTGGATCATCTTTAGCAGCGCTGGTTCATGTCACCTGTACGTTTGTTTTCTTGCTTTCTTTTTGCTAACCACTGAGGGGAAGGAAAAAAACCCAAACAGCCTTGTGACATTTAGCTTTACTCAAATGGTCGGTAAAGGCATCACGGACAAATTTTGTGGGTGTGGGTAAGCAGAATTGAGAGGAGCCCCAGGTCATGCACAGGACCAGGCTCCTACCACTTGAACAGCGGCTTCATAACTGTTGCTATAATTCGTATGTATAGTAGCAGACCAAAAAAAAGCCTGAATGTGTGAAAAGGGATGCAGCCACTAGCCCGAGCAAGCACATAGACTGTGGTCTTTTGGTGCATGTCCCATCTCTGTGTCCCACCAGCGCTGCCAGGGCCCCCCGTAGTGATATTTGCCATAGCCTGAGAGATGTTTGTATGAGGCTTTGGGTGCCCTGAGGTCCAGTTTTCAACCCCCTTTCCAGAAAGCATGGCTTAAGTATCAGAGCTTAGTTCTTGTGTCTTTGCTGGTGTTTGCAGGGCAGATGCTGAACACAGCGGTAGCTGACAGAATGAAAGGTCAGGACTGGTTTGCTGGTGATTGGGAGCTGATGGCAAAGGGTTATAGCATGAAATGCTCCCAGGAATCGGTGATCTGCAGAGCGATGCCGGTCACCTAGCAGATCTTCCCACTCCCCCCAGTCTAATAGCGTGTAGAAAATATAATCAATTTTACTTGGAATAATAAAGTTGTATTATGTGCTGGGGGATGGATGGCAGATGCTTGGATTTTTCCCAGTGGGCTGAGGGAGGTTCAGGTTTTGTTTTGCTTTATTTATTTATTATATTTTAAACCAAAGTCAAAGAACCATGAGTTGGCTTGATCTTTGCTGCAGCAATTCCTCCGCTGTGGTCCCAGGCATTGCCTAACAGATGCCTGTACCTCCACTCGGATGGATGAACCCAGAGACTGCTATATAACACGTGCAGGCTTATTTTTGTCACACACCCCCCTTGCAGAAACTCCTCGGGGAGGCTCTGTGTGTCCTTAGGAGCCATTGGCAGGGGAAAGGAGGGGATGCTGGGTCAGCAGCCCTGGCTTCCGCGCCTCCGCACTTGAGCACCTGGCTTACTCAGAACTGCTGAAGGCCTTGCTCAGTGTGGAAACCCCCATACCAAGGCCCTCCATGAACTAAACCAGTGTCTTACCAACTTTGTTCCCACTGAATCGGGTGCTGCGGTCTTCTCAAAAATGCACCTTCCTCGACAGAAAAACGATTCTGTGATTCCATCCCAGCGAAACCAGGACGTAGACCAAGTGAGGTCCTCAACCAGTGTTGACTCTCTTGGCCTTAGTGGCTTCACTGTGGGGGTGCTACTTTTTACCCTTTCCTTCAGGTGATCCTTTGAGGTCAGATCTCAGTTTTGGGACTCACGTATTTGGTTCTAACTCCTCACCTTGGGCTGTCCTCTCCCTTCCTTTGGGAAAATAAAAAAATCTTACACCTTGTCCGTACCACACATGCACAGCGGCTTAGGGCAGTCAGGAGATGTCAGCTTTGAAGTTCTAAGTTTGCCTTTTGCGGTTATGTTTTTTTTTCAGGTCAAATACAGAACTGTTTGCACGAGCCTTGTAAGGTCCAAGAACAAATCCAATGAACGCTGGCTGTGTTTCTTTTTTAAATGTCTCTGCAGTGTGTGCTTCCCGGCATTGCGGAGCTGTGCTTGGGCGGCAGGATTAGGAAGTCTGAGAGGCTAGTGGGAGATGGGTGGACACCAGGAAAGAAAATGGGAGGCCATATATACAAGCCTGGTAAAAAGAAGTGATTTTTATAGCTTGGGGACCTCATTGCTGCAAGGTGTTAGGGAGGTCAGTGGCTTCAGAAGGTAAAGATTTGAGTGTTGTATGGGCAGCAGGGACAACGAGAGCTGAAAGAAATTCTCCAAAGTGGAAACTTTGGTCTAGCTGCCCCCTTTTTTGTTTGCAGATCAGCTGGCAGGATGATTGGGGGTTGGACTAGATGATCTCTAGAGGTCCCTTCCAACCCCTACCATTCTATGATTCTATGAGACCCTGCTCTGGGACCAAAGATTGTTTCCACTGGAAAGAGTAAAACAAGGTTTTGGGCTACGTGAGAATCCGCTATTCCATCTTTCACGCTCGGCTGTCGGCTACACTGCCCTAATGAAGTTACATTACAGTAATTACAGTGCATTACAGTTCAAAGTTCAAAAGTCCCTCCTTTTCTTTTTTTTTTTTTTTCTTCCCCCAGTGTGCATGACCTTTACTTGCTGCTGTGTGGGGTTTGCCTGGGGAGTTCGCTGTGCGGGAATTGGTACGTGGTGGAGGTGCTTTGCTGTGCCTGACCGAAGGGTGCTTCATCTAGAAGGGCACCTGCAGGCTCATGTCGCCCCGTTTTACTTTCCCCAAGCTGCGACTCTTCCAGCTCACGCTGCAGGCGTTTTGGGCTGTACTTCACAGGATCTCTTTCTTCATGTACTCTCAGGAGAGACAGGGTGCGGAAGGACAGGGTGAAATCCTGGGTGTTGTAAGCACCGCCTGTGTCTGGTTGCCAGGTACCTGCCAGGGTGGTACCTACGTGCGGGCAGGTGCTGGCTTGTGGTTGACGACTTGTGAAGACCATCTCTCTCTACAGGGTTGAAGGTATTGTTCATTCTTTCTGCACTTGGGAGCTTGTGTCCAAGTTCCCTTGCATCTTTTTGTCGATTCACGTAATGAACACTCTGGCTTTCTTTTTCCACAGGAAGCTGTCATCCCTGAAGCTCAGGGCACGGCGTACTTCCTATCCGTACCCCTTTCAAACAAGCAAATCTGGTTAATATGACTGGAGGGAGCACTTGCCAGCACTGTCATGCTGGTCCAAGTGAGGATTGTTGCCTGCGTTGTCCTTTTCTCCATCAGTTGTTGATCTGTGTAGAGCAACACCTCAGTTGAGTGAAAGAGGTAGGGCAGGGTCTCTGGGGCTTGGTGGCCATGTAAAAGTGCAGTGCCAAGGCCAGATCTGGATCTACTCATTGCCTCTACCAGGAATGTCCTGAGGGACTGGGATCAGTTGCGGGATTTCAAGAAGACGTAGGTACACCTAACCTTCAGGCATTATCAGAGGAACCTCAACCACTCTGCTGTTCTCAGAGGCTTTGCTTATTTGTTAACCAGCCTGTCAGGCATCAGCGTTGAGGTGGAGCCACATCTCACACGGGTTTGGTGTCCTGCTTTTCTGTGGTTTCTTTTCAACCCTAGCATGCCTGTGGATGCTGGCTGCGAGCCCGCTCAAATCCTGCATGTTGTCATTGCTGTGGGCTCCCGAGGAAGCTCTGGAAGGAAACCCCCTCTGCTTCTGCTGACTGTGCAAGTCTGCCAGCAGATGCTGGAGGCTGCATCGGAGGTGGTGGAGTAGGGTTGTGCTCCTGTCCCCTGCACAGTCAACCGCAGCCACTGATGAGAATCACAATCTTGTGGCAAAAGCTCGAATGTAGGGGAGCAGAAATCCCCAGCTTTACCATAAGTTTCCTGTGTGACCGTCAGCGAGTCACTTAATTGCTGTGAGTTCCTTGTTGCAGGGTGGAGTTACTATTTCCTTGATCTGCTACGCCGTGTGTTCCCGGGGGGTGGGATATATGAACCTGTGTGGAGGCTACTCGAAGTTGAAGGAGCGTGTGTTCTGCATCCGTGCTGTGATGCTCGCAAGACAGGCAGGCTGAGTCCCTGTGCAGTGTCACTGTGTTGCTCCAGAGCCAAAAGAGGGAGATTCCTCCCTTTTCAGTATGGGGAGCTGTAATCGGTACATCTTCGGTCTTATTTGCAGCAGGTCCGTGCTGTGGCAGTGATGCATTTAAGTAACCCACCCACAGCAATAGTGCTTGGATTTTTTTAAAATCCAGGCTGCTAGAGAGGGAGGGGACGTGAGCATCACATTAGCCAGCTTATTGTGGCTGAGATTTACTATGAGCAGCGAAGTGAGGTTTGGCTAATCCAGAACCCAAACTTAACAAAGTCTGCTGATCCAAATGAGAATTTGCGCCCTAACCTTTAGACCTCTCTGTTTCCGTCAGCGTTGTGTGTGCGATACCGGGCAGCCATTCACACAGTGCGTTGGTTACCTCTGCCTGGCTTCAGACCTGGTCATGACAAATTCATTTGCCTTGGCTGTGGAAGGGCTGGGTCCGGAGGTCTTCTCCAGACCTCTCTGCCAGCCCTGCTCGGTGTCCCCGTCCCTCTGTGTTGCAGCTGGCTGGCGCTGCAGCTGCTGGCCCGTAAATCAGCGACGTGCCCCTGAATATCTCCAGCATAATGACTGATGCATATTCATGCTTGCGACAGCATTGTGTCACCCTGCTAATAACGTTTCCCGGTGGGAAGGAGAGTAGGGACGGGGGTCCCAGCAGCAGGTGCTTGCTCGCTCCCTTTTGTCTCCTTTTCCCGCTGCCCCCTTGTTGTTTGCTCCCTAAGATGCCCCATCGCTTGCTTTTCTAATGCATTTTCCCTGGCTCCTTCTCTGAGATTTGCGAAGGCAAGCCCCGCAGGTTTGCTTTTTGCTGCGGTGTCTTCTTCCCCTTTGTCCATGCTCTGCTAATAAATAAGGGTTTGTGCCTGCAAAGACGCTGCAAGGGCTAAATGAACGCAGAAGGATGATGGTTGTATTTGATCACGTAAATTAAATGGCTTACTAATAAAGGAGACGCTCTGGAAGTACCTTATTTTGGCTGTTTGGGGTCACTCACGCTGTTCCTTTGAGCTCTGTCTTTGAACAAACTGGATCAGCAGCTTTTTATCGGTGTCCCATTGGGAAAGGAAAGGCAAGAAGGAAAATCAGCCGTCTTCCCTAGTCCCAAGATGGACTGTCCCTCGCCCACAACCAGCCTGCGGATGTGACGCTGTTGCACCTGTGCTGCTCTACCCTCTGTCTTGAAAAATGAGAGGAAAAAAAGGTGCTGTACTACCTGTCCCTGGAAAAGATAAAACTTTAGAGGATATGATTAGCGGCCTGTGTTATACCACGTGTGAGAGAGGATGGATGGGGGTTGACTCTTCTCTTCCCGTTCCAGCACAAGATCCTAGGTGCTGCCCAGGGAAGCTGGGGGAGCCAAGCTGGGTGCTAACCAAAGGGTACCCCGAGATACGCCTGCCCGAGTCCAGCCCAGCCAGAGCTGGCTGTCCCTGCAGAGAGGGATCCCTCTCACTCCTCCTCTGTGTTCCTTCTCCTTCTAGGAGGAGACGAGAGGACCCTGTTTCTCTGCGGGGCTGGTTAGCCATCCAGAGGGTGAGTGCTGCATGGGCAGGAGCAGGCAGGGCTCCTGCTGTCCCGGGATTCCCTCATTTGTCTGCTTTTCCACTGCTGGCCGACAGGTTCCACCTCTTTCTGCCCAATGCCAATGCCGCTGGCTCACTGTGTGGACCTTTCTGCTGCAGGAGTTGTAGTGCAATAGGACATGTGCTGCATGCACAGTTTCATTCGTGGAGACCGGAGCTCACCAATATTCGTGTAATATTGTTTTGTTCCAAAACCTGGCCTTTTAAAAAGCCTCTTGTCCATTAAATGTTAAAAGAAAAAATTTAAAAAACTAAGAGCATTATCAAAACAATTTTTGAAACTTCCCAGCTGCAAATACCCCGTTTCCTTATCCATTTACTCACTGTAAAAATACGAATGTGTTAGGATTAAAGCAAGGAGGAAGCTGAACAGCCAGACCTATTTCCATTGTGAATTCTTCTCAGTGAAGATGGCTCGGGTGCGTTTCCTGAAACCAGCTTCCTGATTTTTCCTTGTCAGCGGTTGCTTGGGAGAAACAGAGAAGGATGGGGAGAGAGAGGAGAATGGAAATCTCATAGGGAGAATGTATTTCTTGACTATTTGGTACCTTATTTTTGGCCCGATACGCATCGGTGGTGCTCAGGTTGGGGCTGGTGAGGTACAAGGTGAGGTACAAGGCCACCTTACACCTTCTGCTAGACTTCAAGTGGAGAAAACAGCAGCGGTGCTCAGCTCGCCTCTCTGCTCCCAGCCCTACCTGTATCTCCCGTTGCTTATCTGTGCATCAGAGCATCCACCTGTCTGCCAGCCGCCTGTGCCTGTGACCCAGTTGTGATTTCATTAGGATAATTGGAGAGCAGGACGCCTCTTAGCACGTTCCGGGCTTTCCCACTTGATGTGCCCTGCCTCCCCAGCCATCTCTGCCCAGGGGAGCTGGGCTGGCGGGAGCTGCCAGCTCAACACAAAGACCCAGCAGAAGACCAACCTCTACTGGGAGCTTTTTGTCTCACGTGAAGACCCCGGATGAGAAGCCGTGTTGCCTGAGTTTAGTTCCCAGCTTTACCCACCCGTTGGTGACTTTGGGCCAGTCGCTTGGCTTGTTTGCGTCCCCTCGCCTGTCTGTACAACGAGGAGGACGGTGCTCCTGTTCGTGCATGGCCACCACCCCCGGCTCTAGCACTGGGTGCTCCATCTCTTGCAGCTCGGGGCTGAGATCTGAATTTGTCCATTCCTAGGCCGTTGCAGAGAGCAGAGCCAGGCGGCGGCGACCTGCCGTAGCGTGATGGCAGGACCGGTGGGTCCCGGGAGAGGCTGTACCTTTCCCCGGCAGCTTGCCTGCGGCTGCTCCTTTCGTCGCCAAGAGGACCAGGCAGAAGACATCAGGTACCTTAGGAAACCAGCCTGGAGACAGCTTCTCTTGTAATCCCCACCCGTTACTGGGCAGTGTTTGCCCCAAAGCCTGACGTTCTCTGTCCCTGTTAATAGCTGTAATTACAGAGATCAGCTTACACTGGCACTACGTACTTGTCTGGTCCGAGTTTCTACTTCGTTGCACCTTATATCTTGTGGGAAAATCAATACAATTTGGTACTGAGTCTAGCAAGTGAAGAGATTACTCAGAGTCTGGGTTCGTGGTTGCCTACCACGCATTTTAGCAGTTACAGTTATTATTGTCTATGGCGTGGGTGGTGTTTTAAACTTTCCTGCGTCCCTGTCCATGTCTTTGTACGCTCAAGGAACATCACGTTGCCTTTCACCCATCCCATTTATGTTTATAAATGGGGTTTTAATGCAGAGGAAGGTTAAAAGCTGCCTCTCCTCTTGAGCTCCACCTTGGCCTCTCCGTTGCACGGAGTCTGTTCTTCGTTTGTTTTTCTGAAGAAGGCTGGGAGGCCTGGGAGAAGTCTCTTTTCCATGGTGAGGTGGAGAGCTGCCAGCCCGGGCAGGGAAGCGTCTGCCTCTGAACCACCTGCTCAGCCCTGGGAGACTGGAGAGGAGATGAAAGCGGAGGAGCCCTGGCACTTTACAGTCTTCTGCATCTCAGCAGTGAGAGCTTTTCCTCCCCTGCACCGCTTTCCCACATGCGTTGGCGGAGTCAACACTAGGTCCTAAGTCCCAACTGCAAGATAAGAGCTCAGTTTTCATTTAGTTGTCCCCTCTTGTCCTAGCTGGCTCTGTGCTGTGTTCGTGCCTTCGTGCGTCCCCCTTTACCAGGCTGTCAGGCAAAACTCCAGTCTCCTCCTGCCTTATGCAGGCTGCTCTTGCTCATCTAGAGTCTCGAACAGTACTCAAGGGTTAGATCATAAATCACAGGTGTAATTTAAAAACTGTATTTGATTTCATCAAACTGCTGGCCCTACCAGGTGCAGACAGCTGGTGTGTTCAGGTAGTGACTTGGGTGCTACCCCAGGTGGTCTCTGGCATCTGCCTGCGATTTTTTAAGGGTCTGTGTTCAGCAGTGAGGTGGGATGTGTCTTTCGCTTGCCTGTTTCGTCAGACCTTCGTATGACCTGGCAGCAGGTAACCTGCAGAGCAGCATGCTTTCTCTCCGTGGAAGTTAGCTTGAAAGATTGGCTCTTCCGCAGCGGCTATGGTGGGACGAGCGCCTTGCTTTGAGGGAGGAGGGCAGAGTGGCGATGGCGGGAGGTGAAGATCCCGCCGCGATTCACAGGCACATGCCAGCACCTGCCAGAGCTTACTGATGGCACGCTGCTCCCCGTGCCACGTTCACGATGCTGGAGACGTGGGCATGAGTAGTCTGGGTTTCTGAGCTCCTGAGATAAGGGGCCTGCTAATCTTTCTTGGAGTGCAGTAACTTTGGTGGCCTGTATTGGCTGGGGCAGGGGGCAATTAATTCATCCAAAGCTCTTGGGTGGCTGGTTTGTTCTTTGAGTTTATTGCGTTACTGACTTGTTTTGGGCTGTTTAGGCATAGCTGTCTACCGGTTGTTTTTCTTAGATTAAGCTGGCAACAAAGAACTTTATTAACAATATTTATTATTTGAGAGGGAAAGCAAGAACAGCGTAGCTGGACCCGTTTACTTCTGACAGCCCGTGGTTGTGCAGCTTTGTGTTTTACTCAACCGTCAGACAGCTGCAGCAGGAACCAGGGAACAGAAAATGGGCAGCAGCTTTGGTGAGGATGGTGCTATCTTGTTTTGCTTTGTCCTCTCATCCCTCCTGGAGAGGGAAGATGAGCAGGGACTTCACAAGGCCTTTGTGGTTGGGTAGTCTCTGGCAGAGGGGTTGTCTTGCCAGGGGTGCTTCAACTGGAAACTGTGCAAGGGCTGGGCCCAGTGCAAGGGCCTGTCCATGCCTGTTCAAGACCTTATGCAAAGCCGTGGCTTGCACCTTGCTGCTGGGGCATGTTTATGGCTGCTGCGGAGAGGCAATCCTTCTCTTCCGGACCTGCCTGTGCCTCAGACCTGCCCGCAGCTTTCTGTTATTCTTCTTCCTCCCAGGTTTCTCCTTGAATGTGTGCCTGTGTTTTGAACCTCCTACATGATGTAATTCCTTAGTCCTTTTGTTTTGGTTTTTTTTTTTTTTCACTCTGGAGCAATATTTTTGTGCCCAGTCTCTTGGGACAGGCTGCCTCTTCCTTCAGATCTTGAAGAGCTTGCAGAGGATGGAAGAAGCCATTCTGTTCCTCTTAAGCTTTTTTTCTTTTTTTCCCTAACAGTAGACATTTATTATCGCCAAGTAGTTTCTCTGAAGCAGGGCCACTATTTGCAGCTTTTATTCCATCTTTGGCATCCCTCTCTCTCTTTTTAATCCGTGGGCTGCGTCGTCTGAGTTTGCTGGTGCACAGCCAGCAAGCCAACGACAAGCACGTTGGGTTAGATTTGCAGCCCACTTGTTAATTTAAAAAGCAACAGGTAAATTAAAATGAAGCGTTGCATAGGCTGTGGTTTTGTAACAGAGCATCAGTTTGCCAGCCTCGTTGCCCTAATCTTTCAGACTGGGCAGGCCACGGGGAACATCAGCATTCTGACCCTTTATGAAAACTAAAGGTGGTGTTTCACACTGCTGGAGAGGTTCCTTCAGTCCCTCCAGATTTTGTGACGTTGGTGACGTTTTGTGGCGTTGGTGGCAGTCTCGTGTGTGAGCCTGGGCTGAGCCAGCAAGGTCCGCCTTGTCAGTGTTCTGAGCAGAGTTTCTCACTTGTGGGTGCGGTGGACTGCCGGTAAAAGGCTGAGATGAGCGTTGCTCTCCTAGGGGACTGTGGACGGCTTCTGCCTGCAGGGTGCCTCTGCCGAAGGGAAATAAAATCAAACACTGTGGCATTTACTGTCTAAGGGCTCCTCAGTTCCTTTGGACAGGGCTTTTGGAGGAAAGGGTGCCCAATCCGAGACGTGTCCAAAGAGATCTGCGGAGGTGAAACTGTTTCGTGATGACTTTAAATGCAGAGACTCCCAATGGACAGGCAGAGAGTAAATGTTCAGTAATGAACAGTTGTAAAACTTCCGTTGTGGCAGGCCTCTGTGCAAAAATCTGTCTCCTGGCTTGTTTAGTTGGCTTGGTGTCCATCCTGGGGGAGAAACAAGGTGACGGGAAGAAAAGGTGGACACAGAGAAAGCTCCTTCAGTGGTCCTGTTGGAAGGGTGTCAGAGCCTCCCTCATGGTGAATGCGTTGGAAACCCACTGCAAATCCCTTTCGCTTGACACCTGAGCTTTTGCTTGAAACTGGTGGTGTGATGGGATGTACTGATGGGGCCAAGCCCCTTGAATTCCTCACCTCTGCTTCTGCTGAGTGAGTTTCTGGAGGTTTCACAGTCAGGTCCCCCAAACCACCTCTCCCCCTGCAGATGAAGCTCTGTGCTCAAGAAGAGGGCCCGTGAAGAATGTCAGATTATTCTTCGTAAGACACAGCTGGGTCTCTGGGTAGCACCTGTAACCTTGGTGCCTGCACCTGCTTTAGGTGTCAGCCCTGCAAAAGCTTGTGCCAAGCATCTTGGTCCTCTCTTCCATGGGCAAAGCCTCTGTACTGCCCAGCATGCCCAAGCAAGGGAGAAAAGGAGATGTGCCTTCTGCCCTCAGCTACACCTTCATCCCCTCCCTGCGAGACACAGGTAGGATGCTGGTGCCCACCGGGGCTGGGTGCTTGCTCTCCTGGCTTCCTGCACAAGGCTGGCAGATGTTCCTGTTTTGCTGGGGCTGCATGGCTCCAGCTACTGGACTGGGAGCAGCTGCTGCTGCCAGGCGGAAGCACTCGGCGAGGCTTTCCTAGACAGCTTTGAACGGGAGCCAGGAGCCCTCTCGCTACAGGAGAAAATCCGTGAGGTCAGGAAATACAGCAGCAGCAGCTCCAGCTCCATGCTGGGGCTGTTGGCTTGGCAAGCGGATCCCAGCCCTCCTCTTCCCAGATGGTGCTCCTAAACGGCTCTGCTCCTCACTGTCTTGCTCAGCTATTTGTTCGACAGCCCTGTGTGGCTTTTGGAGGGTGCAACCAGCTGAGTGCTGCAGAGGTGATAAATTTGGATAGGCAGGGAAAACACCAGATCGCAACTTGGGCCAGGCTTTCAGATCTTGGAGAGCTTGCAGAGGATGGATGGAGTGGTGTTCCTGCTCAACGCGGGCCTGGGAGGCTGTGCTTTCGTGTTTCTCCCTGTTATTTTGTCGTGAGCTCTGTCTGGGCTCTGCGTTACCTGCTGAGAAATAGAAACTCTTGTTTATCCTCCTGGAAATCCTCACATCAGGAGAAGCTTTCACAAAAACCCACAGGTTGTAAGCCGCCATCCGGTGTGTCCCCAGACTGAGCGTGAAAACTCGGGGTGTCTGTCACCATCGCTGTGGCAGGAGCCCCCCCACCCTTGTTCCCTGCCTCTGCTTTTCAGGGGAGCCAGAAACATTGTCTTTGGGATGGCTGTTCCTTGAACCAGCCCACGTGGTGGTGATGTTCATGTGTTGAGGAACAGCCACCCCTGCACTGGCACCTGTGTGTGCGTTGATGAGCAGCCTTGCTCTTCTCGTGTTCGGGAGCAAAGAGCATGATAGGGAGCTATGAGATGGCGTTGGTAAGGTGAGCTAAGGGATAAGACCAGCTGCCCAACTCTGGAACAAAGCTTGGCCATATGGAAGTCTCAGCTTTCACAGAATCCCAGCATCCCAGCACGGCGGGGGCTGGCAGGGCCCCCTGGAGATCCCCCAGTCCAACCCCCGCTAAAGCAGGTGCCCCCAGCGCAGGGGG
>VZSC01014752.1:123187-133908 GCA_013398225.1 Steatornis caripensis
CTGATCCCAGCCCGCTGAGCTCTGCCGTTCAGCCAGTTCTCGATCCACCTCGCTGTGCACTCACTCACCCAGCCCACACTTTCTGAGCTCACCTGTGAGCGTGTTGTTTCCCCGCAGCCTTTGGCCAGGCTCCCTGTCCTGTGGCATTTGCACGCGCTCTGATGAGCGGCGGGGTCTGGCTCTCTGTGAAGAGCTTGCGTGGCGGATCCTTTGGGACAGGAAGCAAGCTCGTCTGAACATTGATTTTAGCTCACATTAATTCAGGCAGCCCTCCCGCCCAGAGCTGTCTGCCATTCCCCACACTCTCGCTCTACATTAGGACACGTTTACCGCGATGGTATGAAACAGTTGGGTGGACTCTCTCCCCTGCCAGCTGCAGAATCTCTGCGGCCATTGCCGGGGTGAGGAGGGCCTGCAGAGGGGTGAAGTTGGCTGAGATGCCAGCACCTTCTAGGTATGATGTGAGTGAGCAAGCATGTTGCAGAGTTCTTGTGTGTAAATCATCTGTGTGCTTGCAGTGAGCGATGGGGAGCGATAGCTTTTTCTCCCTCCTCGTTTCTTTTGCCTCTTGGGTGGGTGCGGAGCAGGGAGACGTGGGTCTGTGTTTCTCTGGAGGGGCTAGAGCTGGGGTCGTGGTGTGCTCTGGGCTGGGGTCGTGGTGTGCAGGGCTTGCTGGTTTACGGATGTCCTTTGCTCAGTGGCTCGGCTGAGGTCTGGAGCAGGGCAAGACCCTTCAGCTGCTGGGGGTGACTGCCTCGGCCCCCGCTTGCTGCTGCAGTGTGGGCAGGAGCTGCTGTGGCTCTGGGGGTCTTCTGAAGGGACAGGCCAAGCAGCGCCTTCCACTGGGGTGCTCTCCAGGGAGGGCCCCCTCCTCAAGGGCTCACGTCTTCTCCTCCCCGTGTTGAGTCTAGGCTTTTCTCACTGCCTTAGCGAGTCTCGTAGACCTGGGTGGTTGTGCAGTTCCCCATGAGCATCGTCGCCGCAGCTGCTCCGTCATCAGCACCAGATGCAGAGGACTGCCCATTGTAGGCTCTGCAGGCCTGTATTTGCAGCCACCGTGTGTTCTGCTGGGGGTCGCAGATCTCCCTGCTCTGTACGAAAGATGGGAGCTGGTTGCAGAGTTTCTTCAGACCCTCAGGACCGCTCTGTGTTCAGCTGTGAAGCTGTTGTGCTGCAGGAGCAATCCTCTCCTGGCCGACACTGCCGGTGGGGATGGTCAGTCAGTGTTTGCTCCTCAGTCCGCATTCCAGCCCATCACCATCCCTCATGGGAATTGTCTGTTCCCATCCAAGAGAGATGAGAAGCTCTGGGGTGCAGATCTCTCTTGTCCCTGAGAAGTAGTGTGTGAGAGAGGCTCGTATACGTGAGGACGTGCGTTAATAGAGCAGAGCAGTGTGCACGCGGTCAGTTAGTGTGATCGCTTAGATTGTCTTCTCTGGCCTTGCTTTCAGCCTGCGTCTCCTCCTTGGCTGCCAGAACAGAGGCACATCAGACTTTTCTGTGAAGCAGTGGCACTTCTGGGTACGGACCTAGGGTATCGCAGTATTTGCACCTCACGTCCCCCACCATCACCACTTTTCCACAGTGCTTAACGACCTTCGCCTTCTCCGGCAGTGAAGAGCGGCGCAGCAACCAGAGGTCCTGCTTCGCATCGTGTTTGTGCTCTGGTTGCTCTTTTGCACGCCCTCCCTCGCTCTTCAGGATCCTGGATGCCGAGAAGGACGCTGAGCTTTGTTTGCCTTCCCGCTGCCGAGACAGCACTCAGAAAAGGGCTTTGGCGAGAGGCAGTTGCGTCTGACTGCGCCCAGCTTGAGTGGATGATTGAGCTGTCTGAGTGGTTTAAGGTTGCAATCGGGCGGGGATTGAAGGTGGAAAGTTCTGGCCTCCTTTCCATTAGGCCTTTGCCGCGTTTAGCAAATGCATCAGTTGCAGACTAGGTCTGGAGTGGCCTTGGCCGGCACAGTTTGTCCCAGCTTCCAGGGTTTCAGCAGCGGGGCTGGTGAGCCCAGGGAGGAGGCTGGAGTGATTTAACTGTCCGAGGGTGGGTGTAAGCCCCATGCAGTGATGTTGCGGGCTGCGTCGAACGGCGACCAGGGGAACCGTGAGCTTGTCTTCCCGCTCCCCGCTGTGTTTTGGGTGGCTCCCTCGGAGATGAGTATCTGACCATGGGGTGACTTTCAGTGGGCAGGGTTTGCAGTCCGATGAGGGTGGATTTCTGTTTAAACCTTCAGGGTTTTGTAATCTTCCTGAGTCAAAGTTCCCCTTTCTCGGTGGAGTTGGGGCAGAATTTTAAGCGGGGGGGGGGGGGGGGGGGGGGAATTTTCTCCTGCTGAAGGGCCATGGCAAGTACACAGTACTGTAGAAGTCTGGTTTGCTCTTTCTCGATAGCATCTCTTCCTGACCCGTGGGACATGCCAGCTCCATCTCCTGGGAGCAGGGGTGCCCCTTCTGCAGTCCTCCTTCCTCTTGCCGTGGCCGCCACAGTGGGAAGCATCGTTAGCTGGAGGACAGGCAGAGGGTGTGGACGTGCCACCGTCTCAAACCTTCCCTGTGGTTTGAGGTTTAACGCAGCCTTGAGGGTGACGACGTGGAGCTAACAGCGTATTTGGCGGGGCTGGGAGTTGTTCCCGGCTCCGTGGGCACTGACGTCCGAACGGCATTGACCAAGGTTTTGAAATCCACTTTGGATTTTGGATTGCCACCTTGAGATAAAGCACATCGGAGACAGTGCTGAGCACTTCTGGAAAACCAGACCTCTTAAATTGGTTACTTTAGGGTTTACTTTTGATTTACACAGCCTGTAGCTCAGTTTTTCTTATCAGTAACATTCCCTTACCTCTTGAGAGTTGCTTGGGGAATGTGTGAAGTTTGCATCCAGACTGTCAGGCTGAAGGATTGCAGCATATCACAGGGTAAACATAGTTTTGTGTTCCGTTTGGTGGATTATTTTGCCCTTTTTAAAGTAACCTTCATTACAAGCGGAGAGCGTTAGGTTATATAGCTCTGGATGCCGCGGTTCCGTGCTGTACTTTTAGACCAAGTCTCATGGTTTTAGGTGAGGCTGTCTCATGTTTGAGACGCCAGAGCGTTGGACCATAAAAGCAGAAGACAGACAGCGGATCCCAGAGGCACAGCACGGGGTGACAGACTGAACTAAGTGTAATTTTCTCTGGCCAGATTCCCAGCGTAGTCAGTGTGCTGGGTGGGAAGAAGGTAAGAAAGCCCTTGACTCTTCGGGGCACGTGGGCCATCCCACCATCTCCCCGTTTCCAGGCCAGGCTCACCGGGGTGGTACGTCTGCGAGCTTGAGATGAGAGACTGGGGTGGTGGTCCTGGAGCAGAATACCCTGCAGCGGCAATTTCATGGACAATTTCATAAAGCTGCATTAAAAGCATGCGGCATCCCTCCTAGTGGCTTGCTGGTTTTCACCCCAGGGAGTGAGGGGTGGCTCTGTGCCATCCAGAATAGCAGTGGAGCGGGTTTACCTTGTCTCATCCTCAATCCCTGCTGAAGTCAAGCAACTTAAAAGCCTGTTAAAACCTTGAGCAGTGCATCCCTTCACCTCTGCCTTGCAGAATTAGGTGTCTCTGTTGCAGTGTGCTGGATCCCAGACCTTGGTGTCTCTGCCTCGCAGCATTTGGGTGCTCCTGGGGCACGCAGGAGGCATTGGGAATGCTCAGTACCCAAGGAATGAGGCTGTGCTTTGCACATTTCTGCCTTTCCTGGCACAAAAAGGGGGCTGACCGCTCAGTCCTGCTGAAGAGCAGGCGGCGATGGGGAAGGACCCCCTCTCCTAACGTGGCAGCTGTGTTTCTCCTTGCAGGTGGTGGTGGTCCTGGAAGTCCTGAGCTGGGGTCAGCTGGAAGATGACCGAATATAAGCTGGTGGTGGTGGGAGCTGGTGGTGTCGGGAAGAGTGCTTTGACAATACAGCTCATTCAGAACCATTTTGTTGATGAGTATGACCCCACGATAGAGGTAAGCGGCTCTGGGCACGGGGTCTGTCTGCATGTTTTCCTCTTGCTCTTCTCCACCTTGCCTCCAACCCAGAGCATGCTCAGCTTGGTCTGATGTCTGAACTTGGGCAGGGATGTTCCTCTGCTTCGCAGAGCTTTTCTGAGTCAATACGCATGTGTTTGGAGGTCGCAGTGACCAAGTTGTGCCTCCCGCAGAAGGACAGCGGTGTGGGCTGAAAAGAGATGGCGAGGGAGGCAGCAGAAGCGGGCAGAGCCGGGCAGGGGCTGGGAGGCAGCACAAAAGGCCTCCTCTGAGAAGATGACAGCATAGGGAAGGGTTAAAGGTTTGGGATTGAAGAGCCATTTTGTGCCTGTGCTTCCATTTCTCCTCCCGTGAAATCAGAGTAAATAGATTGACTTCTTGTGCAAGGTGTTTTGAGATGTACTGATGAAATGGGTTTTATCACAGCTTGATTGTATTACGTGTGTCCTGCAGTTTGAGCAAGATGTGCTGAGCAGCTGAACCGTTGTGGTTCCCAGAGTGCTGCCTCTGCTCCGTTGCAAGGAGTTAAAGGTTGACGTATGGGTCTCATAGTCAGCAAGGATCGTAGCTCTGGCCTGTCTAGCTCAGCACCCTGCCCGGAGAAGCAGGCAGGGACCATGAGCTCCTCCTGTGCAGCTGGGGGGCTGGTCTTCAATATCCATTACGCTTTTTTTTTTTTTACTTTTTAAAATCATATTCCATTCTCCAGCTGCTTTCTGCTGTTGCTAGTGAGATGCTAATTACCCCCTGCATGACTTACACCTTCATTCAAGGGAGATGTGGGCAGCAGCGGCTGCTCTGCATGAGGAGTAAGTCCACCCTGGGGAGGCAAATTACAACTCTGTCATGCCTCTTGGACAATAACCTCGCTGTCTGCAGTCCTAAAGGATTCTCTGCCAGATGTGTATAAATGCAGCTGTCGTTGCTGCAGTTATTATTACCATAATGGCTAAAAGGCCCCAGCTGGGATCAGAAATCTATTCTGGTAGGTGTTGTATGTGTAGTCCCCACCCTGAAGAGCTTACAACTTAAATAAACAAGCAAGACAAGGCTTGGTAGAAAAGCAGAAATAGTCTTATGGTCCTGCAGATGGGAAGGAGAGAAAGCACTTAAAAGCACGTGCTACTACGTTACTTGGCCAAGGTCACCTAAAAAGTCCACGGCAGAGACTGGGTTTTAATTTAAGGGCTCCCGACTCTTAGTGCTGCACCTTGCTTATGGATGCAGTTGCCGCCTTCCCCAGTTCTTCTCCCCCTCGCATGCTCGTCACCAGTAGCGTTGTATGCTTTTCTTAGAAACCCATTCCAGGTTGTTTTTGGCAGGAGAGCTGCTGATGGAGAGCAACCTCCCCGAGGGGGAGACATCTGTGTGGATGGGTCCTCTCCTGGACCTTAGGGTGGGCAGAGGCCGCTCTGCCCCAGTGATGTGTTGCGTTTTGGCATCCTGTTTTTTTTGTCTCCAGCTGCCTGCCCCCTGTACGTACCCTGCAGGGAATTTTCTCCATGTAAACAGGCAGCAGGGAATGTAAACCTTGTGTGGCATTTCCCAGCACGCCCTCCTCACGCTGCCCGCTCCTGCTGAGCCCCAGGAGATGCCTGCTGTCTTCCTCTGTTCCCCCCAGCCCCGCTCCACTCTTCTCCTCTTCTCTTCCTAAAGCAGCCGTGAGCTGCTCTTCGCCCCTCTCGCCCCTGGTGCATTTCCACCTGCTGGTCCTGCCAGCCCTGATGCCTTTGCAGCTCCCTTGGTCGTGCCCCGCATCCTGCCCACCCCAGCCATCTTCTCACTCATTCCGGGGTGACTCCTTTTAATTATGCTTCATTTTATGGGGATTTAGGGCACACACAGAGTTACCTGCCAGCCATTTGAATGTGACCAACAAAACCACCCTCCCGTGACTAAGCTGCTTTGGATCGTGCCCAGGAGCTGACTCTGTTCAGGCGGCTAACAAACAGCACAGCAGTGCTGAAATGAGCAGGATAAAAGGAGGAGGGGGAAAATGGAGTGCATGGAGCAAGGGCTTTACCCATCGCTTAAATGAATTGAGTGCAGGCTGTGCCGCAAAGCGGGTGCAAGTGGGTCGGGGTACGCTGAGAAGATGCTCCCCAGGGCAGGGGGAGTAGAGAGGTGAGTTTGTCCCCGGTCTGGACAGAGACCCGACCTGAGTACCTGCTCCCCTCCTGATTCCCTAGTGCAAGTGTCTGGCTTTGTAACTCAGCACTGGCTGACCTGCTACAGCACATGCTCGCACACCTGCTCTTGGGCTGCCAAGGAGACTTAAGACCTTTATTTTGGGAATGGGAGGGCCAAGGCACCGAGGAAATGTGCGCCGCTGGCAGTGTGCCATGGCGAATGAGCAGGGATGGAGTCAGACTATGTGGAGAAATTGACGGCGACCAACTGAAAGTTTGTCTTCCAGCTTTTAGCAGTCAGCTATGGGCTTCCCAAGCCTCTGGTTGTATCCTGACCATAGCAGTTTATAAATGGGCCTCTTGGCCTGCTCCCTCAGCACACCTGGGGTACTCCCAGCATCCGTCTGGGATTCTCAATTGGAACCCCAAGCGGACGTTGTTTCTGCCCTATGGCGCTTCGCAGCTGGATCTGGCCACTTTCCCTTGTGCAAGAGGATGGGGCAGAGCATGGTGGGCTGCAGAGGAGCTTTGAGGGTGCTGCTGCCTGGACACGTGGGCTGGCGGCGGCTACCCCTGCAGTGGCAGCCAGGCCACCTGGCAGCGTGGAGGGATGGCTGAGCCGCCATCCCGAGCATCCCAGGGGCATTTGGATGAAGCTGGATGCAAAGCAAGGGTGAGGAGAGCGCGTCCCCTTCCTTTGGGGAGCAGGGTGCAAAGCAACGTCGGCGAGGCTCGTTAGTGCCTGTTGACGACCTGAGGTGTGGGGTCCCTTCTCTGTAGGTGTGCTGTCTGCTGGCGAGACCTCCTGTAACTGGGGACTTGGCAATTAATTGTGAACACGTGTGCCAAGCGGCTGGTCCGCTGGAGACAGGGTGTGGGGGTGGGAGGATGCTCTGCTGGCAGAGCCGCCTCCGGGGTGGGTGCCCTTTGTTGGTCCCTGCCAGGCACTGGGACCCCGAAAGTGGAACCAGAGCTCTTCTACCTTGCGCCAAGGAGGCCCTGGGTACGTTATTGATTAGAAACGGGAGCGCATCCCTGCAGGGCAGCCTGCCAGCTGCCTTCAGGTTTAGAGTGGTTGGCTGCGAGCCAGCCCGTCGCTCCACGCTTACGCCCGGTGGGTCAGCAGCCCCCTTTTTGGGAAGACACAGCCAAGAAGGTCGTGTCAGAGCAGATCTCATCTCCTCTGATTTCATGGCCCTCTCCGCAAGGTGAGGAAAGACTTTAATTAGCTCTAGTAGATGACGACGTTGTAGTAATGAACCAAAGGGTGGAGGCCGCGTTGGCCCCGTTCCCTTTCCGTGCCGCTGCTGGTCCTGTCGGTGACCTTTGCTGTGTCGGCTGTTTGTCTGCTGACCTGCAGAGCTCATCTGATAGCATTGTTGTCGCTGGAAGAGCAGCAGACATTTGAATTAATTTTAAGTTGTAGCCGTAGCCTCTGCGAGCAGCTGCAAAGCGCCGTCCTGGTCGTGTTGCTGACTTGCACCTTTTTCCTAGTTTTTTCCTGGTTTTGGCTTCCTTCTCCTGCTGAGAGTCGAGGATGCTGTGCCGTACCTGGGGGACGGCTGTCGGAGAGGGATGAGGCTGTTCCTCTGTTGAGGGGCTGCCCCAGCAGCATCCCTGCTGATGAGACCAGGCATGGGGCAGAGGCGTGGTGGGGACGAGAAGCGCTTTGAGGAGCCTGCCTTGAAAATGAAACCTTTTGAAGGATGCCCTGGGTGATTTCCAGGGGTTTTCACGTCCACCCTAAGTTGCCATTGCCTGTGCTGCAGGGAAAACCCCCAACTTCAGAGGACCTGCTGGATAGTCCTTACCTCTCCCGGAGCCCTGTGGGCACAGGCTGGTTGTGGGAAACACCCTGCTGACAGCGTGGTATTTTTGTTTTTCTCATGTTTGAAGAGGAGGTTTACCATCCAGCCCAGTTTGCAGACCTACTGGTGGCATATCGCCTCTGGTGCCTGATCTGCAATGCGTTGGAGGCGCTGGATTTCCAGGTGATGTTAAACACCTTCTGACCCTGCAGATCACAGACGGTGGCTGGAAGACCTGGCTGGCTGGAGCCGCCTTCCCTGGGTGTCCCCTTCCAGCACCCGGGCAGGGCGGCAGCAGAAGGGATTAGCCGGAACTAAATAAAGCTTAGGCAAATAGTTGTTGAGGGCTATGCGGTGTGGTAGAGACAAAGCTACTCCTGGTCTGCTAGAGGCAGGGCTGGGAATGGCGAGAGCAAGCCAGGGGCTATCTTCTCTGTGGCTCTGCCAGAGAAGGGGAAACCTGCTAAGCTGCTTCCTTTTTTCTCTCTTTTTTCTTTTTTTCCTTCTTTTTACTTTCCCTCCCATTTTTGAAACAGGTGGAGCCGGCTATTTAATGGGACCTAAACTCAGGCAGAGCGTGACCTGGCATCTTCCCAGGGATGCACTCGCTGCATCGCTTCGCTTGGCTGGACCTGAGCCCTCCCTTAACGCGTCGTCCTCCCCTTTTCTCCCTCTCCTGGCCTGCAGGATTCCTACAGAAAGCAAGTTGTCATCGATGGAGAGACCTGCTTGTTAGACATCTTGGATACCGCAGGGCAAGAGGAGTACAGTGCCATGAGAGACCAGTACATGAGAACGGGGGAAGGATTCCTCTGCGTCTTCGCCATCAACAACACCAAGTCCTTTGAAGACATTCACCAGTACAGGTCGGTGTCCCGGGAAGGGCCCCTTCTGTCTTGCCCTGTGCAAAGGCAAGGCCTTGCCGCTGCACCCTCCTGCCCTCCCATTTAGATGAGCGGTGGAAGCGCTGGCTGCCAGCAAAGACAATTAGCTCAAGTGGCCATTCCCTGAGGAAGAGGCGGAGCAGACGGCTAATGTCAGTGACTCTAATAAAACCCATCCGAAGGGATTGCTTGTGGCCTTTGGGGACTCGGTAATGTAATGTTTAAGTGTTTATGGTGACTAAAGAGAGAGCTGATCCTCTATGACCCCCTCCCTTTCCTCCATAATTAATGGAATTGCTTTGTTAGCGCAATCGATCTCAGCGACTTCTGCTGGGTCTGGGAGCTGGGAGAGGAGGCTGGGAAGGGCAGGCAGGGCTGCTTCCCCCGCTGGCAGCCGTCGCAGCGAGGCTGCGGTCTGCTGGCCACGCGCGCACTGGGAGAGGCGGTCCTGGCCTGTTGGAGCTCGGTTGCAACCGGGGCAAAGAAGGAGCAGGAGCAGAGTCAGAGCCCTGGCAAGGTGACTTGCCCCAGAGGATGTACTGGGGGGGCAGTGGCAGAGCAGGGAGTCTGTCCTGGCATGGTCCTGCTTTGGCTGCACCCAGGTTACCTGCTCCTGCTTCTCTCCCTTGCTGTCGTCAGCCCTGCAGAGCTGGAGGGCCAAGGAGATGATACAAATGCAGCGGGAGTCTTCCCTGGTTACTGCAGTGCTAGCTGAGGGAGAGATCTTTCTGCTTTATGCCTTCTTTTGAGGCCTGGCTGCGATGGGAGGCACTCGCAGAGGACGCAAGAGATGGCTCTGCCTTGCCCCCTGCTCTGTGCGCTGCCCACCAAGGGACCGTGTCGCCCAGTCCCTCATCATAAACCCGAGTCCCAGATAGTGCTGTAGCTCCGAGCACAGATACGGCCCTTCCTTGCTCTGGAGTCAGAGGCACTGCTCTGAGCTGTTGAGATGTCTCAGTCTTTGGCTGGCAGGCGTGTTCAGTTGGACTAATTCGGCTTGTTTTAGCCAAACCAGAGGACAAAGGCTGCGATTTTCCTAGAGCACCTGAGGGACTCAGCAGCATTCATGCTTGTGCCGGGGCTGGTGCCTGTGAATCACTCGAAGGATGGCTCGATTTCAAGCCCTGGTTTTAATAATGATGTAAATCACCAGCTTTCATCTCGTTTCGCCTGTGCTCTTTGTGTTTGTACTTTTAAAAGAATATTCCCCAGAGAAATGCTGGCTCTCCCTGGTTAGTAACCATTAGGAGGTATCTCTTTTCAGCTAAGTGTAGCCTGTGCACTAAATTTAGTACTTGCATTTGCTGATCAGGATGTTACATGGAACATTTAAGAGGCTTTATGGCATATCATACATATAGTCAGACTTCATTTCTATGTTCTACTACATTAAAAAAAGATGATTGGGTTTTTCGTGTGTGATATGTGTCCGGCTCCTTTTGGATGGAAATTTGGATTCAATTAAAACACAGAAATCAGCATTTTAAATAATGCTTTTATTGGTTAAATAAAACCATGTTAAATGTCCTGCGTGCATGAGCAAGGAAAAAAAAAAGCTGTTTTGCATCTGAAGTTAAATGATTTATTAAGCAAAGGAAGTTATCTATCAGGAGGGAATTGAATGGATTGTTTGTGGTCATAATGGCTTTTAAGATTTTTAGAAGTGGTAGATCTCATCCTCGCCCACCTAGTTTTAAATCCGACATTGGAATGAAGAAGCGAGCATTACAGCTTTTTGCTTCCCAGTTGGTTTCTCAACTTTGGGTGACCTGAGCTGAACAGAAAGGAAGCAAATACTTGCCTGTACATCTGCAGAAAAGGTTACGGCTGCCAAAAGCTGGTTTATCAGCTCAGCAAATTCTGGTTGCAGGTGATTTTTTTTTTTTTTTTTTTTTTTTTTT
>VZSC01014752.1:134027-223513 GCA_013398225.1 Steatornis caripensis
TTTTTTTTTTTTTTTTTTTTTTTTTTAATCATCCCCATTCAGAGGGACTACTTGATCTAAAATGTTGGAAATAACACAGGTAACTGCCTGGGTATTCATTTTTATTTAGCTTGAAGTATCTTAAGCTCATGTCTTAATATAGATTGTCATAATTTCAAGTTGTGTTTTGTAAACAGTTGCATTTAAAGAGCAGAAGTCCGTTTAGTTTTGGTTTCCAGAAGTGTCCGAGCTATTTTGCCATTTAGTTACATGCCATGGTAATTTACGTTCTCCTGAAAGCCCAACGCGAGGCACTTGGCAGGAACGAAGCGTAGTTGTTAGTTCTTGACAAAGCAGCTGGTGGGGAGCGTCCTGGAGCTGCCCCCGATGCCTTTTGTCCTTTCACTTGGGCACCTCTTACTTTTGCAGGGAGCAGATCAAGAGGGTGAAAGACTCAGATGACGTTCCCATGGTGCTGGTGGGAAATAAGTGTGACCTGCCAGCCCGAACAGTGGAGACCCGGCAAGCGCAGGACCTGGCCCGGAGTTACGGGATCCCCTACATAGAAACGTCTGCCAAAACCAGACAGGTAGGAGGAGGGTTTTAAACAAAATGTTCTTTTTCTTCTCTTTTCTCCAGTGCTGTCCTGGAGAGGCAGGAACGGGCAGACACCGCCTTGCAGACACATGGGTGCAAGGGCTGGGCTTAGTTGCTTCCTCAAGGCTAAATGTTCCATCAGGACGTTCCCTCCTCTGTCCAGGCTTGAGCCTCCAATCCAGGGAAGCGTGTGGTTCATGGTCTGGCAGCAGTGCAGGGAAGATGCCTTCTCGGGGCTGTCTCCAGGACTCTGGAATAACCCCGTTGTCGCTGCAGGGTCAGCTAAGCTCAGGGGACGTGGCTAACCACGTCTGTGGTCTGTCTTGGCAGACCTACAGGCAGGCTATGCTGGTGCTGGAAGGACCAGGTGGGGCTCCCGGGGCACGCAGGCAGAACCGGAGCAGCTAATACCTTGAGCGGGCTAGTGGTGGCTTTTCTCTTGGGTGGTAAACCTTATTCAGGTGCTGAAAACCGATGAAACTGAAGAACTTGAGCTCCTTGGCCTCCTGGTTGCTCACTCAATCTTGCTCCCTGTTTTGGGGCTGCACTAAGATCCCTGTTAGTTTTCCCAGCTTGGTTTTGTGCCTTTTAAGTCCGCAGTCTGCACTGCTGGAAGCCAGCACTAGGGCCACCCAGCCGGGGAGCAGAGCCCCCTCTTCTCTGAACCGTCCCCTGTGGAAGTGGGCAGCTGCTTCAAGTGAAGCTTTTCTTCCAGGGCGTTGAAGATGCCTTCTACACCTTGGTGCGGGAGATCCGTCAGCACAAGCTGCGCAAGCTGAATCCCCCAGATGAGAGCGGCCCGGGCTGCATGAACTGTAAATGTGTGATATCGTGACTACGGTGAGTTTTGGAAGCAGGAGATGGGGTGCAGCGGGGGTGTATTGGAAGCAAGGCAGGAGGTAACCGCAGATGCACTTGTCTGTGAGCAAATGCAGCAGAAACAATTTCAGCAACGGGTATTTTTTAATGAAACGCCTTTTTGACTGAATTAGCATTTTTCTGTCAAAACATAGGTAAGTCAAAAATCCCACTTTCCTGAGGAAGTGCGTAGGAGGAAAGGGTTGCTTATTTTCCCCCCTCATTTTGTGGAACAAAATTCTATGGAACCGAATAAAAAAACCCCGTGTTTTGTTGTGCTTTCCCTGGGAAAGCTCCTTCCCGTGCTGCTCCTCTGGAAGAGGAGTGGAGCAGACATTGAAGGTGCGCGGCTCTGTCGCTGTGCGTTCACCAGCCTGGCCCTAGAGCAGCTCAGATGAAGAGCTGGCTGAGCGCATTGCCTCCTAATGCACTTGTGTAAATCGCCTCGTCCTAAAGCTTCAGAGCAGACCTGTCTCACTGTGAAAGTCCTGTGTTCCTCAGAAGAGTTTTCCCCATGAGACAGATCCCCTGGGATATTTGGAACTGATGCAATGTTGGGAATTAGCCATAAGGGGGCTGTTTTGCTTTTATAAATCGTGCGTGCTGAAGCCAGAGTGTTTGTCAGATTGTCCGTATTCCCTTGCCTGTTGTTCTTTCTCTTTCCCTGTTAGTTTTTTTTTTTTAATGATGAGTTTATTTAAATCATTGCAATCCTGCTGGATAGCAGCGAGGGAGAGCGCCTGTCAGTGTTCCTGCATGAGCTGGGTGGCCTTAAGCCAAATGCCTGGGAACACCTGGCTGTGTGAGCAGCGCCTTCCATGGCAGAAGTGCAGAGAGAGGCAACTGGGGATGAATGCGCTGGGGAGATGTACGTCTGGGACTGGGCTGGGGGAGAAAAGCCTGCAGAGACATTGTCCTTAGTGTCTTTTGGGGAGTCTGCCAAGCACCCAGACTGGCCCTTCGCGCAGCTGCTAGAGCCCTAAGAGAAGCGCGTTGTGTCCAGAGGTGATGCTAAGAGGGTCTCGCCGAGGGTGGAGGTGGGCAGCTGGTTTTCCTCTGTCACTTCTTGAGCCAAAGGCCGTGAGTGCAGCAGAGCTCTTCCTGAAACAAAAAAAAAAAACCAAAACAACCCCAAAACCGACAAAACACTGGCAGCGCTTGCTTCCTATGAGCAAAAAAACCACTGAGCACCCCACCCCTCTGCTCCCAGCCGAGGTGCTTGAGGTCTCCTGGGGGCTGAGCCGAATGCTGTGCCCAGCACACTTGTCGCTGCTAAGGGAGGTTTTCCAGATGTTCAGGTCCTCCAGATGTTCGAGAGTGTTTCCTCCGGATGGGGATGTGAGCTCGGGGCTCGTTTCCTGCTCTGGCTCACAGCTGACAGCACGGGCTGGGCGGACGCTGCTGCTTCCCTACACGGACTGGCAGGAGCCCAGCACGGTCACAGCCGGTGGCCAGCACCGGCATGGGCAGTGCCTTCAGAAAGAGGGGCAAGAAGGGGGGGGAAGGAGTCTCTTGGAACACTCCCCTCTGTTAAGAGAGCGTGCCCTGTTTGTTGCCCATATCTTTTTCTGCTCGGGCAGAAACTGGAAACCAGATATCCCAGCTTATTCTGGCTGCAGTGGCCAAGAGCAGAGAGGGACGAACATCAAGGCCCAAACAGAGCAGCAAGGCAAGGACAGACGCTGGGTTTGGGGGAGGAGAAGGGTGGGTGTGTGGCCAGGGAGATTTGGCTGCGTTTGCCCTTGACTCGCTTTGTGGTTCCCACTGTGCCTGGAGGAGGGAGAACGATCTCACCAAACAGTGCCCCTTCTCACGCTGAGGTTTGGGCAGAGGCAGAAGGTCTGGTGAGATGCCTGAGGTTCACCCATCACTCCACAGACCGTTTCCTTGTTCCCTTCAGAACGCGTGTGGATGCTTTGCTGAGCCAGGTCCAGACCTCGAAGACCTGCGTAACCCTTTGCTTTCTCTCTGTGGGCACTAGCAGGGTCATCCCGAAATGGGAGGGCGGGTAATGGAAACAGCCCCTGCTCGCTCTGACGGCAGACGGGTGCTAATGAGTGTCCTCTTCTGGTTTCAGCTGACTGGACCGTGTCTTGGAGAGGTTTCCGCTGTGCAGAGCGCAAGGAAAAGAGGTGAAGCGAAGGAAGAAGCAAACGGATTCGGGGAGGAGTATAGGGAGAGGGGGAGAGGAAGAGGAGGAGGAAGAGGAAGAGGGCAGGGGGAGCACGAGCCCCTCCAAGGACTGTCTCGCACTTCACCTAAGCCTGCGGCAAACAATGTTTTTTTTCTTTTTTTTTTTCCCCCCCTCTTCCCCGATCCCCTCCTCCTTTGGCCTCCTCCCACCCCAGCAACTGTACAAAGCCACAGATTGAATCACAGTAAATTATTATTTGATGGTCTCAACAAACCGTCTTGATGGCTGTGTCCTCCTTCCAGAGGGTGCTGCTGCTGGTGCTCCGGGAGGATCGCTGGTGGGACGGCAGGGAGGGAAGGGCACTGAGATCTGCTCTCCACGCACCAAGGTCATGCTGTAGGCCGTGAAGGTGACTGGGGTGGGGTATCCTTCAGGGAAAGAGCTGGCTTTGCCTCCAGCAAGTCATGGCCGTGTCCCCACCCCACCCCAGCCCACCTGAAACTCTGCTGGCCCCAAGTTTTGCTGGGGTGGAAGAACACAACCATTCCAAGCCTGTCCTCGGCGCTCCCCCAGGTGCTCTGCCTTCATCCTAGTTCTTGTGGGGATTCTTTTGCGGCCTCAGATGCGATGCCCGGAAGGGAAGAAGCGTTGGGGAGGAGATCTGAGAGCCAGTTCGTTGCTTCCTTGGTTTTTTTGGTGTTCCAGAGTAGAATTAGGCCTTTGTGCTCCCCTCCAGCAGCTAGCTAACGCCAGGACCTGCCTAGCACGTACACCTTGAGCTGCTCCAGTCTGTCAGCTGCGTGTAATGGTATGCAAATGCTTGTCTGTCCTGTGCATGGTTTAATTACCGGCGGGCACGTAGCAGAAGGACTCTTCGTGCGCTGCAGGCAGCTGCGTGGCTGCTCGACAAGGAGACTAAAGGATTTGGACTTCCAGTCCTTGGGTTTAGAGCGCGTAAGAGTGGTTTGGATAAGGGCTGATCTGTCGGGAAGCCTGTCTTCGCTCAGCCCCGCTCCTGCGGGATTTTCGCCTGGGGTCTGACTGGTTTCTCCCACATGCTTTTCACTCGCAGAGCCAAGCGAGGCATTGCGCTCAGTGCAGCGGGCAGCTTCGTGCTCGCTGCCTTGCCCTCTCCCGTGCTATTGCACAGGCTAATTTAGCTGGCATCCAGAATAAAGAGCATCAAAGGGGGAAGGCGATCCAGCCAAGCGTGGCAGGGAGCCGTTCTGCGTGGGCTAGCCCAGGCCTGAAGAGGTGCTGAGTTGGGCAGGGGCTGGGAGCGGCGAGGGCAGCGTGAGTCAGGTGGCTCACACTGCAAAACCGATACAGAAACCCCGGTCACTGCCAGGAGGAAGCCGCAGCCCGCCCGGGGGTTCCCAGCATCCGAGCGGACAGCCTCCCTTCCCGCTCCCCGTTCCTCGTCATGCCAGGCAGCAGCAGAATTAAACTCCGGTGCTGCTTGGAGTTGCTGCCTTTGCTTTTGGTCTGGGCAAGAGAGGACTTGTGCTGACGGTTTGCTTTTTGTACTTGCGTGAGCCAAACTGCTGTGGGGCACAGCCCCCACCCTGGCTGCAGCTGCCTGGCACCCGGTTCCTGCAGGAGAAGGGCTGAACCCAGCTCGAGTGGGAGAAGTTACCCGAGGGAAGTGCTGCCTTCAGCTGGGTGCGCTGTTTGCAGCGGCGCCTGTCCTGGGGCTGGAGGGCTGCTGAAGGGGCCGAGTCTCACGTTACGTGGTGGGGCTGGACCAGAGGCTCCCAGAAAACCTCCCAGCCTAAGCCGTTTCAAGTGTGAAGCCTGGAAATCGGGGGTTTGTTTCCCAAGTTGGCAACTTGTCCGCAGCTGCAGGCGGGGCGGAGGGCAGGGCTGCTTCGTCCTTCTAGAAGGTGGCTAAAAGCCTTAACGGTTCGCGGGTGGGTTGATGTGGGGGCCCTTGCTGGGTGGTGGCACTGCAGTAGGAACCTGGTGCTCTTTTTCTGCAACGGACCTAATCCCGTCCTTCACCAGGGCTGTGGTGAGGGACGGGGTAGCTGTCTGGAGGACTTCACATGAGAAGTAACGCTGTGTTTGGGGCGCTCTCAAGGACCGGGCTCCTGGATGGCTCTAACCACTGAGAGCATCCTCTCGTTTCTGGTTGGGAGCCAGAAGCCACAGCCAAGGACCGGGAGCCACAGCCAGGCAAGCTGAGGAGCTCCGGGGAGCGCCAGGGGCGAGGTGTCTTCACAGGGCAGGCACCAGCTGCAGTTGCAAGAGGCCGGCGCGTCTTGGGGGGGGCATGCTAGAGCAGCACTGGCCAGAATGCAGAGTCCTTCAGCAGTTTGATTGGGAGCAGGAAGCCAAAGTATGGCTCAAAGATGCTCTCTCCCTTTAAGGGAGGTTTCAGCACCCCTTAGGGTGAGGTTTTCCAGCTCTGGGTCCGGTCAAGTCTCGTGCGTTACCGTAGCTTGTTCGAGTGTTTTCTAGTTGCAAAATGCTGTTGCTTCCTCGGGCCGCTCCTCGTGGCCGCTGCACCCAGGGGTGCCGAAGATGAGCTGTTTCATCAGCGGTTCAGCGGTTGTGTCTGTGTTTGTTTAGCAGCGCACCATCAGGTTTTTCTTCCTGGTGGAAGAGTCTAGTTGAAACTTCACAGCTTCGATTTGTTGTACGCTTCGAGTGGTTCCAGGTGTTGACCGTCTCTTTTCTGGCTGGTGATAGTCCTGTTTCAGGTATGGCTAAAGGAGACCTAGATGTGCTAGAAGTCGCCAGGGCGCTGCAAATGGACCTAGAAGTTCTTCAGGAGTCAGGGTGCATCTTCATCTCTGTGCAGCTGGTAGGACAGTGCTATGGACAGGACAGCACCTCCGAAATCCACAGGTAGGAGCTGGAACCGGAGACTGCAAGCGTCTTAGGAGGAGCTGGCTGATAGGTGGTGTCTGAGTCCGGCTGGCTGCAGACCAGTCTAACCCCTTTTGTGGACTGCACCCAGGAGAAGCGAGGCAGCCAGGACCCATTGTCAAACCGTGCTGGTCAGTAACGCGGCTGTGTCAGGAGCGGGAAGCACCATTGGTTAGCTTTCTGCTGTATTAGAAGATCACAGGGAACCCCAAGTCAGGTCAGTGTTCAAGTCCGTGCTGAAAGTTGGAGGTCGGTTGGGAGCAAAAGGAGGTGCTAAAAGCTTGATGCCGCAGCTCTTCCCCTGAAACCAGGTATTTATTTATTGTGCATTAATGTAGGATGGCATCTTTGTTCCAGGAGGTTGGCTTCAGGAGAATCACGACAGGTCTTCAGCACGGCAGTAAGCTACGCCAGCTCTGACCTGATCTTTGGGGTACACAAAACCGAGACCGTGTGGCTTCTCTCAGGCAGAGCTGTCACTTTGGAATTGGCATTTTCACTTGCTGACTTGGTGCGGGTGGTTTAGGTATAGGGTATCAACTTGCTGGTCACGACAGGCAGGCTGTCGGTATGTGAGTTCGTGACGTGCTCTCTGCTAGCTGAACTTCTGGAGTCTGAAAGTACTATCAGGGTTACAGTTTCATTAGAGCGTCGGTCTGGAGAAGGGATTGCTGGGTTTGGAGTTGATTTAGTTGATTTTCCCCCGTAGTTGTTTAAGGTGCATTTGTTCTAGAAGTTGCTGGACCGGAAGATGTAGTTTGCAGATATTGCAGTCGTTTCCCTTACGGCAAGGAGTTTGTTGCCCACCTCAGTTCTGCTTCTGTGGCACGAGGTTAGGCGAGCAGAGCGTGCAGTTAACTCTGAAGAGCTGCTCCAGTTGCGTGGCTGAAGTTGCAGAAGTCCGCAGAGATAAGCTTTTTGCTGTATGTGGGCACATCAGCTCCTGTCTGGCTGCCGCGATCTCTTCAGCTGGTCATAGCAAGGCCGGATTAACCTTGGTGCTGTGCCGTGGATCTCAGGCAAGCGTGGACACCACCTTTGAGAAGGCTTTGGGCGGCATCGTAGTGATTATCTGTTGAGGCTGCATCTCCTGTGATGGAGGAGTGCCGCCTTTGAACCTGTGCTTAAATGATGGAATAGCTGAGCAGGTCTGGCCCGGTTTGGTCTGGCAGGTCCAGCTGTCGCAGGACTGATGTGTAAGCTTTTCTCTCCTGCGTCATTCAGGCGCCTCGCGCCTTGTCACAGAGAACTTCAGGCTCCAGACGCATCACAGCTGAGTCAACTGACAAAATTGCTTACAAGTCCTTAAAGATGCTGATTAAGTGCTGGAACAGATCTCGTACCTCTTGGTCTGCGAGGGCTTCCACAGAAGCATTTTCCTAAGCCAGCAGAGATGGTGACTTCAAAACAGATGAGCGCATGGTGCTTGCTGAAGGCTTTGGCAAGCGTCTGCGTTGAGCTTGCAGGAGCTGGCAGCAATGAGTCGTTGCTGTAGAGAGATGTGAGAGGCGGGGGGGGGGCTCAACGAAAGGCTGGGTTTTACAGAGGAGTCCTGGCTAAATGCCAGCCTCATCCACCTCACGCGCAGCGTGGCTGGGTAAGGGGGAGCAGACCGGGTTTGCCTTCTGGACTAGAGTCCAGCCCGCTGCTGCAGCCCTTGCCAGCCGGAGCGATACTTCCATATCGCTTCTCCTCGGCTACGCCAGGAGCCATAGAGGAAAGCAAAGCTACCCAAGAACCAGCTTCCCCACGCAGCTGCCTGCCCAAGCGAGCTGCAGGCTTAGATACCCGAGGAGCGGGGCTCTGGCGTGGGGCCAAGCGGCCTCCAGGGCACCGGAGCGGCCCAGGCTCTTAACGGGGTAGTTGGAAGCAGGGGCTTGTGGTATCGCACCCCATCTAGGCACAGGTACCTCTAGGGACCTCGTACCAGGTTTGGAGCAAGGATGGAAGTTTCTTACAGTTAACCTTTCTCGGTGCCTTAGGAAGAGTCTGTTTTGCTGTGTGGAGGAATAGGACTAAATAAGCCAGGCTTTAGTGACTCCAATCCCATGGGCTCGTGCCTTTATGTGTGCCTTCAAAGCTGTCTCCATCCCCATCTTGGGCCCTCTTGTAACTGCTGCTGGTGAGCAGCGACGCGTGTTGGGCGGGACCCGCTGCTGTGTCTCCCAGAGAGGTGTTGGCCGAGCACTTTCCGCTAGGTTCACTTGTCTCCTGTGCCGTCGTGGTGCCCGCATCCCGTTAGGCGAGCGCGACTGCCTCACTAACAGGAGGATGCCGGTGTCCGCCCTGTGGGCTTCCTTGGCCACTGAGGTTGTAGGATCTGGGAGATGATGGTTTGGGAAGGGGTCAGACCGGCGTCTGTCAGCTGCTGGCCTGTTGTTTTGTCTGTGTGCTGGTTTATACCTGATGATGTGCTCTAGGGAGCGGCATTACTCGAGGATGGCGTGACAGCAAACATCCTGGCTACCAGCAACTGGTGGGAACTGGGACGGGCAGGTGGGACTGGCCCCGTGCGCAGCTTCATTCCCCCGAGGGCAGGTGAGCCTTGTTCTCTGGGGGTTGAGTACAGGGTCTGGCTTAGCAGAGCCAAGGCGCTGGCCCCAGCCAGGGCCGCCGTGGCTGGGGGCTGCACCCCCCGTGCTCTGCGTGTGCTCGCTCTGCTCCCCAGCTCCCAGCCGCTGCTGCCGCAGCCCCTTTGTGGCACGTGAGGAGCGTCTGAGCAGCACGGTAGCAGGTGAGCAGCACAGCAGGCTGAAGGGGAGGAACCCTCCCAGGCCCAGCCAAACCCCGACACGGCCTCTGCTGAGCAGGCTGGGGTGCAAAGCTCCCACACGCAGCACGCCCATCTCTCCCCCCACCGCCCCGCTGCATCCCGGGACCGGAGCCTAAAACAGCCCAAAGCCTTGCTCCCTCCCTCGGCTTGGCTGTGCTCCAGGCTCCACTCAGCATCAATTATTCAGTGCTGACTTGCTGATGTATTGCAGAGGCACGCAGCAGGGTTGCTGAGCTCTTAGCGGTCGTGGGTGCTGGGCAGAGAGGAGCGCAGCCGTGGCTCTGCAGAGAGCCAGTGAGCGACAGGGCAAGACACGGCTGCCGCCTGTCCCAGCCTCTGGCACTGCTGGTTTGGCTGCCTGTGAGCCGGGAAGGACAGGAGCTGTCGCAGGCTGCCAGGGCTCCGGAGACGAGTGCAGCTTGCAGGGCTTGTGGGTCTGCAGTGGAGTGGTTTCTGGGCAGGGATTGGTGCTGGGAGCCGCAGAGCTGGTGCGTGGGCTGTGGGGACCAAGGATGTCAGTAAGCAACATCTTACTCTATTTTTTTCACTACCTAAGTGAACTGAGGCTGTTTTAGAGCGGAACAGGATGCTGCCTGCCACGTCCCTCAAACCCAGCAGGACTTGCCTCCCCGGGGGAAACCCTACCCTTCTGGACCCTTCTGTGCCCTCCCCGGCAGCACGGAGCTGAAGCCGTCCCGGCAGCCAGATAAATGTTGCATCGAAACTCTGCAGTGCCCGTCGCGTAGGGAACCGCCGCAGCCACTCAAGCCCAGTCCCAACCCGCTGCTTCCTCTGCGCCAGCTGCCAGGTTCACTGGGGCTGTTGGCCGGGACCTGACACACAGCAGCTCGTGGGCACCTGGAAACACGGGAGGGACAAGGTTTGCCTTACTGCAGCCCGCGGGTGTAGCGTCCGTGCTCATGGCAGAGCAGCTGTGGGCTGGCATCCAGCGTGAAATGATAGGGGAGATGGGCTGAGAGCCGTGTCCCCACTGCTCCATGGTGGTGCTTCCCTGTGCTGGCTTTTTTTTTTTTCAGGGCTGCAGACCAGGTTTTAACCGGTTAAAATAAATAAGCTAACTTAAGGACACGGGAGAACAAGGTAGGAGCTTTTTCTTTTCCTGTTTGTTTGACCGCTTTTAGGGCAGGCGGAGCACTGCAAGAAGCAGGAATTCCAGCCTGCGGTACCCACGAAGCGATGCACGGGGACGCGACGTTTCCTGCACTGCCGTTAAATACCGGCATGGCACTTCACTAATCCCAGCCTCTCCCTTTTGCTGTCAGTCTTTGTGCCCTCTGTGCTGCTCGGGCAGAGACAGGTGACCCTGCCTTTACCGTAAGGACCAGACGGCAGCTTTCTCTCAGGGCAAACCAGAACACTGCCCCCCGACATCCCAAAGCCAACAGTACAGCGGTCGTCCAAGCACAGGCAGCACTGGCTGAGAAATCAGGGGCGTGCCAGAGGTGCTGCTCACACGCAGCTTATTTTAAAACTCATTTTCGGCTGTGAGCGGCACCCCCGTACACTCCACACGACCCGCAGAAGCGTGGCTCAGCGCCGACTCACATAGCATCGTGGCGACCTGCGCCCACCCAGCGTGCAAAGGGCTGTGTCCCCCAGCTCCTCGAGCCCTCCAACCCTCCCGGCGCCGCGCGCGGGTGGGAAAACAAACTCCAAACCTGAAATCTTGGCCAAAAGCTAAATGCTCGGCAGGGCTGCCGGCCGCCGGCCACAGGGGCTGGGCGCAGGATGCTTCCCATAGCTCAGCTGGTGGTACGTAGAAAGGAGCAGTTTTCTTTCCAGTGCTGCTGGGGATGCTTGGGTTTAATGGCAGGAGGGAAGCAGGGAGGGAGTGGGTCAGACCTGCTGAAACACGCCTGGTGAACCGAGCTAAAAGGCCGCAGGAGCAAGCAACCGCTCCCGCTGCAGTATCGGTCGCCGTAAGAAACCTCGTGGAGTCCAATTTTGTGCTAAAGGTCTTTAACTTTTACCATTACAACCATGTAAAACACAGCATCAAATAGTCTGAACAGGCCCTTTGGATCTGTAAAAAGGAATGATCCCCCCGCACCCCCCCAAAAAAACCTTCCTTACAAAAAAATGAAAAAAAATGGCACAGACATAAAAATTTTTTTTTTGAAGTAATAATTACAATACGTTAGAAAGTCACGGAGAAGCGTTCCACGCTGTAAACGAGAAGAGCTGTTAGAAAGAAAAGCAGATGGGAGCCAGGCTCTCAAAGTGCACGGCCAAGACCCCGACCTCTGCCACCGTCGCATGCTGGAGCTGCCCCCAGCACCAGTCCCCGTGGCTCCTGCTGCCCGCCAGCGCCGCAGCCACGCAAAGTGCTCAATTACAAACAAACAAAGCCCCCCTCAAACCTGCAATGTCCGTCTTGAGAACTACGTGGAGAGCTGTCCCAGGGCTGAGGGCAAGGACCAGGGCGGGCTGGAGCTGCTTTCCTGAGTTTGTCTGGGGCAAGAGTGGCTTCTGCTAAAGGGCTGAGGCTGCTGGAGGAAGCTGGGGCAGCGGGGCAAGGGGCTTGGGCCGCTCATTTGTCCTGCTGCGCAGCCACCCTCGCCTTTCTCCTTCCTATCACCAGTGGAAGAGCCCAGGCTGGGCTGCATCCTGCTGCCACCGCCTCGCTGCGGCCGCGCCGTCCTCTGCAGCCTGAGGCGGAGGGGAGAGGACGGGCCGTCCCCGCGGACATCACGCTCTGAGGTGCTCAAGGGAGAGCAGCGCTCCAAGGAAAGCGTCCCGTCGCTGGCTACTTTGCCTCCCGCAGGAGCTCTGCCCAAAGCTGCCAGCTGTCAGGGGCTGCCGGGGGCAGAGGAGCTGCTCGGGTGGCACAGGGGGGAGCTCGGAGACCTTCCCAGCAAGGACGCGGGTGGGATTGGGGCGCCGGTGGGCGCCTGGTCCAAAGGTACCTGCTGGGAGCTTCCCCCACGCTTGGAGGTGACCAAGGGCCTTGCTGCTTCTCCCCATTAGGGCTTGGAGGGGAGGATGCCCCCCCAAATTCTTGTTGAGCACCATGCACCAAATGCCACGCAATGGGTACTTTGCACTTTACAGCTCTCCAAAGTTAGAGCAAACCCCCTTTTAAAACGCAAATACTGAAAACACCACAGACCCATGCCGGGTGAGGAGCCTGGCCACATGTGCAACGTGACGCGTAAAGGCTGCGTGCCCGAAATGAGGGGGGGAAAGGTCTCAGCTCTCGCATGTGTGAGCTGAATGCTCAGATACATCAGCAGGAGTCCTACGTGTGCTTCAAGGAGAGGACAGACCAACCCACCCCCAGCCCCCCCTCCGAGGCTACAGAACCCAGGCCAAGAGGTGACCACGAGCCCTCGGGCGCTTCTCATTGCTTCCCCGCGGCCGTGGACTGCTGGTGAAAGGCAATCGCCGCCTGTCCTGAAATACTGCCCAGGTATTTTTAGCACACAAATAGGTTTAACTACTGCCTGGTGCCTGAAAAATGCACTCTAAATTAAAACCCATTCAAGCACCGTTGGCCTGGAAAGGACCCGTGGTGTCTCAAAACACAAACAGCTGACCGTTCACACGGCGTCTCCCCTCCAACTCTCGACGCCTCACAACATCCCTGCGAGGTAGCTAATGGGGTTATCCCTGCTTTGCAGCGGGAGAGAGGACGGGCAAGGTTGGAGACGCCGCAGATGGCCTCTCTGGCGGAGCAGGGGCTGCAACAGAAGCCGAGGGTGCCTCCGAAGGAAGGTGGGGCGCTCCCTGCGCTAACGCCAAAGACCGCGTGCACGCAGGAGAGAAAAACCCTGACAAACGGCGCAACGTAATTTAGTTCTCTGCTGAGCTTCCAGGCAGCCTTCAGGTAAGGTTACTGAAGCAGCCTGCGAGATAAAAAACAGTTTTCAAAGTCTCCTTGGAACTTAAAAGGAGCTTTTGCCCGGGGTCTCCATTGAAGGGCTGGGAATCCCACCCGAGGCGGCATCCGCGGCCACCGCTTCTGGGCAGCAGAGTCAGACACAGCACATCTAGGCCGGTTTCTTTCCTGCTGCTTCCCTTGGTCTTTCTTCCTGATGAAGTCCCCTCACCTGGAGGGGTGAAGTAGGTACTGGGACCAGGAGTTCGGAGCAGCAATTTCCGTCGGGCGAGCTGTCCCCAGGTCCCTGCGCACCCCCAGCCAAGTTCAGGCTGTGCGGCAGCGACACCCTGCCGCGGGCAGAAAAGGGACAGGCCTCGAGGCCTCCGTGCGTGGCCGGCACGTGGGCAGCCACGGTGTTACCTCCCCAGCAGCGGGCTGTGGTAACGCTGACGCTCTACAGCACCATCTGCCACACCTCTGTGCCCGGGTTTCCTTCCTCGGTGCTCAGTTTCTGGGTGGGCTAAACCGGAAGGGCTGGGATGAGGTCCCGGGCGAGGTGCTCCCCTTCCCCAGCTCCTACACCGTTTCCACCACGACACTTAACTTGCTCAAAGTAAACTCGGGCTTCAGCTCGGGTACCGTGATCAGACACCCTCACGCTGCCAGCAGCTTCCTCGTGAAGGCAGGGGGTTGCCCACGGCAGCAGCCCCTGTTGCTGCTCAGACAACGGCACGGCAGCGAGCCCGCTCGCCACCGAGCCCGCTCGCCACCCTGGGCCAGGAGGAAGGCCGCTCAGCCTGAGACCGGGCTCAACCTCCATGGCTGCCCTTATCACTTTGAGAACTCGGGCAAGAACCACGCTGCTGGCAGTCGGTCACACCGAAGAAACCCCCAGCAGCTCACCAGCCGTTAAACCGCCCGCCAGGAGCCAGGTACAGCCGGGCACTGCTCCGGGGAGTTGCACAGAGCAGGCAGCGGGCTGATGCCATGGCCCTGCCTCAAAATGCTGCTGCCTACAACCGCAGGAAGGGAAAAGAAGTAAAGATCTATCGCTGCAAAGGCCTTTGAAAGCCATGTTGTCAGCTGCACCCATCAGGCATTTTAAAGAAAGCATTTCGGACTCCTCTGCCTTGTGTCTGCTTCCACAGCCACGGGCACCCGTGGCAGGCAGGAGCAGAACACACAACACATTGACCCTGCGTCACCCTGCCTCGGGGGCTTCCAGGAACAAAATAACGAAAGCGCTTTCCGGTTTGTCCGTAGGAAAGATGCAAACCCAATTTGCTGGTGCCTCCTGGCACTGCTCCATCTCCTCTGCGGGCACTCGTACCAAAGCACAGCGCGACAGGCGACAGCCGCTGTGCTGTCACCAAACACAGCCCCGCGGAAAGGGGGGGTCCTGAAAACGGGGCGAGGGTGCTGCTCCAGCACCCGCTTCCTCTCCCTCGCCTGCCCCTGTCTCCACTAAAACGTCACCGATTTGGGCAGCTTTGCCAGGGGAGGAGAGCCTGAAAGGGAACTGTTCTCTGAGCGGGATTTGGCAACGTGCGGCGGTAATTTTGGTTTGGGCCTCAGGGGTGGTCGTGAGACTTTCAGTGCATTTAATGGTTTCTGGAGGCTTTTTTGGGCATCTACCTCCTCCGGGTCCAGCGCAAGAGGTGGTGGCGTGGAGGCAGCAGGCAGGGGCCATCCCGTCTCCGGCAGAGGCAATGCCACCTGCTTTCTGTTCGAGAAGTCCTGCTCTGTTGCGTGGGCCAGGTGGAGGGGAGTGGTGGTTTTGATAACGGTGTAGGGGCTGTTCCCCTCCACCACGGGGCACGGCGCCTGCTGGAAGGGGCAGCCCTCGCCCGGCCCTGCCGCCTCCGCCTCACTGCCGGGCAAGACTGGCACGCTGCCGCCCGTCTGCAGCGTGCCCAAGCCCTCCGGCCAGCACGCAGCGCCGCTCCCCGGCCCGTTCTGCTGCAGGCTGGTGAGCTCCCCTGTGGACGCGGCTTTGGATGCCAAGCGCTTCAAGTCCGTTTTGTCCGGCAGTACCGCTCCGCAGAGCTTCTCAGCCGTCTCCTCCCCGCGGTCGCTCTCGAGGGAGCCGCCGTGCTGTGACGTGCCGGAGAGCCACCGCCAGCCGCCCGGCAGAGGATGAGGGCGTGCATCGAGCGCCTTCTCTTTGCAGGCGGAAGGTGCTTGTTCTGCCGCCGGCAGGGCAGCAGGATTTAGCTGCCGTACCGCACGGTCTGTAGCAGAAAGCTCAGTGGCGCTCGAGTGGGGAGGACTTGACACATTTTGGAGAGAGGAATCCAAGGAGCCGTGCTCGGCTGGGGCTGGGAGGGAGACCGACTCGTGGTCCAACACAGCACAGCCGGGAGTGAGAAGAGGCTTCTCCAGAGGCAGGGCTGCGGGCAGGAGGTGATGATGGGCCTGGGTCTCGCTTGCCTTTGGAAGAGACGGCGGCTGCCCATCCGTGGTGGGCTTCGCCCGACCCTCCTCTCCCAGCGGCCCCCCGCCAGCAGGATGGACATCTGTCGCTTCAGCTGCTTCACTGCCCTGGAGGGAGGGAGTCTGTGCCTCCGCCGTTCCTCCCAGCACCCCAGGACCTCTGTGGGGATGGGGCTCCCTGTCCAGGGGGTGCTCACCCACCCGGCCGTTCTGACCGTTGGCTGCCACGTTGCCCTTCATGGCTACTGGGTTGAGGGAGAGCTCCAGGCCCAGGGGTTTCCGTGGGAACTCCTCAGGCTTTGCTGCATTGGAAGCAGAGAAAACAAAATAAACCCCAAACCGCGCATCAGTTTGTGTTTGCATCCAGCATGCCCCGACCACGGGGAAGGCAGATGCTGCACGCGGCAGGTGCCAGCCCTTCTTGTGCTGCCGCAGCTCCCAGGCAGGCCAGGGGGGTGCTCCAGGCCGCAGGGGCCGCGGGTCCCACCGGGGTCCCTGCTGGGCAGCCAGCCTCTCGCTCTACGCACCTGGCGGGGGGAGGTCAAATTTCATCTTGCGCAATTCGGTCATCGACACCTGCAGTTGCTCGATGACGGTATCGTCCTCGTACTGCAGGGAAGCGGCAATTTTCTCCTGCAGAAATTCCCGTAAATCTTCCAGCGCCATCTTCAGCAAGCGCTCTGGGGAATGGTAGAAAGCAGGAATGGCAGCGGCACGGCCAAACTGCAGGGCAGCACGAGCGCGGGTTGCATTGCTTTGATTTTATTTGGGGTTCTGCTGCTGTTCCCACTCGGGGATGGGACAGCCTGAATGTTTTTTGCACCTCTCCTCATCCTGCTGTTGCTCAGGGTTGTCGGTACATTTACCTATCGGTGCCACCTCTGGGCAGTAGCTCAGCAATGGCAGGATGATGGTGGGGCGTGGACCTGGGCTGACCAGGACACAACGCTTTGGGCCTTTTCTGCAAGTTCTCACCAATGCCTCTAGGAGGAGGAAAAGCTCCACGAGAGAGACCCCGAGCATCAGATTGAACAGCCACGGCCAGCAGCCGCCACCAGCCAGGGATGCCGATGTGCACCCGCCGGCTGGCAGGGATGCTGAGCCGCGCCAGGGATGCACGCGGGGATGCTGAGCCGCGCCAGGGATGACCACACACTCCCCTCAAGGAGAAGAAATGATTTCACAGCCAGGCTGAAACTTCTGCCTGCCCGCCCATTCCCCAGTCTTTGCAAGCAAACGAGATGCTGGAAGATGTATCTCTGGACAGCCTGTTCTCCACCCAGCGAAGGGAGAGCAGGGCGGCTGTTTGCAGAAGCTAACACAACCCATAAATCCCGCTGCCCAAAGGCTCTCAGTGTGCACTGTCAGCATCGCTGCCGTCCCAGATTAAAGACCTAACAGGGCAACAAGGCAAGGCTGCTAGCTTACGGGAGCAGAGGGGTTCAAAGTCCCAAAGATCTCGAGGCAGAAACACCACTGCCTTAACATTACGTAAGAAAACCAGGGTTTGGTCATTTTAGAAGTATATTAACGGATTTATTTCTCCCTCTGCAGCCTTTTCAGCTGAAGTGCCACACAGAGCTTTGCAGGCAGACAGGTTGCTGTCTGTATTGCCCCAAAAAGCGTATTGATAACAGGCGCGGGGTGCAGCGCGCAGAAAGAGGCAGCTGGGAGCGTTTCAGGTGGGGTTCGCTCCTGCGGCATCTCATTTCCTCCGCAGAGCATCGGCACGGACCGTGCCGCCGGGGCCAGCACTGGGCACCACGCAGGCTGGTGGCGGCCAGCGAGGCTTCCCGGGTCAGCAGCACAAGGGCGGCCCAGCACAGGGCCACCTCTGCCACAGGGGACGCGCTCTGCTGGGACCTTACTTTTGTGCAGTTTGAGGATGGTGTAAGCCATGGCCGTCAGCACCCGCTCTCCTTCCAAGATGTAGATATCCCACAGCCGCAAGGTGAGGGTGAAGGGGGTCTGTTCCGAACACACAAACAAAAAATCAGCTTGTTAGCGCCACGCTCACCGGCACTGATCGACGGGAGGATGACACGGAGGTCGGCGGCGTCACTACGTCCCCTCACGCCAAAACACACAACAGGGCGAGGCACTGGATATCCGGGATTCATCTATGAAACAAAAACTCTTTTATCATCTATGGTTTTGCCTTAAAGCTAACACCCTTGGGTGGCTGGCAGCGTACTTAAAACCTGGCTGCAAACGCAGAAAAAGGAGACGCTTTCCGCAGAGGCATACTAGCACACGGATTCCCCTGCCCTGGAGGGAGCATTCATCTTTCAGCCTTGCGAGCACACCAAACCGCTCCTGCGTCCACCCACATCGCCCGAGCAGATGAAGGGCTATTTACGGGATGGGCGTGAAGACGCGACGGTGCTTCACTAAGCACTGAAACAGTGCTCCTTCGGTGTCTACAGGAGTGGTCTTCCTTACACATAGGCTTATTCCTGCCTGCTAGAAAAACCTCTGCAAAAGGTTTTCATTTGCACCCGGACCTGATCGGACAAAGCGGAGTGAACGGATATCCAAAACAATGGAGCAGCCCATCATCTCCATGCAAAGATTTAAGGCAACTCACCAACGCAGAAATTAATGCCAGTCCTGCTGCGACATTGAAGTTCAAATTTAGGACGCCGCGCTTACTCTCCAGAGTTCGGCACAACCGGCCACCGCGGCTCTTTCACCCCATCACTGCAGTTAAAGGGATTTTGCGTTTTACACGGCTTTTAGCGACGGGCTGCAAAGCAGCAACTTCCCCTCGAGGGGAAGAGGTCGCCCGCCGTTTCGCAGGAGCCGGGGCAGCACAGAATTGAGCCTGGGGGGACACAGATGCCCCGAACATTAGCAAGCCTGGATCTCGCGTTCAAGCACAAGGCCGCCCCTAAAAATAAAGTGGTCTTGGGCTCAGGACTGGCAAACGAGCTCAGGACAAATCAGGGTAACTTCCTCACGCTGTCACGCGGCTCCAGAGCCCAGCCCGCTGCCTTCCCTGCAGCCGCTGCGGTGCCATTTGTTCAGGTTTGGGCCTCCAGCTCCTCTTCTCCCCACATTGTTTCCAGAGCTCCAGCGAGGTTAACTGCCTCTGCAGCAGTGCCAGCGGGCAAGGGCAAGATCTCTCCCGACTTTGAAGCTTATGCTGCCGCTGCTGACCCATCTCACGGCGACTGCATGTGACGAGGCAGCGGGAGTCGCCTTCTCATCACTGACATACAGTTATTTTTAGCTTCTCCCTTATTAATTTTTCGCCTTATGAGAGCATGCATAAATATCCCAGCTCATAAAATATTAACTCCTTCTTCCAATTATGATACTTTTTCAAAAAAAAGAGGCAGATTAACCATGTGTGCAAGCGGCAGAGCAGCAAAAAAACGACAGAGCATCCTTACCCGGTCGATGAAACACTGCAGGAACCACTTGGTCGTGTAAATCCCCGTAGTCATCTGCTCCTTGTCCTAGGAGGAGACAGCAAAGAGAGACAGGCGTCTCACCAGGCCAGCTGCTGGAGCGTCAAGCAGCTCGCAGGGCGTCTCGGGAGGGTGGCTGCTTGGTTAATGCTGGGGTCTGGGTGCAGGACCTGGCTGTGGTTTGTCTCCCAACAAAGCCGCTGCTTTAGCCCTTTGCCCAAGATATTCATTGAACCCGATCCTCCGTGGGGCCGGACCTCAGCCACAGCTTTGCAGAGGGATTCCTAGGAGAAGCTTTTCTGGCCTAGTGTCTGCTCCAGGGACTTACAAAGACCTGCCAGGAACACCAAGACTGGGACTGCTGCTTGCCTAGCAATGCCATGCCGTGTTAGCCCCCAGGCTACCATTTTTGTTTCCGTAGCGACTCCCACGCGAGCCTCTCCCAGCACCACAAAAACTGTGAACCCCAAGTACCCCACGGGTAAATCCAGACCTGCACAGTCAAGCCGGCTTTGTTAGCACTACCGCATTGACACGGCACGACTGCCACAAGCCTGACAAGCTAAGGAAAACTCTTAAAATCCTCACCAACATCAGCCCGGTCTGTCTGTCACTTTTCCACCCCCGTCCGGTGCCCGGCGCAGTGCTTGCACGCAGCTTTGCTTTTTCCGGCACAGCTGACGGTGTGGCCCGGCTGGTGCTGGGACGCACAGCGCCCCGCATGTGCGCACAGTCAAAGTGACCGCTGCTGCACAGCCAGCAAAGCGTCGGGCGTGGGAAGAGAATGCAGCCCATGGGACGAAGGGCTGACTCCGGTCTTTGCTTTTGGCCGGCGCTGGGCACCTGCAAGCCTGGGGAGCCTTCGGGAGCAGCTTTCCCATCCTCCCCGCCCAGGTTTCCCCACCCCCGTGGCTATAATTAAAGCGAAAAACCTGTCCTGGCTCCGTTTCACTTATTTGGCCAGCGCCGGCTCGTTTGCAGAGTGACCCAAGAGCTAGTGCGGATGACAGCAACATAAACAGCTTTTCCCAGAGCAGGGCTACCAAGCCCTTTGGGAGCATAAGAAACCTTCACGAGTCCGGCCACTGAGTATCAGCTGTCTACAGCAAATGCAAGGGGGGACAAAAAAGGGAGCAGGTGTTGCAAAACAGCAGCTGCCTAGAGGTTAAGACTGCAGTCCATGTGCCCTGCAGATGCTCCTCCTGCCACCAAGCAGGCTCGTACCATGTGCCGGAGAGAAAAACAACTGGAGGTGCCCAAGCAACAAAGCACATGGCAAATCTTAGACGCCTCCTGTCTTTAAACAACAGCAACACCATTAAAGGCAAGCACGTGGGGCTAATAATTATTGAATCAGGACTCCAGGCAGCCCAGCATCACCCTCCAGGCTTTGCAGCAGGTGTAAGAACACAGCCCGGCCTTGCTGCTGTACGCAACAGCTCCTTCTGCTGCAGCCCCCGTGAGCGCTCCTGCCTGGCTTCCCTAAGGAAGCCTGTAGGTTTCAGCAGTCCCTACACTAACGATGACAAGCAAACAAATGATAACCATTTGCCTGAGCAAGACTCAAGCACCCCATTTAATAAACGCTTGCCTCTTTGCAGCCGAAGCAGTTCTACACGGTTACAAATACGTGCGGTTGCGCATCTATTTGGCAGAACATTACGCTAATTGCTTTAGCATTAAAACACGGTCTTAGCATGGGGAGGCTGATAGCAAAGAGGTACCATGTGCTTCTTCAGTTTGGGAAACAGTTTGCTTAAAATCTGCTCGTGGTGAGCTTGAAACCTCTGCAGCTTCGGGAACCCGGGGATGAAAAAACCTAAATGAGAAAAGATGAGAGAAATAAAAAATAATCAGAAAAGCTCCGGAGCAGTCACGGGGGCAGCATGATTTTCTAGACACTCATCCCCTGCGTTCCCTGTTGACGTCAGCTGGACCGCAGCGCAGCTGGCTACGTCCCTCGGCATCCCTCCCCGCGCCCGCCCTTCACCCCCTCGACATGGCAACAGCACCCTCAGCGCCCCGCTGTGATCCTCCTCGCCCCAGCCCCGCGGAGCAGAGCCTCCCCACCGCCTCCCCTGCCAAGACCTGGCTTGGCCAAGACCTCTCTGAACACGTCTCGGTGCTCACGGAGGTGCAGAGAAGAGCTGAAGATGTTTGAACACCAGAAGCTCGTGCAGCCCCCCGTAATCCAGCAGGACACGTGTTTAAGACTCTCTGGAGTTATCAAGCCGTAAGGCTTAGCCCTCCGCTCATAAACTAACCCTCTGTGCACAGATTCCCGCTAACCACACGCAAGACGTTTAATGTGTTTTTCGTAAAACAATACAGCGCATTTGGTGGAATTCCGTCTTCATAAAAACACGAGGGCACATAGCTCGTGGCACACTGAAGCCGGAGCACGACACGATGCTCTTGGATGTACTTCTGTGAGACTTCTTAAAAACTTATAACCTTAACTTAATTGATTGCCAAGGGCAACGCGCTCCAGAGGGAAGACAGCACCTCCGTGAAAGCGTTAATTACTGAGCGCTAAAGCTCAGCGCCGATCAACCGTGTTTTTCTCTGATGAACTTGTCTGCCTCCAAGAGAGAAGCTCAGCTCCGCAGTTGGGCTGCGTCGGCACATCATTAAGCCTTGCTTAAGCGAGTACGTGAGGCTCCGCAGACCAGCCTAAACAGCCTTCCCCCCTGCCCCAAGAGCCCCCGTCTGCCTCCCACCGCCGCCTTACCATGCATGGCGTGCCGCTGGTTGGTGAGGAGCTGCGCCAGTGCCCAAAAGGCATCCTCTTCGTTTAAGTACATCAGGAGGATGGCTGCGATCTGGCTCATCCCTTGGCAGTAGCTCACTTCCTGCAAGAGCCAAGAGGGGCACGTGTGCTGCCACGCCGTCAGACCCCACCGCGATGCTAAAGCTGCAGAAGCAGTTCAGGTTGCCTGTGCTTCCCTCTCCTCTTCCATGGTCTGTCCTGTTTCAAGGTCTTTATCGTTATGCCCGAATTCACACCTCCCATATGCCTACAGCACCTACTATCTCACTGCCTCGGAGTGGTTTGGCTTGGAAGGCACCTCTGAAGATCGTCTTTTCCAACCTCTCCCATGGGCAGGGACCCCTTCCACCAGACCAGGGGGCTCAAAGCCCCAGCCAACCTGGCCTCGAACACTTCCAACGATGGCGCATCCACAGCTTGTCTGGGCAACCTGTGCCAGTGCCCCACCACCCTCATCGTAAACAGTATCTTCCTCATGTCCAGTCTAAACCTACCCTCTTTCAGTTTAAAACCGTTACACCTTGTCCTATCACTATGGGCCCCAGTAAAAGGCCTTTCTGTCTTTCTTATGACCCCCCTCTATTTATTGAAAGGCCACAATAAGGTCTCCCCAGAGCCTTCTCTTCTGCAGAAGAACATCCCCAACCCTCAGCCTCTCTTCATGGGAGAGCTGTTTAGGCCCTCCAACCGTTTTCGTGGCCTCCTCCAGACCCGCTCCAGCAGCAGGCGAGGGCTTGCAGGCAACGCGCCCCACCAGCCCTGCTCAAGCCCGGAGGGTGAGGGACAGAAACCCCAACATAACTGGTGCCTGCAGCTACTTCAGGGAACAGGGGATGGGGCGATAAAGAGCATGTGGCGCCAGCACTGTTTGGGATTCCTTCAGCCGTGGGAGCACTGAAGTGATTAAAGAATAAATAAATCTGGTAAGTATTTATCTGGAAGGCAGGGTCTTTGTTTCCTTGACTACCCCCTGAGCATCTTCTGTGCCTTCTGGGGTAATTGCCTGCTCCTGGAGATGGAGGCAGTAGGTTCAGCTGCTAATTTAGCGATATTCTGCCAGCGTCCTTCAGCTAAAAATGACAGGCTGGCTGTAATAAATCAATGTTTTCAGCAAGGACGACATTCAGTGTATGGTGAGAAGTCAGAAACGTGATGGGCCTTCGGGCAGGAGGCTAGTCTTGCTGGGAAGCCAAAGGGCAATCCCTTGTTCTTTGCCGACGCGCACCCAAATTGCGTCTCACGGATGTCACTTACCAGGTGACAAAATGAATGAGGGGATAAAACAACTCTGCAGAGAGTCTTGCAGCTGTCTCTAGAAACCAGTATTAGGACTTAAAACTGGAATTACCACTGGCTAAATGTGGGGGTGTCTGAACACATCTATACACAAACATACGTGTATACACATATATAAATACATATAAAGCTTTTTTTACATCTTTACAGATGTGTGTGTGTATATATATGTAAAGCACAACACTATTCACTTTAACTGGACTAACTTACTACTTACGGTGTTATAAACCGAGTATGCTGACAGGACATGGAAGAGCGCCTGTTGCCTGGGGAGAAAGGAGGACGTTAGAAGAGCTGTGTGAGGTCTCCAGCTTCGTGTGCACGCGCACGCACAGAGAGCAAAGGCTCTGAAGACATCCGGCCAACTGGTACTCAGGCCTTTTGCGAGGAGCAGGGCTCGCAGAACCAGAACCCGATGGGCACGTGGGGTGGGACCTCTTCCTTCGGGTGGGAGTCACCAGTGGCCCTGCGGAGCGGGGCTGAGCCAGCCTGCTCCATCAGCAGGTCTCCGGGAGAGGCGTGCACGCGCCCACACGCGCTGGGTCCAACACACCCGCTCTGCAGCGGTGTTGGGGGGTTTAAACAGACTCGCGACCACCCAGGCGTCAAGTGTTACACGTCCTGGGGGAAAGCACTGCCATCCTTTCATTAGTAGGTTCCTTCCTCCCTTTCCTCCTTGCTAAAGGAGTCCTCGCCATAGAGATACGCAGTGCAGGCCTCCTCGCAGACGACGTCTGTGCAGGGCAGCCAGGTGGCAACACCGTGTCATTAAACCTCTCCAACCCTGTCTGTTGCGGAGGCCGCAGGCGCCCCATCCCACCCAGCTCCCAGCAGACCCACGCCATCATCCCAGCCACCCCAAACCAAGCCCTCCACAACTGCAACCCTAGCACCATGGGGGACAAGGCACCGCAACGGGCTGATGCTGCTTGGCTCAACAACTAGGGCTGGACGTGGTCTAGCGCGGACCGGTCCGAAGAGAATGAGCAGCCCAACATCTGTGGGTCGTGCCATGTGCTCGTGGCTTGTGGAGCAAGCAGAGATGGCTTTGCTCTCTTGCGAGCTGCTCTGAGCCAGGGGGCTCATGGCCACCTCAAGCCAGGCAGCTGCTGGCCACCCCATCCAGCTCATCCCACCCGCACCGATGCCCGTACAGCCGCGCAGCGCCTCCCGTACTCACTTCACTCCGTAGCGATCCCGAAACATGATGTGGTTTCGGAAGGTGCGGTTAACGTCCAAATCTATCTGCTTGATTTCCGATGAAAAGCTCTTTGCTTGTTCTTTCATTTGCTGGAAGGCAGAGAGGCAGGCAAGAGCAAGGCGTCAGGCGCCGCCTCAGCCCGCGCCTCTCCCCACACGGCGAGGGGGGCACGCTTCCTACGACGGGAGCAGCGGCTTGCGAGCTGCACAGAGCTACCATGGAGCGACTCGAGGACGCTGCTGTCTTCCATGAAAAGCAATGACCTGCAGCTCGGGGGTGAAGCCCCAGCCTCTCGGCCGTGCTGCCGGCCCGGGCAGAAGGGGACGAGCCCGCGCTCACATGCTGCGACACCAGCCTTTGCCCATCTTCCAATGCAGACATCGGCTTTCCAGAATCCAAGACCTTTACAATTAAACTCCACTCTGATTTCTTTTGATTTCTTTGCAGTACCCAGCCTGGCTGTCACAAAGCATCAAGACCTCTCTCGGTGCTTAAGGAATGATACCCGTCTGTAACCAACACACAGACGTAAGCTCTGAGTGCCTGAGCTTTGCAGGGGCTCACTCATAATAGAGTCCAAACTGTTACCGCAGGCTCTACGAAGCGATCTCCAACTACTACTTCCTCCAAAGAAGGGAATCATCTTAGGCTTAAGGAGTTTCCACTACAAAAGCGTGGACCTCTCCGAAAAGAGAATGAGCAGCCCAAGGTATTCCCAGTTCTTGGGAATTCCCCACGTTCTGGGGTATTCCCTTGGACCACTGCAAATTTTAAGGAACTGGCAGGGTCTAGAACAGAAGCTAAACTCAACACCAGGAATCCCCGTGTTCCCCCCACGCTGGCTAATCATTTAAGGCAGCATCACGCAGATAAAGGACTGAAGTCCACTGCAAAAACCCACACCGAAGCTAAGCCCACCTCAGGCAATCGCGCCCTCAGAGTGCCGAGCTCAAGATGCTCCGCAGACGAATCCCACCGCAGTCCCATTCACAGCCTGTGCGTGCAGGCAAGGACCACTGTGCTACACCCAAGCATCTCATCTCACGGCCTTTGGATACCACCAGTGATCATGCAATCGCCCTCCTTCTCCAGCACCTCCAAGGTTAACCGCATTACTAAAATAAATTTTGCGACTGTCTTCAGGCAGCCTGAGACCCACGGGGTAGGTCAGGGGCAGCAGGGATGAGCAGCAAGCCCGGCTTGCCCGGAGCCCAGGGTCAGGACCACTCCTTGCTCGCCCGGGAGATGCAAAACAGCACATCTGCACAGATCCTTGATAATCTGCTTCAGCAGCTGCCGTGCTGCGAATGCTTGCTGGCCTGATACAAAGCGCCTCCAGGCTGCTGCTGACCTCCCGAGGTGGCCGCATCAGCTCTGGGGAACATCAAAAGGTCATCAGCAGCCAGATGTGTCCAGCACAGCCACACTCAGGGCAGTCACAGCATCTCGGGAACACGAACTCCCCGCTGGAAAGCGTCTGTAAGGAGGAGCAACAGCGCAGGGGCTATCCTGAGAACAGTGACCACGGAGTGAAGACCTGACGAACAGCATCTGATAAACGGTTTTCCCATTGTAAACCCTGCGCTCCCTGCCTTCTGCGGCTCCTCGCCCTCTACAAAGCAGGCAGACTACCTGGGACAAGATGACTATTCGTCACGTCCTCCTCCGGGCTCCTGCAGCGTCAGGGACAACTGAGCTGCCATGGCCTTGAGGAAGACCCAGAGACTTGCACGGAGAGGACTTTGAGGACAGCTGGGATAAGATAAAGCACTACGGGAGCAACTGGACGAGGCTTTTTAATTGCATCACTCCAGAGGCAATGCGGACACGGGGAGCGAGGTAGCCCTCTTGGCTGGAAAAGCGGCTCCTCTGCCAGCCTGAGCGCCGGGGACCCCTCTGCAGAGGGAGCGGTGGGTATAAAAAAAGACGAATCACCTGGCACACGCCAGGCAGCACGCTCAAAATTCAAGGCACGCGCAAAAGCCAGGCCTTTTGTGCCACGGTTCGTGCCCCGTGGAGAAATGGGGTGGCCTTGGGACCAGCCCCTGCAGGACACAGGGCCGGGGCTGAGGCTCGGTCCCTTCTCGAAAGTAAAACCCCTCACCCAGGACCTGCGCTGAGCCTCTCCTGGAGGAAACGAGCTAATCACCAGCAGCAGGCGGCACCAGAGAAGAGGAGGATTAGGATGAACTCGGAGGGGGTTTGCAGCAGCAAAGCCTATTAGCCCTGAAGCTCCTGTTTATCGCAGACCCCTCTGGAGCACAGATAAACTCCTTGCGACTTCCATTTGTCCCGACTGCTTCCCTGCCGGCGCTGCCCAGCGTCGAGGGCGGCAGCGCGGTAAGAACCGGCGTGCTGGGAGAGCTTTGTTATCCCTGCTCACCGCCGCGCGCCCAGCCGCCTTCCCCGCGCCCCTGCACGCGACTCCACCTCAGCAGCACCTCGCTATTAATACATACGCTTGACTAACTATAATGAGCATTAGTATCATCCTGCTTAATAGGCAGGGATTTTCAGAAACGCCTGCTGGAAGCAGCTCTTGACCTCCCGCCTCAGAAACACGACCATGTCCATGACACCCTGATCCTCGCCCGGGTACGTGATGCAAGCTGAATCGTAATGCAAGTTTGGAAAATAAGTTAATTATCAACCAAGGGCCTCCACACGCCGCCTACGGAAAGAGGCACCGTAAAGGAGTCTAGATGCCCAAAATAAAAAAGTAACGAGCTACAGCAAGCCCTGTCGCTTGGATTCTTGCTCAATGCACACTACAGAAATTGCTTATTTTATGCCAAGGAATCCAAGCCCGCAGCATGCGGTGCTGTCGTAGGAAGCAATGCGAGGCAGGCTTTTCTCCTCTCTGCAGACAAAATAAGTTACTTTTAATTGAAAAAATATTTTTATTTGATTTTCTAATAGTTATTTTAAATGGAAACCTTCAAGACATTTACAAAAACACCGAAGATGGAAGATAAAAGAACCCACTTCAACCCAAGCTGCCAGCAAACTTCCAGCTGCGCACCCAAGTTGTACGCCAGGACCCTGTGCTCAGGAATCGTGCCCCCATGCCTGCAAGATCTGCCCTCACCCTGCCCTTACTTGGGTTTCTTGACTAACGACCCACTGCCAGCTGGTTGAAGGCTTTGGACCTTGCTGCGCATTCCCAAACCTGCCCCAGCCAGCGAAGCCCCACCAAACCAGCCTCCCCATCACCGCGCTCCCGCTGCATTTGCCAGGGAGAGCCCGTACCTCATACTTTCCTTCGTTCTCTTTCTTCATCTTCTCAACGTCCAGCAGAAGTGACCAGACCTGGCCTCGTACCTGAAGCGGGATCCCCTTGTACACTCGCCGGCACATCTGCGAGGAGGGAAGTACATGCACGGTCAGCGGGTCCTGCACTGGTGGCAGAATAGATCTGCTCCGTGGTCTGCTGCTGCGGAGCACCAGCCACCTGAGCGGGCATCCCAACCGATCACTTCGCCTGCCCGCGCTGGTGCGGAGAGGGCATCTCCAATCCGACGGATGAGCTGAGCACCTGCATCCATTGAATGCACCTACTCAGTCAAAATCAAGCCAGATCTCACGCTTTTAACGTTCCTGGAAGAGCTGGACACAGACCATCGCTTTTATACATGGAGACATCTCGGGTGCTTCACAGTGGTCGCATTCCATGCACGCCAGCCTGCCCTTGGACCCCTCTCCAAGGACCAGGCACAGCACCCTTGGCTTTGAAGCCTGTGATGTGACCTGGCATGGCTGTTCTCATCCGGATCCTCAGGGACTGGGAGAAAAATACGTTTGCCCTCCAAGAGGAGAGCCCTTACCACGAGAGCCACAGGGATGTGTCCACAGCAACTCTCAAGGCTTGGTAAGCAGCAAAGGAGACTGCAGGAGACCAAGGGCTCTGCCCTGGATGTGCAGGGTACCCCCCAAGCAACGACGCGGACTGGGGACAAAAGTGCACGTGTCCCTCCGCCTGCTCCCACATGTTCGCTTCATCTCACGGATGCCTCTTCCCTTTTTCCTTGTCATAAAGCCCTCTCTCTCTGAAGAGACCATTACATCCCAATGGAAAACAGAAAAAAAGAGCTTTAGTTCCATCCCTGACTTCTCCTATTGAGAGCTTCACAAAAAGAAAAAAAGCCTCATTTCTGAATATTTTCAACCCTTCCATTCATCCCACCTGTGAAACACCTTGCAGGTGCACTACAAAGCCAACCGTGGCACTCCTCCAGACTCCCGAGGACCCCGGGCTATGCGCAAGGGATTTATGTTGCAACACGGCGATCCCTTGGGGCCAGGCAGTTCCTCGGAACTGCCCGTGCTCCACTTTGGGCCCAGTGCCCCTCGTCCTGGTGCTGGGCACCACCGAAAAGAGCCTGGCCCTGTCCCCTGGACACCCGCCCTTTAGATATTTATAAGCATTGATCCTGTGAACACGCCTGTCCCGGTTGTTGTTCGGCACCGGCTTTGAAGGTCTAGTGCACAGCCAGGACCATACCCTACAGAAACTCTTTGCAAGATCCTGCCCGTCCCTCTATGCACCAAATAAGAGCTGCCCCTGAAAAAGCATCTCACTACAAAGACGTGCCCACGGAAGCCAGCATCCTATTCAACAGCGTCCTGCATTTTGAGCAGGACATCGCTAATTCACCGTCTGCACACCCGTGGGAGCCACTCCTGCTAGCCCAAGCTCACGTGAAGAGGCATTTCTGGAAGACAGCAAACCTTCAGCGCCACGCTGGACAGCTTCAGCCCCGCAGCCGAAAGACCAAGGAGACCAATAAGAGCTTCCCATTCCCCAAGAGTCATTAGATCCGGACGAAAGAAGTGCGACGCACCAGGAGACACAAAAGCGATGGGGTTAGACGAACCACATCCCCAGAGTGATACCGGTAAGGCGCCCAGGAAAGGCTGGCTCCCGCGAGCGCTCGTGACTACACGAAGCAAAAGCTGAGACAGGATCGAGAGACTGGAGCACGTCCCAATTCAGATAAAATCACCAATTCCGAAAAAATTACTTATTTCCAACGGATTAGGAGAGACCGACTGACAGCTGCCGAGGTAGAAGGTGATGCTCAGCTCCGCGGGAAGAAAATAATTTTGTTTTGAATTCCCAGAGCTGGTATTGTTGTACTTCAATGAGCGCAACCCTCTCTGGCACACAGTAAATGTCTGTAATATTACATCTATCTCCACATGAGTGTGTCGCAGGAACAGGGAGTTACACAACGTGCCAAGATGGAACTGAACTGAAATGCCTCCCTGTTATTTATCCAAGAGCCTCCCTCCTCCCAGCGCCTCCAGACGTGAAAGTGCTGAAACCTCAGAGCCGTGAGTCACGTGGAGGAAAAATGAGCAATCTTCCTTCATCGTGAAACTTGAAGGAAAATAGGGAAGTTGTCGTTAAAATCAGCATTTACACTGGGATGAGCTGACGGAGGGAAGGCAGCAGGTGACGGCGACTCCTGCTCCGTGTGAGAGAATAAAACAACCCTCGGGGTCACCATCTTGTGTCTCCTACAAACCGCTCAGCTCTTCGAGGAGGGAAGAGAGCAGCTGTGCAGACCGACAGACAAACCAGGGGGAATGGACACCATCGCATTTCACAAGCGGAGGTGCCGACGGCTGAAGCGACAGTCAAGGTGCTGTGCAGAAAGCCAAGGACTGAACGCACAGCGTTTAAATCTTGCTCCGGGTTTTGCCACGGGATCATCTTCCCTGTCTAGGCTTTAACACACAAAGCTCGCAGCACAGAGGCCATCGTCAGCCCGTCGCCATGTCACCTCTTTCCGGTAGATGGGATGCGGAAGACGACGGAAGCACAGGCCCGAGCCCCACCTTCCTGCGGCAGACATCTCCTCTGAAGTCCTCAGCCAAGCGCTCCAGGTCTTAAACCAGAGGGGTGGAGTCGCTGCCTTTGAACATAGGACATCTTTCTGCAGTAGTTAAGACACTGAAGCTAAAAAATGGGCTTAGGAGGGGCGGGTTGTTCTTTTAAAGCAGAATATACACATTTCAGCCCGCTTTCACATTTCGGAGCCTGTCATTTTTGCTTCGCAGCCATGTGCACGGTCCCCCAGGAACAGACTGCAGGAATAACACCCAGATTTTAGGTACGAAGGCAATTTCACTTTCCAGCCTCTCCCTATGCCCACCGTACGTCTCCAATACCCTGAAGTGGGGGGCAGCCCCCTCCTCAGTTCCCTTAGGGCTCAAAGAGCGATTCTTCCGGAGAGCAAGGGCCCCCGCGCTTCCTTCACCGGTGATGTGCCGAGGAGCTGAGCTGGGAGAATCCTCACCCGGAGCGGTGGGTGAAGCCCCCGTCCCCGCCACCCCCCCACCCCAGAGAAGAGGACTTCTGTGCACCACGAAGCCGCCTGACTGATGATGTGGCCATGCAAGACACCCGGCAGCCCGGACTTCGCTGCGCGTGGTTTTCTCACTGCACGGATAATGGCTGCTCCCAACTCAGGCAGTGTCCCCGCAGCCGGAGCCTTGGCTATGCCGGATGGGGGGCCAGCGGGTCTGCAGCGGCTTCAGCAGCAAAGCAGGGGCAGATGTAAATCCTAAAGCTGACGCATCATGGGTGGGCACTTACATTTATTACCAGGGCTGCCTTTGGGCGGGGAGGGGGGTGGGGAGAAACGCTACCAGCCTTTCCAAAACAGCAAAAACCAGCAGCAGAAGTCACCCGCAGCTCCCAGGCACAACTTTCTTCCCTTTCTTCCCCGCGGCATCTGCAGGCAGGAGACCCGACTTCAGCCGACCCCGCCGTGACAAACGCCTGCCAGCCCTCCCCAGCATGAGCAGATTATTCGCTCCGGGGGCGTCCATGTCAGTCCCTGCAGAGCCCCGATTCATCCTAAACCACTTTGCTGGCAAGCACTGGATTAAGCGCCCTGCGCTCCCGTGACCTCGGCAGGGACGAGGCCACCTGCGTGCACAAAGACAGACTGTGCCTAAAAACCAGACACCTCTGCCCAAAACGCCCCTCTTTCAAAATCCCATCCCCATACGGCCAGCAGCAAGAAGCAGCCTGCAGATGATGCAGAGGTCATATCCTCTTCCTAGGACTGATACTTCTGGCTGAAACCCGCTTATTTCAGGGCTACGATTAATAAATCATCCTGCTTTTGGAGCGCGTGCAGCACAGCCTCTTTTTTCTCTGCAAAGCCGTAACAGTGTACATTCTTACACGGCACCAACCATTTCCTAACCTTCCCAAGTGGAGTCACGTTAGGATTTAAACTCGGGTTTAAAACAGCCGCGAAGAGGACACAGACCACCCGAGCTGAAGCCTGAATTACACAATTTAACACTTCTTCGCCGGCTGGGCACACCTTAGCTCTGCAAAGCAGTGCGGTCCTTGCACGGACTCCTTCAATTCTGTACCCTTCCTCTTGAAGTACAGCCAAGAAAAGGCACCACTGCATCCGTCTGTCCCCAGCCGTTCAAGGAATCGTGCTGGTGTCACTTTTTGTGGATGTTGCTACTGAAATAAAATCAGATTGCTACAAAACGTGTCTAGAACAGAGCAGGGAGACAGATCTGATGCGGTGATGAGCACAAGGAGCCCCAGGGCATCGCTTAATTAAGATAATCCTATTTGTTGCTCATCCTAAACAGGTTGTGCCAGGAATTACTTTAGGCATAGACGTGCCATCCCGGGCTAGAAGGGACTGTAGGAAGCCCTCCTCTTGAAGGGTTCTCTCAGCCTTACTGCCTATAACCCGTGACAGCCACAACGCCCAGACGGCAGCCGGCAGCACGCAGGGATGCACAGGGCAGCAGGTGGGGGAACACAAAGCAAAACCTGCGCTCTCCAGCGACGGCTCGCGCTGGGGCTCTGCAAAAGCTGCTTTCTCGCCCGCTGACGGGCGCTTGCTTTGGGGTCAGTGTCCTGGGCGGACACACAGCCTCCCTCCTCCTGCTGACATTTCACAGCACAGCAGCTGAGGCAACGACCTAAGCCCCCATCAGATACTAAGGCGCTGCAAAACACGACAGCCTGCTTGGTAAAGCCAAGAATCCCTCTTCAAGCACTCAATTACGGTCGGCTGTCTGGGACTCAAAAGGTTGGCCCTGAAGTCCATAAAGCTCCAGCCTGGAAAATAAGGACAGGTGTCGACATCACTCGAACAGAGCCAAAGTCAGCGCAGCTTCCCTGTGAAACTGCTCAGGGTTCCTGCAGTGAGATCTTTTTTTCCCCTGTACTAAAGCACGGTCTATCAAAACAAACATCAAAGGGAAGGCTCCTGCCTTCAGTAAGTGGGTTTTTCCACAGATGACATCCTAGCCTTCATTAAACTAACAGAGAGCTGCCGTCTTGTGACACTGAGGCTTCCACGGCGTCAGCGAAGTGTGGAAAACAAACTTGAAGGAAACGTGCAATGCAGATGGGACAGCCTGAGTGCTCGGAGAGGGAACAAAACCAACCCGCACTGCTTTAGAAAAATCAGATCAAGGGCCTGTCACGTTTGCTTTAGCTGGTAAAAACCCACAACCTTCTGAAGGGCATGAGTGTGATCTCAGCATAAGGTCCTTGAAACGCCACGTCTGAGCTGCATCCAGTCGGGGCAGCGGGAACCTCCGAGCAGCTGCGACGCTCCCGAAACAAGAGTACGGGGCTGCACATCCCGGTGAAGGATACAATCTCATTTTGTTCTATTTTTAAAGCACCTTTTTTGTGCCTCTTCGGGTCTTTGCACTCAACACTGCGCGGCCGCTCCGATGCACAGACCTTCCTGCCTGCACTCCCACCGGCGCGAGGCAGCAGGGTGTTAGGAAACCAAAGCTCCTTTCTGCTCCCTGGGGTCACCAGACTGCTCCTTCCCTGCTCGAGGCCAAGCGCTTGCTGGGAGCGGGGAGGGCCACTTCCAGTCCCGCAGCACAGGGGCAATGCCACGTCTGTGCCCAAGAGTCATCAACCACTTACGGGCCGTTATAAATAACATTATTTATTCCTTTATAAGAGCCCTGTGATTTTCCGATCCAAAGACCCCCAAACCCCGCTTGCCCGTCTAGCCTCTAGCCAGCCAGCAGACCCGAGTGCCGTCGGCTGCAGCGTGCGTAACACACCCGGCTATTTATCGGGGTAAATCCAAAAGACAGATCGCTACCGCCCCACTCACGCCTCACCCTGTCTGTCCCCACCGGCTGACCCCGGGAAGCCAAAGCATGCTAGAAGCACTAATCATTACCCACCCCAAGCACCCTCCAGGACCTGAAGGAATTCCCCGCACTCTGCTGGAATGTGGTGTTTTACCCACGAGGCCACTAGCCAATTACTGTTAACTTCTAATTAGAAAAAACAAACCCAAAGCAGAGCCTCCATTTTTACCCACGGAGCAGCACCGACGAACAAAATCATTAGAAGCCCCCTGAAGTGAACGGAAGGACTATAAAACCCCAAGCCCATCTCCAATCCATCCCTGCTCCAACAAAGATAAGATCTGGTTTGGTTTTTTTTTTTTAAAAAAGGACAAGACTACGGCTGGTCTTTGTCTGGGTGAACCCGACGTCACCCTGGATGGCTGGGCAGATGCCCTCTGCACAACGCGTGAGCTCAGCCCAAGTTCCTCCCGAGGACTCTCGGCAGGAGCAGGAAGCGGTGCAGCCAAACCTCGCCGAACAAGAAGGCTGCAGAGGCCATGGGACACGGCGACGCTGGGCTCCAGCGCTCTCCTGCACAGAGTGCCGTAAGCAGAGCAGGTCGAGCGTGATGCTCCTCTCCTTACCCAGCAGCGGTCCTGTCATTAGGCTCAAGGGTTTTTTGTTTCAAGAGCTTTGTAATAGGAACATATTACAAATACTATTTATTAAAACCAACTCAGTTTTGCAGCGACGTTGGGTGCAGATTTTATTTTGAACACCAAAGCCAAGACACAAGGTTGGCGTCTCCATCCTCACTTCCCTCACGGGCGCGCGCAATCTAACACCTAAGCAGCTTCTCACAGGCACAGCCAGGAGCAAAACACAAAATCTAGGTGGCGTCCTAGACAAATAACTCTCCCTCCAGGGAGAATTACGAGGAACACCAGTTGGACTGTATCGGACACATCTCCCGTGCCTTTTCCAGGCGACCTGCGCCACGCAACGCTCCCTGCTCTCAGGGCAGGGACCCAGCTGGGCACACAAACACCTCCGCTGTGCTCCTGCTTGCACAGGGAAGCAGAAGTGCAAACATGCCAACAGCATTCAGAAGACCATTTTTGAAACTATGCTAGTCAGAACAGGACTTTTCCCTCAACTGGTAACCCAACAACTTCAAGGAAACATTTAAAATATTAAAGACTGGTGGGTAGAATCAGGTAATATTTTCTAGCAGCCTCTGGTTCTCTCTCAACTTTTGGAAAGCCTGACTCATTGGAAGGACGCGCCACTCCTGGCCCTCCGGACGAGTGCTCCTTCTTTTCCTTCTTACCTTGTCACTGTTTCTGTATTTGCCCCATTTCTTCAGCATCTTTAGCCACTTGTCCACACGTTCGATTTCCTGCTGTTTTTGCTGGTGCAAGGGGGAAGAAAAGACAAGACAAATTTAAGAAAAAAAGAGCCCCAGAAGATACGTCCTACAAACACAAAACTTCACTCCCATCAGGTCTAAACTTCTATGTGAAGACCTTGCATCGGGGATGGGAGCAATCCATGGGTGCTTGTGGCAACTGGTAGTTTCAACCCGTGGTAATTAAAGCAGCATTGGTAAAAACAATGAGACACACGGGCTTAACACAGAGAAAGCATTTCCAAGAGGAGTGTTCCTGACAACAAAAGTCTTTGCAGGTTCAGCTAGCCTCAAATCGTATCGTCTCATCAGGTCAGCAGAAACGAGATGCTGCTCCGTCCCAGTTAGCAGGATCCTAACAGAGGACACGCTCCCAGCTCAGGGCAGATGAGCGTGGGGACGACGGTCACTTACAACCTCTACCGCTTTCCCTGCCACACGCAATCGCCTTTCCAAGCCGCGGCCACTGAGCGCTGTGCAACAGTGGAGGGAAGAGCCCCAAACTGCTTTAAAAGGTGCGATTTCAGTGCAGGAGGGGAGATGCCTCACCCAGCAAAATAAAAGCTGCAAGAGCCAGGCCTCGTGCAGAACCTCCCACGCCCGCGCGAGCAGCAGGGACCAGCGGGCGCTGGCTACATGCTTCGCTCTTGTTTGTTTCCTCAAAACCCGTCCCCTCCCCAGCCAGCGCGATGAGGATCTGATACCCGGGACAAGAGCTGGCAGCTCTCACCTTCTCCTCCAAGGCCGTGCGGGTCGGCAGCTCCTGCTCACTGGAAAAGCAAGGGGTCACCAGTTACTCTATGGGCAAGAAAGGGTGCAGAGGAGTGCGGGGGGGTGCTGCAGCCTGGGGACCACCTCGGGCACCTGAGGAGACACGGCTTGAGGGCTTCATGCCTTTTCTACACTGGGAAGCACCAGTCAAAACCCCACCACCCTGCGGGAGCTACTGTGGGGCAACAAGCACTGGACATCGCTGGAAATCCTGGGCGTGAAGCTCCTCTTCAACACACACCCCATCGGCAGCTAAAAGGGGGCAGGGGAGATTTATGAACGGCAACTGCTTCGAACCCTTCTCCTGCACACAAAACACTTACTATCACAACTTTCTGTTAGGATTTGGAATAAAAAACTGTTCTTTTAAGCATTCTCCCCAGGCACAGGGTGTGCGTCTAATTCATCTGCGCCTCGCTTAGCATGGGGGTTTCGTCAGGGAACCGAGGACGACCGGGTATCTTGTCTCATCTCTTCCTACACCTCCCTGAATCATCAGGTGCAAACGCAGCAGCCCCTCCCTCTGCAAGTCACCGTGAGCCTCCGCAGAGGCATGGGAGCGCCCGGCTGCTCCTTCCGACACGACGCCGGTGAGGGGAAACCGTTTCTGGGCCTTGCCTCGCACCTCTGGTTCAAAGCATCAGAGTGCGCGGCTGAGCGAGGAGGCACAACCAGCCCTTCCTGCTGCATTTGGGATTGATCAAGCCAAACCACAGAGTCGGTTATAGGAAAGATGCTGGGTCTGCCGCACTCGATGCAGATGGACGGTCCGCATGGACACGCGGGTCAGAGGGCAGGAGGACTTACTGCAGGAATCCAAACCGGTCTGTAACTTTATACAGCGTGAAATCGGCATCTTCCCACAGGTCAATCTGAGCTCCTTCCTGCCTGCCCTGAAAGCAGAAAGGACACCCGTGAGCTGGCACCAGCATTGGGAATGCCCCAGTGCCCACACCCTGCCCCCAGTGCCCGCATCCCTCCCTCCCTCCCCGCACGCGAGAAGGCACAGAGCCAGGAGGCCAAAACCTGCTCTAAAAGAGATGAATACAGTGCAGGCAAGAGAAAGAGGCACAAGTTCAGCCTATCCAGCATTGCTGGAGCGCCTCTGCTACGGGCTGCGAAGGTCTGTACATCAGAGAAACCAGGGCAGTGGCACGTAAGCCATGCTGGTGTTAAGGGGGCACGACAATGAAGCCCAGGACCTTTCGGCATCCGTGCTGAGCAACCGTGTGGGAAACCCTGGGGATGTGGTGAGAGGGGACGCGCAGGCAGAAGCAGGCAGGAGAGGCAGCATGAAGCTTGATGGCATGGGGGTCACTGGGGCGATGCCCGCAGGGATGCAAAAGTTCTTATGCAAAGCACGCCCGAAGAATTGGACAGTGTCAGCCTCAGCCAGCACGCCGGGGAGAAACACAAGGTCGGTACCTTCTCATACTTGGCAATGATCTCTGCTTTTTCCTGGACTATTAAAGACTCTATATCTTTCTTCATGTCAGAAGCTGTAAGGCAAAAAAAAAAGGGCAGGGGAAAGGAGGTAAGTAAATGTGTACACAGCATGGCAAATATTTTAGGAAAGCACTAACAGAAAACAAAACCCCTTTGCTGACAACTTTGGCTTCCAGTCGTATACCATAGCTAAACTTCGTCTGAGGTTGAACAGACCATGTTCAAACCGTGCATGGAATGCATCCTCATGCAGCAGGGCTGCCAGCTCCCCACTCCCTGCACAGGGACACGACTGAACTGGAGCAAGGGGGAGTCCGCTCTGCTGGAAGACAAGACACCGTGCCTTTGTTCTTAGGCACACACGTGCTTGTCCAAAAGACATCGTGCTTTTAAATCAAGATGTGCAAACCAGCCACAGAGCCCTTGCGCTGCACAGCGTTGCGTTCGTGCGGATCACGGCAACGCACCATGCTCTTGCCCTCAGCTGGGGACGTGAAGCCGTGAGATGCTCAGCAGGGGCATCCGAAGGCCAGTTTAACATCAAAGCAGAAGTTTTTGGCTACTGAAGTGTGCACGTGATAACTGAACTGTCCTCTAGACGATCGCCTTCCATACACACCCCCAAAAGAAAACCAACACAGCAGCAACATGACCACAGCGTCCCCACCTACTCCGAGACGGACCAGTCTTGGTCTAAGCAAGACCCAGTGTGGCTCCCGAGGTCTGTGCCCACTGCTCTGCTTCGTCCCACGCACACACGTACGAGCAAGATAACTTCCCATGTCAAACGTGACTTGAGCGTTGCCTTGCGCAAGCCCAGAGGAGCATCCTCCCTGCCAAGCCATAACTAGTTTCTCTCTGTTCGCCAAAGGAAGATGTTGATCTAACACACTGAGGGGAAAACACGGGCAGACAAAATCCCCAGGAACTGCAGTCCCCGGGGACGGTGGCAAGGAAGGGGGCAGGGGGAACCTCTACCAAGTCCTCTTCTGACACGCCGCGGAGCTTCGCCCAGCACAGCTCAGACCACACAGCGGGTACCGCAGACCGCGTCACCCAAACCTTCAGGCTGCAGGAGCAACGCTGCCGCAGCGCAGCCCTGGTCGCGGCGGTTCCCGGGGACAGGACGGCAGTAGGGGCCGGCAGACGACGCGGATGGCCTTGCCTCCAGCCCGCTGACCGCGCTCCCATGCGCTCTGCAAACGGACAAACTCCAGCCAGCGCCGGAGCCTCACATCTTCCCGGCATCTTCCCCTTGCCACCCTTCCCCAGACAGAAGCTTGGTTGCTTCTTTTAATATTTTTTCTTAAGGCTGTTAAAAATAGTTTTAAGTTTTTCCCACACTTGTGCTATGAATTACAAACCGCCTGGGCGCAGACAGGGTAAGCGCTGGGAAATCATGCCGTGTTACCACCTACGTTGCTCCGTTCTCCAGAGTCCCGCTGTCTCGCCACAGGTCCCAGGCGGACACTACGCATCTCAAGAACAGCAAGGTAAAATAATTTCCGTCCACAGTTTCAAATGGCCTAGCGTTTGGAAAAGTTTTTGAATGCTTAAAGAGTACAGAATAGCTTGTTACAGAGGCAGACTGCGTTTTGCCTGCTCTAAGCAGGTTTTGCCTATTTTGCCTGCTGTAGAAAGATTCAGTGGGACTGGGAAAAAACTGCTGAGAGCCACCGCAGCCTTAAAATATTTTCCCCACAGTCACATTACGAATGATCCTATGATTTACCTAGAACATCTGAAAGCTGAACAACTTTAATAATACAGTCCAGAGGTTTCTTGTAGGGCTTGAAAGGAGCTCCCTGGAGCATCTGGGATTCCCTCCAGCAGAACAGACTTGAAAGCCTCCCACAAGAAATTACAAAATTTTGAAAAGCCTTTTGAAAAGAAAAGGGAGCGGGTTGACTCTCGTGTTGCATCTAAAGCTGGGAAGTAAATCCCGCACTGCTGTGCTCTGGTCCTCTCCCAAAGCACTGGTGACCACCGCACTGCAGGGAAGAGGAGCGCTGCTGCCCACGGACAAAACGCTGTGCCATAGCTGCTCGAGAACAAGTTTACTCCAAGCTGCCACTGCAGCTGTCTAACGAGCACCAGGAGCCATCGCGACCTCCCTTCAGGAGGAATCTGAAGGGTTCTCACCGTGGGACACACTACCACCTCGGCGAGTGACTGCACGGCCGGCTGCGGCAGCGCCTGGCACCAGACGAGCCAGAGCAGCCAAAGGCGTTGCGCTTGGGGTGATCTGAAGAATGTGGTTTTCACTTGATGGGAAAAAAGATGGCGTGACAAAAAAAAATGGGGGGGATAAAACGAGCAAAAGCATCAGCGCTCTTCAGGGCTGAGGCCACTTCTCTGCGCCTTCAGACGTCTGCAAGCGATTATTCGTCTCGACCTGCTCGCTGCCACCGTGCCTTTGAGGTGCAGACGGAGACGGCCGGGACACCCACCTTTCCCTTTTGAGAGCAGCCACTGCTCCCGGTTACCCGCGGCGTGACAGAAATGTTAAACCGCACACAATAACCAGGGCAGCTCTTGGGCCACGTGTTACCAGCCAACATCTGGCTCCACAATCAACACGGAGCAAGGATAGAAAAATTAAAGGGCATTTTGTTCTCTTATTTTTCCAAGCTGCAGCTCTTACTTAAAACGTTCCCATGGATTTTGCTCCGTACACGCTAAATCGTGGCTTCATTTTGCAAAGCAGCAAGGTCCGAGTAACTGTATCACGGTGTCATCTGATATATCCGCACCTCCTTCTTCTTGTGTCTTTCTCTTGCAAAGCTTAATTCAAAGGCAAATTCACTTCCCCGCTTCTGATGTTGCTTTTCAGCTGCTATGGGGCCAAAGAATTCAAATGAGGTCCTTTACGTGCTGTTAAAATTACAAACATTCTGCAGACTGGAGGGAAAAAATAAACTGTACGTCAAATTAAATGGGCAATTTTTCAAGCCATTTATGAAATGGAAGTTATTCTGACCGTCTCTGACCGCGCTCTGTGATAGAATAACCAGAGGAATTGCGACTCAGCAGCATGGGAGGGTTTACGCAGCAGCAGACAGCAGCGAGACCACATATGTTTTGGCACCCGCCTCTGCGAAAGCCTCACCGTGGCCAGAAACACCAGACTGGTGCAAAGGAGCCAGTTTTGCATCTCGTGCCTGGAACGCGCACATTTGTTTTTTCTTTCTACTCTTAACAGCGCCAAAGTCCAAATTTAGGAAAAATCTTGAAAGCAGAGAAAATGGTTGATGGCAGCGGGAGGGATGGAGATGGCAAGTGGCTGCAGAGGCTGCGGCACCTGACCGCAATACCGCTGCTTTTTGGAGAACAGAGGCAATGCCGCGCTCGACGAGGCGGGTTCCAGAGTGCTCTGGAGAGGGAACAGAGTACAGCTTAGCTCCGTAACCGCCTATGTAGAATATACATACGGAATATCGATAGTTTTATTATTTAACTCTGCGCATACTTGAACTCCAGAGCAGTTTGACACCATTTGCTTGAGGAAAATGACACCTCGTGTATATGAAAACTACCGAGATGTTTATTTTCTGGACAGTTTGGCAGAAGGCATCATTCTGCCCTGATATAAATAGGCTGTCTATAAATTGGCGCAGCGTGTACCTCCCACGCTTCTCTGTATACCTATGCAAGTCTGAACTTTATTTTTTTAAATACACCACTCAAATGACTTTCTCAAGCCTGCCACCCAATTTTCTCCTGCGAGTACTGTATTTTCCCAGCAAACGGGGTTTTTTTTCCCCCTGACAAACACACAAGGTGAAGCAGCTATGGATAGGAACGCTAAGAAAATGCAAACAGTGCGAGAATGGTATTAGATAAATTTACTAGGGTACAAGCACCAGAAAGCCCCAAGCCACGCACACTTCAGTTCAACTGGGAAACAAAGCTACCGACCAGATCCTTTTAAGGAGAATGAGTTGAAAAACCCCGCCATCCGTCATCTCACACTAAAACTTGCAGCTTCCAGTTTACAATTTATGAAAGTAAAAATTAATCCCCGCAACGGTGAGTCTAAAGACGCTTAATGAAACCACACGTTACCGCCTACCCGCCTTGAACACTACCCAGCCTGAAAATAAAATATCCAAATTTTGGATGAGAACAACTTTCCTGAAATTAATTCACCAGCTGGATCTCAAGTATTGGCAGCGGACAGAAGGTGTCTGCATCACAAATCCAGGAGCTGGTGCAAAAGCTGTTAAGCATAAATCAGATTTACCGTTACAGCGCTCCCTCAAACATCTTGTATCTTTGCCGTACGACCTGCCGAGCTGCCGCTGCCCGACGTGAGGTGGTGCCTGCCGGCACCAGCCTGCCCAGGAGCATGGGAACCTCTGGCCACCGCTCACCCCACCTGCGTGTCACAACAACGCTCGCCGCCCAGAAGAGGAACCAAGCGTTTCCCACAGCCCGCCGGCAATGCCGCTTGTGCCACGGCCCGGGAGGGCACACGCACGCATCCCACGGCGCCTCCAACCACGACACGACATCTCCTGCTTACAAATCCACTAGTGCTCGCCCTGTGTGGTTCGCTCCCTTTGTGCCAGTATCCAGAGAACACTTCCACCAAACCCCACCAGGACGCGAGACCTGTACGCAGAATTTAATCCATCGAAAACACAAACGGATGTGGTCCAAGGACCGGAGCTGAGGCACAAAAGGCTCAGCTGACGGGCCCTGCAGAGGGCTGCAGGTGGTTGCACGCCGGCACGTCTTGAGATGCCCTCCCAGGAATTCACCGCAACCGTGATTCCAGACCCGACTCCTCCGAGCCCTCCTCGCAAAGCGATTTTGCTCTTGGCACCTCGGCCAGGAAGCAGTTTCCCAGCCTTGGAACCGAGTAGCCGCGCTGATGCTACCAAGCAACTCATCTGAGTCAAGCTGCTGAATTTTCAGTCTCTTCAAGCCCTTTCTGCCTCTTTACAGGGAAAGTATAAAAGTTTTATGCGCTTTTATACCGGTCTGACATGTTTTATAGTGTCAGGCTGCACTAGCATCAGACGGTAGTTAAACACCATGCTGGTCTGTATCAGACCGAAACTACTGCTGGGGAATAAAGTCAAAAAGGTACGTACTTACTACAGCCACATCCACTGCTGTCAAAACTCAACAAGTCGCCGTTCCTGTTTCATGTCCTATTTTAACACAGCGTTTTACACCTTTAGCGGTCTACGGTATAAGCCTGCAATTTTTCCTTTAGGGGAACAGGCTTAAAGGAAATGCTTACACATCTGTGCAAGCAGAAACGCTCACGCAACATCTGCTAAGAGGCGAGACGCTCGCACCAGGCACACCTGCGGCCTTGCACCGCCTCCCAGCAAAGTACTGCTCTCACTTGTAAAGCTCCTAATAGCAACCCGCGCGCCTGCACGCCCTGGAACAAACCTGGCCACACGAAGGGGCACAACCGTCTGCTCACAGAGTGGCTAAAGCAAGCTGTGGGAAGTTGAATAAACCCTATCAGGTTTTTTTTTTAAGTGCATGAAACAGGCACCTCGACATGCTTCCAACCATGCACGCTGTCGGCTAGCAGCAAACTCCCCATTCTGGTCACCTCACACAATCTGGGGCGCACGGCCAGCAGCTGTGGGCTGAGGGGAGCTGTCACGAGCGGCTCTTCTCCCACGTGCTTAAAGCCTCTGAAAAGCAAAGCTGCGGGGTCACACCGCTGCACGTACCTACCAAACACAGCCGAAACAAGCACAGCTTTGGGTCTGCTTCCACTGCATCGCCACAGCCTGAGGAAATCTCAGAGCCTTCCAAGACACCCAGGAGGAGGCGCGGGCTGTTGCAGGCGGGCACTGGCACGCGGCACGCGGGGCTGCGTGCCCGGGAGGTGACGAGCCACAGCAGGAAGTGACGGCCACGCACCGGCAGATGCAGGCAGAGCTGCTGCGTCGCGAGACCCGGCTCCCCACGCGGAAGTCAAGCTGCTCCCGAGGTCTTGCTACAAAAGCGGTCAGCGTCCCCACCTCCGGTGTTGCAGCTGCCACAGTCTTTTTCACTAGCAACCCAAATTTAAATCCCAAAACTGAAACGCACTTAATGTGCTTGCATTGAGGACTCCTGCTGATCCCCATCCACGGCTCCTCTCCCATTAACAAACCCAGGCTGCAAATGCCCTGGCCAAGCACCAGCTTTTAAACAGCACGTCAACGGATTGCGCATCGCCGACTTGGCCCAAATCCGGCACTCGCTTACAACCGTGTTACTGAAAAGGAAATCAGACTTGCACTTGCAAAGTGAATTACGACTTCAGGAATGAAATTACTATCAAACAGGATGAACCAAGATACAGGAGATCCTGTTTGCGTGTTTATTTCCTTAACTACAACAAAAACTCAAGAGCACACAAGCAAGCTGCTTTGCTTTTTTTTTTTTTCAAGAGCATAAGGAGCACTAAGCCAGCTGAATTGCAAGGAGGTTTATGTTTTAACTGTCTCAAGGTCTTTGAAAATTACTGCCCACGGATCACTTTATGTGAGTTGCAGATGTGTTACAGAAAATTCCAACGAGCTCCTGTAAACTTGCACTGTATCCAAAACTGCACTGGACAAAAACACGCTCACCTCCCTTCGCAGAGGCACTGGGAACACCGAGTTAGAACCTCCACTGCAACTTGCTTTGATGCCGCCAGCAGCGCCCCAAGGAGCCAGAGCGTCCAGCATCATTTCAGGCGAGATGCTCCCGATTCATTAGCACGCGTACCCATGGCGCACGACGGCTCTTGGGGCAAGTCTCACCTGCTCCAGAGCCCGTTCATGAGTTTGGAGAAGGGAGCGTGGAAACACAACCCAGCTCCGAGCAACGTGCCGTTACCTGAGCCTGGTATCAGGTGCCGAGATGCATCGGTTCAGCTGGAGTTGTCTTCTCCCCACAGGCATCTACGTGGCAGGAGCCAGTTGTCTCCGCTGCGGGGTGGCGAGGACCCCCACCTGCCGCAGCCCACCGGTCAAACGCCCTCTGGCCTCGCTCACACGGCCCCAGCTCGCTGCAGTGGCTCTCCCCTCCTCTCCTCCGGCACGCAAGAGCTCACTGCAAGCGGCTGGCAGAAAAGGCACGGTGGGAGGCTATCTGCACGCGGGCTCTCTCTTCCCCTGCGCTCACTGCAAAGGAAACAAGAAGGCGGTAAGTTTTCCCGTTCTGGCATGGTGGAGGCATCGCCCTTTACCAGCACAGGGGGTCTTTGCACCCAGAGCAGAGGCACGTCCCAGTGGAGCAGGCAGCAACGCAGCGTCTCATCCTGGCGGGGAAGGAAGGGGCTGTAACAGGAGGGCACGCAATGGCAGAAGGTAAACGACGCTCATCTGCACTGCAAGAAAACCCTTGGTGTGGGCCACGCTTGGACTGTGTTGATTCAGTGGGTTTTCCAGGACGACATTCCTCCCCACCCAGCTCACAGCATCAGCCCAGGCCAGCCCAGCATGGACTCGCGCTAACGCAGAGGGCTCGTTACAGAGCTTTCGCTGCGGGCTGGGCAGGAATTTTACAACTATCTGACCAACTACATTCCAGGTACCGGAAAACCAGCCTGCGTGCCTCCAGCCGCCCAACACCACCTTGTCCGGGGTGTTGATCCAGGAATGCTCAGTTCAGACACAACCCAGCACTTGGTTTGCAGCAGGGGGCTGTGTTTTAGTCCATTTTCTGGCCTGGCTGGGCGCCAGGGGATGGAGGAGCTTCCCATGCAGATCCCAGAGTCTATCACACCTTCATAACACCAGACGTGCTACCGGCAATGCGGCAGGCAGAATATGCCCCCTGCCCGAGCCAAAGGCGCTGTATTACACCCGACTGCAGCCACTCTGAGAGCATGCTGCCACCAGGAAGGGATGCAATGGGGGGTCCGGGCTGTTCCTCCAGGAACAAGCTGGGAGGAAAGGCAGAAGCGGCATACAGGACTTTGAACGGGTTAAGACCAGTAACGCGACATCATCGACTTGTGTGGTGGAATTGCTGGCACCGGCAGCGCCACCTGAGCCACCCTCCAGCACCCGCAGTTCCTACCCGATACACCCAAACAGCTAACGCAGTTCAAAGGACACCGGAGTCCGATATATAGCTATCCTCTTCTTGAAACAAGTTTTTAACTCCCGCCTGAAGCAACCCAGATAGGCAACCCACTGGCTTCACACGCATGACATCGGGATGTCACCCCAAAGCGCGATGCTACTGTTTGAAGGCAGCGAGCACCGGGAGGGGGAAGCGTGCACCAATGCCTGGGAGAGCAAGCACAGCTCGCTTTGGGCACGAGCGGCCCCTTCCGTAACACCACCTCTCCTCTGGTCCTCTCACGAGCACTTGTGAATGGATTTTTCCCCACGTTCCTGGGCTGTCCTGTGCTGAATTCCCCCACCGGCATCCCTCTGGCACCTGGGCACAACGACTCGGAGACCCCGATGTGCAGAAGAGTTCAGACCCTTTCAGAGGCGGCCACCTATCAAGTACCCTATAACACAGATTACATTATATAAACATTATCACTGAGTAGCTTGTAATGTGGCTTACACACGTCATAATGCAGGTTACACACACTTCCCTCTGTTCTCCCAATTTGCACCAAGCTTTTGAAGCACAACGGCAAGCGTTACCAACGATGATAATACTTTGCCACTAGACTACGGCAATACCAGGAAACCCAAATACACTCGCCGAGCCTTTGAGTTATAGAAATGACTTTAAAACTGCGTAAGGCTGCATTTACACGCCATCCAGCCCCCCAACACCACCAGCGTGCACAGCAGCACTGCCGGTAAATAAAACCTCGACCCTCTCCCCACCCTGTGCTCCCGGGAGCATCTCGCTCTCGTTTTCACACCCAGTTTTTAGTGTGGGGCCTTGGTGCTCAGGTTAAGGTCTTCTGCCCAAGGATGGAGACAGGAGGAGAGGAGCGAGAGGGCTGACAGAGACTTGCTCTCTCTCCTGCTTACGCTTGCTAAGCCCAGCCTTGGTGCTCCTGCGAAGCTCAGCTCTTGCAATGTCAGAAGACGCGGCTCTAGACACAAGCTAAACCCTCCAAGAACAGCGAGTCTGCAAGTGATTCTTCAGCAGCTTCTATTTTTAGACCTCACAGGGAATAAAAGAGCATCCAAACATTTTCTTTTTAAGCCTTTTTTGACAGGAACTCGTCTTCTCCAGACAACAGCAAAACAGCAACCAAATGAAAAACAGCCCAAAAACCCCCACGATGCGGGAATTTTTTTTTTTTTCAGAGCATCATTATTTAAGTGATTTCTCATTAAAAAAGGAGAAGTAAACTGAAGAATGCAAGAGTCCACATCTCGCTTTGGGAACTGAAGACTAACTTTCTCTCTGCGTTCCCTCCTTCCTCCATTCCGGTGTCTATAAAAAGGCCAGGAAAGCGAGGGTGGGGGGATGACGGCGGGAGACGACACGACGGCAGGGAAATCCCCTTATTTTGGGTGATACACTGACCTGGAAAGGAACTATATAAACACAGAGCTTAGGAACCGGCTTCTTCTGTTTGCTTAGGACTGGAGGAGCAGTTTACATCTCTTTAACCACAAACTAAAGGAAGCTACAGTGACGGTCATTGCCCGCTTGGACACGCATGCCTCTCTAAATACTATATTTCATTCTTCTGGTCCATGTAGCAACTCCACGGGACACGCTACTCTTCCCTTTTACCATCCTCGTGGTCATTCCTGCCTCCAGCTATACATGGCAATTTGGGGTAAGCTAAAAGCTCTCATTGCATCTGCTCATCGCATACATTTTGCTATTTAAAACTTTTCGTGCTTTTCAGCTCAGCGGCCTCTGCCAGCCAGAGGCCACCCACGCCAACACGTGTCCAGAGCAGCGAGGTGAGGACACGCGTCCTGGCTCATACCCGAGATGTCCCTCTGGGCACTGTGGAGCTAGCGACGCTCACCGGCCAAAACCAAAGGAACAAGGATGTAAAAATAAGCTATCACGCTGCCAGCAGCCTGCGCTCTCCTCGGCGCAGAGGGGCAGCACCTTTTTCAAACCTTATGGTTTGAAGGACATAACAAACGTACCGTTACACAAAGTCGCTGGGACAGCCGATGAAATAAATGGGTAGGGAGTTAAAAACACACTAAAACGAGACGTAGCCTGTCCGTGGAAAACTCGCCCAAAACAATAACCGAGGTGAACCATTTGTAAGTTATGTATCTACAAGCTGAGTTGAAGTGAGACCTACGCTGACCGCATGGGTCTTGCGCTGCTCGCTGACGGCTGCTCCCCGTTTCCAGGCGGGGAGGCGGCTTGAGCCGTTAGCCTGAGCCTGACCCAGAGCAATGCCCATTCCCTAGGAAAATATGTATTTTAAATGAGGTTCTCCAAGTACCACCCTCATTCCTTCAGCTGCTTTAACGAGTTTAATCGGCTCTCACCGCCCCCCAGATACCGAACTCCACGCAGTAAGTTACTTGGATTTGGCAGCCTCCGCAGAGGACGCTCCCCGACCGTTTTGCTGGCGGCACCCCAGGCTTGCGTTACCTTTAAGCAGCACAACGCTAACGGGCGAGCTGCTATCGCCTTCTCCCAAAGCCCCACGCAAGCACGTCCAGCCATAGAAAACTTCCGGGAAACAAGGAGTATTTGATCCGACAGTGGAAAGTACTGGAAATGTCTCCCGAAGCTCTTTTACAGCCTTGAACCGTATGCAGGACAGCGTTAGGACACACAAAATTTTTAAGGATTATGAAAGCAATCTTGTTTTAATTACAACATAACCTTTCTTCTCCTTTTTGCTTGTTGGTAACTCCTAAAATTATCCCAACCGAACAGCCATGGGAATTTTTGCCTTTTTTTTTAATTATTTTTGTGCAAAAGCAACATCTTATATAAACAAGAAAAATTAACGGTTGTGTTCCCTTTGAGTAAATAGTTCACATGAGAAGTCCTTCCCTCTTCGCTTCGTGGAAAATGTGTTTATAAAATCCAACCGGAGGCGAAGCCTTAAGGCGGACGTAACGTTTCACTTTACGGGACAGCAACGGTCACGTAGGAGACCCTGTTAAAAGCCGCTTAGGAGTCAATATAACAGTAACTCGAGGGTTCTTAGGGAGGTTTCTTTAAGGGTTGAAATCAACATCTGTGTCATTTGGTCAGGGCTCCAAAACACATCTTACAATCCACAGCGGATTTGGCTGTTTCCACTTTACCGTGGCTGATGTAAAACTAAACCTGACGTTAAAACGGATCCATTGAGACTGCCGGCGTTGAAAGACAGACGCGCAACTTTCCGAAAACGGTACGGTACCGATATTTTGGAGTTGGCCATGTTATCGCAATAACGGTTTATGTACTTTACGTGCAATGAAACGATGGCTCGGTAGGTGGGGGGTGGAAACGCAGCCGGGCAGGGCCCAGCAGCAAGCAGCATCAGGTCCCAGCCGCCGAACCGGTGTTCCTGAAACTGCGTTCCGAGCCCACACCGCCAACCACAACCTCATGCAAGCATGGAGCGCGTCACCCCATCGGGGAGTCCCCAGCACCAGGGCAGAGCCCCGGGGCAGCGGGTGTGAACACCAGGCGCCTTTGCAAATGCGCTCGGGGGACAAAATGCGCCTTCCTCTTTCACCCGCCCCACATTCACCCCAAAGCCCCCAGTGACGCTTCTTTTTTCCCTTGCAAGCGCGAGGCTAAACCCCAACTAGCTAAACACCAGGCTCCGTGGTGCATGAAGAGCCCCGAGCGGGTCTGGCGTGGACCCGAACCCGCAGGTGCCACCGCGAAGCCCAGCACCCATGGGGATGTGCAACCAATGGAGCCAGGTGGCACGGGCAGACATCGAACCAGACATCGTCTTTCCATTTCTAGTTTTTCGGAGGCATTCAGGCAGCATCCTTCATCAAATATGCTCGAGAGAACGACACAAGGAACTTCAGAAAAACCAATGCTCCAAACCGCAGCGGATCCATTACCTACAATTACCGTTTTCCATGTCCTCAGCATTTCTGACGTGAACAGCGGACAGCAACCGAGTGGGATAAAACTGAGCCAAAGGGGACCACAGCAGGGCTTTTCCAGCAAAAGCCAGAGCTTGCACGGGGAAGGTGACAACACGAATGAAAGAACTGAAAAAAAAATTACAAAACCCCTTCTCAGATGAGATAAAAAGCGGAGGGAGAAGTTATATATAAGTAATATATAAAGACAAGCATCGGGTACGATGGAGACCCATGCGAGGCTGCCCATAAAAGCAGCAGCAGATGCTATTCTCCCCAGGAAACAAACGCACACAACCCAAGCACCACCTGTGTTTCAAGACGCAGTGCTACTTTGCTGAAGACATGCTCAGCTAAAGGGGAAAAAAAAAAAATTCGAACTTGAAAGATGCATTTATCTTAAAAATGCTTTAACATTCACCCAGCAAAGCAACAACTAGACAGTTCACTTCGAACACACTCACTTAAAACAGCTCACTCACGAACACAAAATCTCAGCTAATCGCTACAGGAGACATTTGCAAGCAGGATGATGATTTCCTCGGCAGCTTGGGAAACGGGAATCTTCCTGTTCCAAGATCAAAACCTGGGAGGGCTGAATGCATCCCACCAAAGCGCAGCAGGACTCGGCGCTGGGCAAGAAGGCTTGGAAAAGGGAAGTTGGCAATAAATAAGCATCTGAGGGTGGGGGGGGGGGGTTTTGATAGGAAAGGCACAAAGAAACCACTTTTTTTTTTTCCTAAAGCAAAGAGTAGGGCCAACACGAAGCCCAAGATCCACACTCAAGTCAGAACACACCTGCGGGCCTTCAGATAAGACTTCAAAATAGAACAGCAATTGCATGAGAGTTTTTTGCATTTTATTTTTTCACAAAACATCAAGTCCTTCAGCGGGAAGGATTTTTCTGGAGAGCAGAGATCAGACCTCGTTCGCTCTTTATCACCACTGTTAGCTGAGCAGAGAGGAGCCTCTGTGAGTCCACACTTTAATTTAAAGCGCAGCTGCTTCAGTCTTGCCCTGGCTGAGGACGAACCAAGGAGCTCACCTCCCTGGTTCCCGTTTCCCACGCAAGCCTGGACCCAGATTCCCATCGTGGCTCACTGTTCACAGCGTTTCCCTTAGCACCTGCTTCACACGGATGCACGGCTGCAGCGAAGCAAAAGCAGCGCCTTCCCCCCCTGCTCCAAGCAGCCTCCGCACCGGGTCCTGTCGCAGGACCCGCTACAGCAGGGCGAGCACCAAGCTCTGCCGCAGCAGCAAAGCCTGTGCTGCGCTAAAGCCGTTACTATGTGCTTCTCCCCACTTCCTTCCATTGACAGAAAACAAAAGCTTGTACTGTTGCTCACCGTTATCGGAAAACATTTGCTTTCTCAGATTGTTTCTCCCCTCCTTGATTCGGAAGGGTTTTCGGTAGAGTAACAGGCTCGCTCCCGATGAGCGGCGGCAGGGGCTGTTTGGGACAGAGGCCCTTCAGTGCCCACCCGGCAAATCCAGCCCAGACCCAGGCGCAGCCGGGTCCTGCTCTTCCCATCCCTGCTGGGGACCGCACGCTCCAGCAGCTCCTCCAGCACCTTACTCATCCTGCGGAGGAGACGACGCTCCAGCTGCGTGGCCTTGAAGAGACGGGGCCAACGCTGCGCCATGGACCCGGCTCCAAGCTGCTGCCCCTGTTTTCCAGCTGCAAGCCATCGCCAGAAGACACCCTGCCCACTCCCAGCACCTGCTGTATCATACTCCGAGTATCACACTCGGCTGTTTCTCTCTTCTCACCATGCACTGCGCTTCCTTCCTGCCAGAACCCTTATCACCTTGTTTCACCCCCAAACCACCCAGATGAAACTTCCACTCGTGCTGACGCTGCTCTTTTATTCCGCGACCAAAGGAAACTCTCGCACCAGGCACCAAGCCCGCGGCGCTCCTGCCAGCGAGCGATGCAGAATTAAACACAGGCGTCACATGAAAACACGGCGCCAAGCCTACAGCTCCCAAAAAAGCACTGAATGCACACACGCACTCAGTCACTTCTTATTTTTAATTATTTTTTTTTTCAAGCAACCAGAGTACTGAGTGTCAGGTCCCAAAACAAAGACGGGCACCAGAAGTCCAAGGATTACTCAGGATATGAAATACTCCACCACCACGACCCAAGCCGACACCTTGCAAACTCCTAATTGAAATCTGCCCACGACGGCTGCAGCCGAGCCCAAACAGCTTTCATGCGCACGTGGCGGCACACGGCAACGAAAGCATCACCCAGACAGCGACGACGTACCCCCAAACTGATGGAAGGGAAAACACGACGTTGCGGACGACACATTCCTGCAGGAGCTCGGCACCGGCCCTGCACCGTCTGCTGGCGAAAGCTCCCAGGAGGTCTCATCCAGAAGAGGAAAGGTCAGGTCTTAACTCTGGCAATCACTCGGGCATGAGGCTCTACCAAAGACTGAACAGATTTTGAAGATATGAGCTGCAAAATCAATAAATAAGTAAATTCTCGGTCCAAGAACGCAGGGCGGGGGGGAAAAAAAGACCACTTTGGCAAGTTTCTGGTGTGAAATGATTCATAACGTCTTCCAAGCAAGATGCTCTTCATCATGGCAAGTCCTGCTAGGCCATGGAGCAGCATGGGGCTTGCAAGAATCCCCGAACCCCGCAGCCGTGCTCTCCCCCATGGCAGCTGCAGGATGCGGGCTCGGTGTTTCAGCGAGCACCAACCCTTTTTCTTTCTGACTCAAGGCTGCACCAGCAACTGCGTGCGGTGTCGGCACCTTCAGTAGGCTGGGCTCTCGTTTCTGACAGTGCTTGTGGTCGTTAAAAAGGCACCACAGCACGAAAGGACTTGTTGGCAAGCAAAACAGTGTTAGCGCAGGGAATGTTTCCTTTGTTTCATTTATTGCCAATTAGCAGCAACTCCTCATGACTGATTTGGGTATTGAGAAAAAAAAAATATACGTATATAAACAATTAAACAACCACTTAAACACCTTCCTGGCCCCTTCCTCAGGCTCAGTCTAAGCCAGACACCTCTCCAGCCCTGCTGCCGGCTTCAACTTCCCCGATGCCCAGCATGATGCCACGACATGCCGCAGATGCAGCACAGACACCTCTTGCCTATCCTTGCTTCCTGCCTACGTTCACACGGTGTGTGCTTATTATTTACACCAAGCTTAATCGCTGTCTTCACCCAATGTCATCAGAGGCAAGCACGGAGAAACACCTAACTGTGCAGTCCACTTTGGAGCGCCCGACCACCTCAACTACCAAGAGACAGACAGCATCAGCAACCTGACCTGCAAACACTTCTCCTCCTCTGCTTTTTATACCACCGCTGTTTGCGAAGCTTTTTTGGGGCCTCTTCCACGTCACTTTGATGTTCACAAAAGCCCAGGACCAGCTCATCTGACCCCCGGGATCTGCGCCGGCTTTTCGGTTCGAGGCGAGGAGAAGCCCAGCAGCCTGTGGACTGAAGATGGCCTTCAGGTTTCACGCAGGAACTTGTTGGCTCTCTTACCATCTCAGAAACAGCAACGCTTGCAAAGTGTCTCCAGACGTCAGCCACAGCTCAAAGCACTGCACAAAGACCTGAAATTTAAGCCGCCGTTCCCTATGCCTACCTTCCCACGGGATTCCTGCACTACGCCATCTCCTCCATCAGCACGCCTTTCCTCTTCCAACCTTTTAAACTCATCCAAATTCAGTTTCTTGACCCCATTCTCAACCGCTCTTCAGAAGCAGGCGGTGGCAACCTCACAGTTGCTGCAGCCGGGGGAAAAGCCGAAGCACAAGCCAGCGCTCTGACCCGGGCAGGGTCCCTCACGAGGTACACCCAGCAATAAGATCGTGCCTCTTAGGCACCAAAACCTGCCAGAAAACAGATTTCAGTACTTCTGCTGCTGCTCCTCCCTCTTCTCCTCCCCCCAGCAACACGTCCTTGGCTTCTGGAAAGCTTCTGGAACTACAAAAACTTTTAAAAAAGGGTTAGAAAAATGTATTATTAAGAGAAGGTCATAAAAGAACAACAACTTGAGAATAGCTGCAGCTAAAAATACCCGATCCCCACACCCTTTCTTTAGAGAAAACATTATCAGATGTCACTTCCCAATGGTAAAAACATGTTTGTTTGCTTTTTAATTAAGGTGGTAGTTTGAACACTGGATTTTCTTGCCAGGGAACACAAGAGATCTTGGGAAAAAACTGTGTTTGCTGCCTCAAAGATCCCACTTGTCCGTGCCATCTGACGGTAACATGTCTGAAACTGGCACTTGCAAATCTGTATTTTCTTCTAGAAACCTAGATTGGCAAAATAACTTTCTAAAGAGAACCAAGCATTTTGGCCACCCATACCGAGTCGCAGAGTGTTTGTGCAACAGGGATTTATTTTTATTTTTTAATACTTCAGAGTATCGAGGTGGAGATCGTGGGAAGGAGATAACGTCAACAAGTGGCACAGTAGCGCGGAGCAAGCGTCAGCACAGGGCTGGAAACCGCCCCTCGTCTGACCCAAATCCTAGGTAGGACTGGAAAAATCTGCATTACAGACAGAGTTAGTCACTCAGCCTGCTGCCCAAAGCTCTCCCAGCTCTAAACGGTGTAATCGACGTCTAGCGGACAGCAAAACAGCCGTGATGTACGGCAACCTGATGGCTTCCTTCAGCAGTACGATGAGCAGAACAAAGGGAGTCCGCTAAACGCCCCCCAGCAAAGAGTTTTGTACCATTTCATTGCTTAAATAAGCTCTGGTTTATTGATCATGTACAGAAATAGCCAGGAATTACTGCAGGCAGGTAAGCGAACGCCTGTGCTAACGTTTTAACAAGGGGAAGGTTACCAAAGGTTAGCACACCACACCATGCTTTTTCCTCCAAAGATGTAAACGAAATCCAGGAATAACTACTCCAGAAGGTCCAGAAACCTTGTCCAGGTCACACTCTTTACTTTCTAACCTTAACAAATACACACCTTTCCCCCGTTCAGAAACGCTCACAACAATCCTTTTTTCAAGAAGCCACACACAAAAGATGATTTTGTCAGTCCACCCCTTCGGTGGCCAACTCTTGCCCCGCCGCTCCCCCCAGCCGCCCCCTTCCCTCCACCGTAGGACAGGCAGCACATTTTGCATGTGCCCATTCGCCCCGCTCCCTGCCTGCCCGTGCATGCATTTGAAAACAGCCCGACACAAAATTTAGTGGCATTGAAGACTTGGAGCGCGCAAGCCTCGTGCTTCCCTGAGGTGTCTGGGTGAACACCCACCAAAAAGCACTTCAAAGGACTAACCTGAAAGCGACGAGCAAGACGACAACCACAGCTATGTTTTACTGTTAGAAAGTTTGCTAAAGGAGATGCCCCGGTCTGCAGGGGACCTCCCTGCACTCTCCCCAGAGCGGGAGGACCGGGGTTATCTTGAAGGACAGCCACCGAGCAGGAGCACGTTGATGCGCCGGCAAAGAGGCAGGGCTCAGCTTCTGGCCACCACCTGGCTCCATCCGCTCAGACAGGAGGGACGCTGAAGCCGTGCCCACATGATGTCATTACTGGGCTGGCGTCTAAATAAAGGAAGCTTTTTATAGAATTTCCCACTGACAAACTTAATCTGGTAAACCCTGATAGCCAAGACTTCGACAAGCGGAAGGGAAGGAAAAGGGACAACAACACGCGTACCACTACCGGGGCCAGGGCGGGTGGGCGCCATCTCAGGAAAGGAACCAAAACAAACCCAGATTTACTCCCTAATAGCTGCGTGTTGGATAAAAAACACAGGTAGGAGCAGCACGCAACATAAGGGATATGTGTTTTTACACCATCTGTCACAAGGAAGTGCAGTCTATTTCTGCACCAGGGTAGGGGAGAGAAGGATAAAGACGAGGAGGGAGGAAACTTTGCTTAAAGAGAGCAAATAAAACATACTTCATGTCAGAGGGATTTTCCACCTCCGTATTAGTCACGTGGCAAGTGCTGTGCTTCCTAAAAGCAAACTGGGGGTTTCTGCATATTCAGAAGACTCTTGTCTGCAAACACTTTAAGCTCGAATCATCAGCAAGTAGCATTTGCTGGAAGTTCTCAAAAAAAACCCCAAACCCCCTAACAAAAGCAAAACCACCCGGCAGTTCAGGCGATTCCACGTGTGCCTACGTCTCATCCTCTTCTTCGTAACTCTTCATCACTTCCGCAGTGCTGCGGAGCAGTTCCCCTTCCTCCCTCGGCTCCTGGCTGCGTCTCCAGCCGGGCAGGCACATGGGGAGCAGTTGCAATAGCCCAGTGATTCATGCCGCAGCAATGTGGGTGGGAACTGCTCCCATGCCCAGCTTCTAAGGACGCAGCCTTTTATGGTATTTTTAGAGTGGAAGCTGTTGTGGTTTGTAGCACTTCGTCTTTAGTCTGGCAGGAGCCTCAGAGAAAAGAACTCACGCTCGGCTGGCGCTTCAGGAGCACCAGCGAGCAGCCCGTGCAGGTGATGAGCAAGCCAACGGCAGGCGCCGTGGACTTCCTTGCCCGGCCACCACAGCTCATCTGCAGGCTCTTCCTCTGCGCCATGGGTCGCTGGGTGGCTCCACCGCCCCACAACCTCCAAGAGCGGCGCACGGGTGTGAGCTATTCTGTGGGCACCTTGACTACCGCAGCCCAACTTTCTAAGGAGTCATTCCCTGCGTAGCCCGGGTCTTACCACCGTGCAGCAATACAATAAGCAGCTCTTCATCACCTCCAGCAATGAGCCATCAGACCTGCTGCTTCCACCACAGATGGGCTGCTGGAGTCCCACGCATCTTCCCTCGGGGTGAACTTAGGACTGCATCTATCCAGCAAGTAGAAAATTAACCCTATAGGGTTTCTACCCCATAAAAATTTAGCTGAAACAGGGTAAGAGCTTATTAGGGAAAAGCAGGCAGGGGCGTCGCACTGAAACCAGGTTAACAGCACCAGGGAGGAGCGCAGTGGCAGAAAAGCCACTCCCCAGGCTCCTGGACCACAGCACGGGCGACTCAAACCTGGCAAGGTAACGGAACAGACTCAGCTATGCTCTTTAAAAGCTGGGGATCACGTGTGAGATTAAAAGAGTACCCCAAAATATTACCCCACAGGGCTCGAAGCTGGTTGCGAACGTGCCGCAGGTTGCTTTACAGGACAGGTCTCTGCTTCCGTTGCACTCGAAGCATTATCTGCTCTAGAAGAGAAGAGCATGAAAGTTTCTGCAACCCCAATCACAACTCCAACTGATTTTAGTCCTTTTAAAGCTGTTAAATTTAAGAGGAAATTAAATTATAATCTGCACACACCTAAAAAGTCTAGGAGAAAAGCTACCAGGATGAAGGGAAAAGTAGTAATCGATCCGGGAAGGGATGAATGCCTTTCTCCCCTTCTTCACAGGGAAAGGGCTCTCTTTAAAAGCAGGCTGCAGAGGATGCGGGGCAGACGTGCCTCTCCAGAGCAAGAGGCGTGGGCCTGCAGCATTGGTTAGCTGGAGGACACAACCCGGTCTCCGCTGAAATGAATGGGAATGCTGCTAGGGAATGTACAGCGAAACTCAGATTTCCACTCATCTTCACACACTGAACCGGAAAGGAGCGTTTGCTGGAAAGGCTATGGTTCTTTGAGCTCCAGTTCCTCATGAGTATTTCCTGCTTATCTTCCTCCTTCCCCTTCCCAAATTTGCACATGGGTTTAAGCCCATCTGCAGCTTCTGCTCTGGACGCTTCTCAAAGCAGTTTGCATCATCAGAGTTGAGCTTGATGTAATGACTGTAGGAACAAAAAAAGATAATCCGAGAAGCTACGTCCTTCACGGGATCTGCAGAGGGTGTATTCCTTCCAGACAGGTAAAAGCCTTCCAGAAGGAGATGCAGACAGCAGCAGTGGACCCTAACACCCAACTTTCAAAGCCCTTTAAGATGAAAAGTTTGTTCTTCATTGCCATCCCAGTCAGGAGAAAAGAAGGGGACAGCGGCCCATGACACAGGTGGCACATAAAACAGACCGCCCGCCATTTTACAGGAAGGGGGGGAAAATGCAAAAAGAGACGCATCCCACTGTGCAGACTTAACCTCCTATTACTTTACCAGTGCTTTGCAGGGTCACAGCCTTCAGCTAAGGATCTGCTTGGCTGGAACCAGTCTGGAAATCACATAGTAACTGCAGGCTTTAGAACCCTTGCAAGAAAATGCAATAAAATAAATAAAAATCAGCTGGGCAGGTTCTGTCTGACAACTCATTTTTTCTCCACGCAATACAACGCCGCGCGGAGAGACGTGGCATGAATCAACCCATTTTGGCAGCGCACGTCTAGCCAGGAAGGGCAGGATGCATCACCGCGCCGGTACACGGGGAACACCCTCCAAAGGGCTCTGTTTACTCAGCAAGAGCCAAAGCAATCCCTACACAAAGCCTGTAAGTACATTTAAGCCTCAAAAGTAATCTGAAACAGGTCCGCTCTCCCCTCCCACTCCATAAATACAATCCAAATTGGGTCATCTCCTAACAATAAATGAATGACACTCATTTAAGCCTCTGCTGCAGCGCTGACATAATCTAGGTCCTCTCATTCTCCTCGTACTGCAAGTGCTAAAGATGCTTTTGTACATCCTCTGAAGTACTCCATTTGAAAAAACCATGGTAACTGGGGCATTGCATTCAGCTGCTCTTCTAAAAAAGCCATTCCCCCTCCCTCTCAAGGGGCTCTTACGCTGGGACAGAAAAACATTGCCTAATTCAAACTTGGCTTCACCAGCATGGCCGGAGCTGGGCGCTAGGCATGGGAGCGAGCATGGCCACCGGGCACCGCGTGGGTCTGCGGTGTGAAAACCACCAGCAACAGGATGACACCCGGAGAAAGAGAGCCCTTACCTGTGTCTAGCAGCAAAGCAGCATCCTAAAGGCCCATTTTAAGTCACCGAGCATGACAGCACGACCGCAGCATTCAATAGGTAAAACACCACATTTTTCTTTAAAAACGACTGAGCGCTCCTAAATCTCTCCAGTTCTCTTCAGGGGGTGACAGGATTATTCAGTTCCAGTATTTTAGCGCAATAAGGACCGGAGGAACCAAGAAGCAAGCTTTTCTGTTCTCTTTGCACGGCTGTAAAAGCTTCAGGGGTTTTGGTGGTGGGTTTTTTTTGTGCTCGTTCCTAACGCCTCAGAACTGTGACACTTAACCGCACAGCAGCTTTTAAAAGTTTGTCTGCTGGCACTGGCGTCCTCCTCCTTCCTGAAATGGAAACGTTCAGAGGTGTGGGCACAGAGATCAGATGGAAAGAACAGGGCAGCTCCCACTAAAAAAGCCATTAACTGGGAAAAAAAAGCACGGTAGCAAAAAAAAGGGGCATTGATGGAAGGCCCATTATTTGTTTTTTTAAAAAAATAAAAACATTCATAGATCTGCATTCATTAAAAAAAGAAAACAAAAATCACATGCACCAGCAAAAGAAAGTCTAACAACTTTAACATGACCTAACTGTTGCACTAGCCCTTATATTCAATTTTAGCAGATTTTTTTCCAAACCCCACTACATACTGTTACGGAGCCACATTCCAAGACTTAAGGTTTTAAAAATAGAAGCCTTTAACCATAACGTCTGCAAAAATGCCCTGAGGGAGAAAAAAACCCAAAACCTTAATTGAAAACTTCAAGTCCTACCCTCTTACAGAGGCTGTTCCCCAAATGACGCGCAGAAAGGCGCTTTGCACCCGTCTGCAGGAAGCAGCATCGATTCACAATAGCACCGCTGCAAGGGACTTTAGAGTAAAATTCATGCCCATTCGACAGAGGCGCAAGCTTGAGAGAAGACAGGCAGTTTTGAACGTTTCAAGAGCATATTATTAAATGGGGAAATGGAGGCACATAATGATGAGCAGAGTCCTCATCCAGCAGAAAACGTATTTCTTCCAGATAACACGACGTCATCTTAGCTATCACACGCTGCCATGGCAAGAGATGCGAGAGGGTGAACCGAGGACAAGCTCAGCAGTTAACTTTGCATTCCCTGCCTCCGCTCCCGCCACCATCCACTGTGTTATTTTTTTTAGGAGGAAAACAGGGGAAAAGCTTACGAAGGAAAACAAGACGAGAACAATTTGGGGAAATGCTTGCAACCAGCTGGGTCGGCCTAGCTCGTGCTGGACATGGGGCCGTAAAACCAGGTAGCAGCGCTCCTCCTAGCCGTCTCTGAGGCACGCAAGGGCTGAAGGCGTTCAGAGGGTGAACTAGTGTGCCTTTATTTCTGAATATAGGGGAATAATAGTTTTTAGAAGTCTTAAACTTATGTAAGCAGCGAAGGAAAAAAGCTAAAATAGCAAGGGGCTTGAGCGAGATGCCCCCATTGACTCTGCAACACGCGAGCAGTGAGTAAGTCGGCTTTTCACAGCCAGTATTTAGCATTGTTTTGTTGCTGTTTTTCTTCAGACTATAAGAGTGCTCTCCAAGAGCCTTACAGGAGGAGGTGGGGGCGGAAAATAGAAAAAGCTACCACTCCTGGCACTGCTCTGGTATACCTCCGCTCATTCAGGCTTTTGAAGGCAGAAAGTTATTGTGGAAACTAATGAAGGGAATTAACGCAGAGGAGCACGCGAGGGAGCAGCGGGTTCCCCGGGCTGGGATGAGTGTGGCGGCTCTTGGCTGCGCTCCCCCATCTCCACCGTGGAGCAGGCAACTGGGAAGAGTCTGCTCGCAGTAAAGTTTATGAACGTTTCAGCAGTTGCCTCCTCCTTCAAGCAGCTGCCTAAGAGCTTAGCCAAACCTGGGCCCCCTGCCACACCAACGGGCTGCCCTAACTAATGGGCTCCTCTGCAAACCCAAGCCTTGACGGACACTCTCTGGCACACGGGTACGTTGCACAACCGCAGATGCTCACTGCTCCCGACCTGCTCCCAGAAGGCTTCTCCATCCCCTGCACCATGAGCCTTGTGGGTCACCAGCCCCTCAACTTCACATCAGCAAAAGCTGGCACTTTGCAGGCTCTGCTCCAGCAGGAAGGCGGAAAGTCAGGATAAAGCTTTTCAAGAGCATTTGACTTTGCTTTGCAAAGCCAGACTGCCGAGTTCCATCTCACGGTGGAAGGGACACATGGGCTCACCAAGCCCCACAGAAGTTTAACTCCCACTAATGCCAACTACACCGTGGCAAGTCACCTCGTTTAATGCGTAACATCTGTCGTCTTTGGTCCATGCTCTCCTCCTCGCTTCAGGATATGGACGCATCCATGGCATGCCTCAACCTGAACAGCAGAATTTTCGTGTTGTGCTGCCGCAAGGTTCTTCGGGAACACAAAAGACGCAAGAAAGCTACTTGCATTTGGAGCAAGAGATGGAGAAGCCTGCAGTGCTCTGTTGTGGCAACCAAATACTTTTCGGAGAGCAGATGACAGCAGCCTGGTTTTGCTGCTGCTATTCCTAAAGTAACACCAGTCACGTTCTGGTCCCAGATGAAGAACAAATCCTATGTGCACAGAGAATACAAGCCTCATGGGAAACCATGACAAGCACCGTGGGACGACTTAAAAAGCAAGAGGAGAGGAGAGGTCCCACCGAGCCATCAGCAGTCAGCCAGGCAGGCAGCTATTTCCTCTGCTCAGATCCAACATCAATTAAATCGGTCATCTTTGTGTTTGGGAGCCCTTGCCATGCACAAAGGCCCTTCTCAATCCGATCTAGCACCAGCCACCAGAAGACGGGGAGAGTTTTAAGGACATGCCATTGGAAAGAGAAACCAAGACACAAAGAAAAAGTTCCACCAAAACCAGTCGCCACCTAGTCTCTGCTATGTTGCCGTTCACGAATCTCCAGTCCTCTCAACATGGACGAGCACAGAGAAAGCACAAGGCTTGGCATGGAAGCAGAGCTTTGTAGGCTTAACTTCTAGCCTGCTCCCTTCATCAGTCACCTGAGCTAGAGCCCTCACCGTTCACGGTAACTGGCACAGCCTCCCCTTTGCCGCCAAAGTCCGTACCCCGTCATACCTCTGTAAGCACAAAGCAGAAATCCATAGACGTGCAACAAAACCCGTTTGCCAAGGGAAGAGCAGGAAAACGCCCAGCCAACACAGACCTGTCCTCCCCACACACCACAGTGAATTAAGCTGCTGGAAAGTGTACTGTCTCTATTGTGGAGCACGACAGTCGATTCACTGGATGCACTGTTGTTTCCATCAAGCCATATTCAGCAATAGTGCTTTTGCATAGGAACCTGGGAGTTGAGCTTTGGATATGTTGGATTTTTATGTGTACGGACATCAGCTCTGGCAATTTTGAAGAAACAGAGCTGGTTATTTTCTTATCACAGCACTTGGAAAATTAAAGAGTTCGTCTGCAGCTTCCAGTGCTTTTAACTGAGTGATTAAGCGGAAAGAGCAGCCAACGACTGTCTTCCTCTAGATGAGCTGCTGAGATCATGCTGTTCGCAAGCATCACTCTCACTTCATTTTTCGTTGGAAAGACAGCGCAAAGGGGTGTCCAGCTACAGAATGGAAAGACCGATAAATTGCCTAATGTTTCAGGAAGATAATAAATGCAAGATGTGCAACAAAAATGCCTGCTGAGTAATAGATGTGGGGTCATGTGGGCACGTTTCCAAATTCCTTCTCTTCAGCACGTTCAACTCCTCTAGCAAGAAAGTCAATGCAAAGAAGCGCAGAAGACTTTTTCAGCTAAGCCTGCAATTACCTTGTTCTCTCTCCAATCAGTAGGTCAGTTCTAATCCTTTTCAAAACCGCCACAAAACATTTGCGCAAACACAGACTCCGGAGCAGCACAGTCAAGGCAGACAGCATATCATCATGAAATACTAAGCCACGGGCATCACAAAAAAGGCATCTGTGTACTGAGGCAAAAACCAAAACAACCTGCAGGAGCCACTGGTGTCGTGCAAGCCATGTTAGGAACAAAGAATAACTGTTCACAGGGAAAGACCATGAGACAGCAGATTTAAAAAGTCAAGCAGGAGGAGGAAATACTTTTTCCGAGTGACCCACAATTGGGCTGCGGCATGTTCTGCTACTCAGAGCAAGGCACAGAAAGTGTCTGCAAAGCAATGTGCAAACTGCAGGAGAACAAGACTGTCCACAGCCCTTAAACCCAGCCACTCGTTCTCCTTCCCTGAGGAGCCGCTCTAATTGTCATTAGGGGGAATACTGGCGGAGCTGGGTCTTGGCTGCGCCCCGTGCAGCAGGTCTGCTGCTCTTGAGCTACCACACGTTGGCATTACAGCAAAGCTGGGAGAGGCTTGGGCTCCGGCATTTAAGCCCTCTGTCCTGGCATCTCAAGAGACCACCTCTGCCAGGGCTCTGCAACACGAGCACACCGAGTTGGGATCACCGACACTTCTGTCCTCGCAGAGAACAACAACCACCTGCTCGCTCCTGGGCAGTGGATCCGGTGGTGGAAGTGTTATTTTCTCTGGTGCAGAGCCCCAAGCAGTGAGACACAGCATGTCCCGTCTTCTCCAGCGTGTCACTGTGAAATAGAAACTGCAAGTGTTGAAACGGACGAGAACAAGTGCAGCAACCCTTCATCAACCCAAAGGCAGCTCAGACTCCAGGACTGAGATCGCCAACGCGTTGCACAAAATTTATCCAGCATCCGCAACCATCAGCCCATTACAGAAGGCATACGCTCTCCCGATTAATGGGCCACAAGCTTTACAGAGGAAATCTGAGAGCAGGAGGCACCTCCATCTGCCTGGGCACCCCTGCCGCATCAACCACAGCAATCTTAGATGCTGCAACAAGCAGATCGTGCTTACAAAACTCTTGTGCCACCAGACAGGACAAGCTCCCAGGAAGACAGGCCAGGATCACCTCTCTACACCACAGCTTTTCCACAGCAAACACTTACCAAAACCATTAATTGGTGGATAACACTGGAAGGCTGTAAAAACCAGTACGCATGTACGGAATACGAAGACGGCGCTGTGCTGAACAGAGGGGGTTTTAAGCCACTTTATCCCTGCACTTGTCCTCTGGCAGTTGAAGGACCAGGGCGCTTTTTCCAAGCCGTTCCTTGGTTTGACCAAGCGTCCAAGTCGAACCCTGGCGCAAGCAAACCTGCTAGGGTGGCTTCGGGTGCATTATCCCTCCAAAATGAAAATGTCTTTTATTAACAGCGGAAACATTCGCGGCAGAGAGGAAGCCCATCAGCTCCACTTTATGGTTGCTCTGCCAGAAGACGCATGAATGCAGCAAGGTCCTGGGAACAGGTTAATGGCTCACACAGAGGACATCTCCATCTCCCTTGAACCAGGAGCAGATGCAACAGCAGTAATGCAGAGCAGAGAGATCCACGGTCCTTCTCCCTGTGGCACCCAACCATCCAGAACAAATTAGCAGCAACAAAAATCAGGCAGAGGTCTCCTCTGAAGGTTTCTGGCCACTTCTGCCTTGAGAGGGGCAATCACAAGGACTTTATGCAGATAGTTCAACTTGTCCTCCGAGGCAAGGCACCTTGTCAGCCTTCCGCCTCGACGTCAGAAATCACATGTGCGCGTAAAAGGAAGCATTTGCTCGCTGCTGTAGCTCCTTTCAACCAGGCTGACCAAACTTTCCTGTTTCTCTGTGCTCCCCCTGTACTTCCCAATCTCGGCAGCCGATTCAAGCGTTCGTGCACGCTATGAGCACACAACCAGGCACTCCCACACCAGGTTCCTCACTTCTGAGTGCCAGGAGCAGACAGAGAAGATGGGACATGCTGTGTCTCACTTTTAAGGTATTAATGATTGGTTACTAAAATTTTATGAGGACATTTTCACCAGTTGCTGGTTAAATAAAAGACTGAGCTCTACGGACACTGCAGACAGTAATAATGAGAGTGACGATCACAATTAAAAACTCCGCGCCGGGCATCTCTCGCTCCACAGAGAGGTGAAGACAAGCGACATGACACCAGGCACCTCCAGGGCTGGCAGGGACCGCTCAGCAAAGGGGTGTGAAACCTTGTGCTATCGGAAAGGTGCACGCAGAAATACGTTACGCTTCAGGGCAGACAAAGCCCTTCAATGAGAAGGCTAAAACCAGGACATCCCGTCAGTGGGGTCTGGGCATTCGTGGTCCCCCAGCTGTGAGAAAATGAGAGCTGACAGCAATGCCAGTACAAGCAGTCTGTCCTCTGCCCCGTTCACTAGATTTATGTGCCGACAACGCAGCCTGCAGGCGTATCGTACCTGCTCTTTACATTCGGCATCCAGCTAAAGCAATCTCTCCTCTTGTTTCTTCTCCCACCGTGAACCAGCCGTGCTGCTGGCAACTAGGAGAGTAACCAGAACAAACAGCCCTCCTGCTCCCATATTTGCAGGGATGCATCCTTAACCCAGCATTACAAATTCTATAACAACAGACACGCTAACCTAAGCATTCCTGCCCTGTGCCAGACGTTCAGATGAACCAACTCACCTCAGCATGAAGCTAAGCGTCCTGCAGACCAGAGCTCCTACTGTACCACCATGGGGAGACGCCTGTGCAGATCAGCCGAGCGAGTCTCTCGGTGCTGCCACACGCCAGCGTGGCACCCAGCCCTACCGCGCGAGCTGAAAACGGAGGCAAATGCTGGGACCCAGTTACCTTCCTCCCAGCTTTACTTCTCATCGCATCGAAACCGTGGTGGTGAACAGAACCAGAGCCACCTCGGAGGGGTGCATCTCAACTCATCTAAAAGGAGCAAGACCCGAGACATGGCTTTCCTGTATCCTAGCTCAGCATCTTCTGCCACTCTTCATCACCAAGCCCGATTCCCCTACACTTGCACCACAGAAACGTCTGCATCGCCACAATCAGGCTATGAAATGCCTGGCACCTCCAAACCGTGGGTGTCTGGCCAAAGCAGCAAGCCTTTGGAGGTCTCCGAAGACTTGTTTTTTCCGCCCTCACCTATATCAGTTCATCTGAATAGCAGATGCTTCCTTTGTTAGTTTTGGTTTCTGTTTTGTTCAGAGATTTGCTCGCTTTTCTTATTTGAGTTGCTCTTAACAAAAAAGCCCAGCTCCAGGCTGTGGCATAACCCATGCATTAGGCGGGCTGGCAGACTGCTCTTTTTGATCTGCTAATAACAGCTGCTTTTTTTTTTTTTTCTCTCTTCAATTCCAGGTTAGGCAAACAGCTCAGCCTCCAGAGAAAAGATACAGCAATTTCATCTATCTCAAACTAAGCAGAGTGCTTCAGTGCAGAGCTTGCAAAGCACGCACTGGGTTGGTGCCCTCCAACATCTGCACTGTAGACGGAGCACACCTGGGGAGAAGCGTACCGAACTGGGAAGGCTGACAGCTCCTCACCTCTTCCCCGCAGAGGGTGTCCCAAAAACCCTCTCAACAACTCAAAAGCACCCAAAAAGCATCCATCTCCCTGCTACTTTCAGAAATTGTAGTTCTAGATTTGGAAGGAAAATAACGCGCAACTGAAATTCACCCAAAGATTCGTCTTCGGTTGGGTCACGCTTCCCACCAAACAGCAGGCGATTGCCCGATGTGCAGATCGGTACAGCTTATAGAATACTCAGTAAGCATGACCGCTGTGACTTCTCAAGTTCAGTCCGATTTCCAGGGCAATTCTTCATTAAATACATTAATAGTTAATATGAACAGTTATGTCTACAAGTACAGTTTTACACAGGTAAAAATTCTCACTATGCTTTTTGCAGGGTGTTCGTATCATATCGATACATAAACCGTATTTTCACGTGTGCAGCTGGAACTATTAAGAAAGCAGTAGGCATCTAGCTTCTAAGTTACTAACATCAAGTCCGTTTTCTCACGCCTCATCCTTGCAGCTTTTGCAATCTTATTAGGGATAGCAGGGGATTATTTTATCATGGATAGCAATACAAACATGATGAGGGAGCAAGGACAGCAGATCAGAATGGCCTCATACCTCTGCAGCGTGCCAGCTCAGAAGGAAAGAACCAAAGCGATCCTTGGTAGTACAGGTACAGGAGCCATTTTACTAGCATATACTAGTATAGCAGTATCGACAGCTCCACAGCATAATTACTGTATTATGCCACGGTTATAATAACAGGCTCTTTAAAAGGTGTGGCAGTTGCAACCCTTACTCGTATTATTTTGTGTGACAAAGTGTGCCAAGCCTGATACTGTGCTTGAGCAATGGAAACAACAGACTTTTGGGCAGATCCCCAGGACAACCACTCACAAGCAGACACAGCAGCTGGTTTTTCCAAGGCGCTGGGAGCCGGGTACGCTTGCAGCCTTTTCCATACCAGACGTACAAAGCCCCTCCGCTCAAAGTTTAATCCAAAGGGTTTCCATCAGAAAGCAGGAGTCTTCCGCAACACGCCTGCCAAACCTCTAAGGCTAGAAAGCTCAAGCAAGCTGTATAGTCCACGGATTTTTTTTTTCTTTTTAATTTCCCTCCCCACCCCCAATTAACACACCAATAGCCTTGGCATCAGGCTACTTACAGAAACGTTCTCTCTTGATGCTAACGCTAAACATTTACCCAAGAGAGCTTCTTAATTGAGGTAGAGGACCAGCTCATCTAAGCACAACCCAGTCTACCTGGTGGGTTTTTAATACAACAGGCAAAAAGAGTCAAAGAGAGAAACTGCTGCATCGTGGAGACGACTACTACTCATCTCATCTTAAAGGCCTGAAGGGCATCTCCAATTTTGGTGGCAGAAAGAGAAGGAAACGGGAGTTTTCACTCAGAAATAATCTTCAGTCAACTGTCAATTATGAGCCCTTCTGAAAATTACATTTTTTTAATTCTAACTAGGCTTTTCAAGGAGGAAGATACTATACCTTTGGCATTTTTAGGTAATGATGACTACACCTATGTAAGGGATGCTGCGGTGAAATGGTTAGGTCCTTCATTAAATTATTCCTTCATTTAACCTACACACAAAGCCTTCTGAAGGCTGGACACCAGTATTTTTGGCTGGTATCTGAAAACAGACAAAGAAACAGCTGCTTAGAGCAACCTTAGGTGAAACGAGGTTAAAGAAGGAAAGAAAGTGCTTCTTTTCCTATGGAAATAGAAGTCATTACCATGCTTGGACTCTTACTCCAGGCCAATATAGACAAGCATTGCATAATTTTGAAGAAAAATAATTAATATCCCTCCACATCTATGGCCAAACTTCTCAGAGGGGCTGACACAGCAAGGCATAAGGTGAAAAGAGGTCAAGGGCTGAAACAGGAGGACACAACGTCCTCTGCTCCGAGACCGACCCATCACCAGCAGCGTGCACGCGTACTACAGCTGCCCTGCCACAAAACCTAACGAAGGAAAAGCGTCTTCCCAAAAAACACAGAAAGGTTTTCACTGCCATTAAAAGTACTCAAGTTTGCAGTTTTAAACACATGAACTCGGAAGAGATGCACTGAGAAATGTTCCTCTCGTGGTTTCTCTAACAGCATCGTCATTACAGCATAAGGGGAGAAACTCATTCATGCAACATACATTCAGCCTCTAGCTGCTTGATCCAAACAGTTCTCTACGACCATTTAAGCACCCAGACGACATGAAAGCTGCTTTGACTAGAAGACGCGCCGCTGATTTCTCACATGTGGATTTCATTGCAAAATTCTGGTGTTCCACTGGGAAAAAAGCTAATTCAAAGGAGAAACAAGAACAGCAACTTGAGCAAAGGTCATTAATCTCTACACATGTCCCATTCTCCCTCTCCACTCTTTTTTAATTGTTTTCTTTTTTCCATCGTAAAGGGCACGATAGCTGAGGAGCACGTTGCTCATTAGAGCGCACCCAGCTCAGCTGGTCAGCTGTGGCAAGTACTGGGATTGCACTGTTCAAACAGTTAACACTCAGGAAACTTACCTCCCGAGCACCAGATTACAAGCTGCAAACACTGCAGGTCCACGGAGGTTAGCTGGCACTTGGGAAGATCTCAGTGGCTTGCTGTGGATGGCTCACGTCCCTTCCCCAAGCAGTTTGCTCATCGCAGTCATCTCGCAGGCTCCCAGTATGCAATGGGCAAGGAGACCTCATCCCCCTCAACATCAATGTTCGCTAGCAGAGAGGGGAAGAAGTTGGACACATCCTAGGAGACTGCTGCTACGCCACAAATACCACCTGCTTAGGCTGATATAACCCAAAGCCTTTCACTGGTATCCAGCACTCGAGGTGGAGAGGGAACCCCCCCCCAAAAAGTCCACTTCTCACTTAAAAGATATTTAGTTCCAAAAAAATCTGAGTGGAGAAACTCATTCTTGCAGCTCGTTTTAAATCGGAGAAGCAAAGCTCGGTCTTTGCCCAGACAGAAGGTCACCCTCTGAACAAACCAAGGGAGGTCCACAGACGTTCGCCTTGCTGACCGTAGGGTCCAGGTTCCGAATTCAACACAGATACAGAGATACATGTCTTCGACGCAAAGCTACAGCAAGCCTGGTAAACGCGTACGGATCCTAATAATAACCTGTTATTTCTGGGGAGAAGTGGCGGAGGGGGAGACAGGCGTTGGGCTGGAAGAGTAGAACCCATGGGACACTACGTAGAAACCACAAGTAGCAGGGTTTGTTACGTCGTTAGAAGCGTTTCCAAAAAGTCAGCTCCATCAAGCTCATGAAGCTTGAACTTAAAGCTGAACTTAGTGCAATCTTAACTGAAATCTGCCCAAAACCCAAGCAAAATGCCCGCAAGAATCACGCTTCCAGAAGCTCAAATGCGAGCGCTACAAAAGCGGTTTCACAGCCTGGAGCTTTGAACACGAGACCTTTCTGTAACAGGAAAAAAATATTTTCTGCAAAGTGACTCGAAGGCCTCCAGAGGCATTTAGGAGACTGCTTTAGTCAAAGTCAAAAGGGGAGGGGGGGGAAGCCCATAAAATTGGAAGACAATGTGAACAACGCTGAGCTATTCATTCAAAAATGAAAGCTGCTGCTGCTGGGAGGGAAGGGGAAACGCACACCACAATAGCTTTGGAAAACACTGCCCAAAACCCTCAGGAAAGGAAGAAAAAGAAAAACATACTTTCAGAAATTGAGGACTATAAAAGTAACACTGAGGCATTACAGCAGTTGCACGCTAGGAGACAAAGACGAACAAGAGAATCGCCGTAGTCGAGCCATTTATCCCGGCTCGTACCCACAAGCCTTGTTTTTACCCGGTTTAATCCAGGAGTGTTTGTTCAGAGAAAGTGGCACCATCCAAACAGTCTCAAGCAAGGAGCAAAGCACGGCCAAAACAACTCTTAATGAAAGCTGTATCTTTTATCTGAGGAAAACAAACAAGTGAACTACATGGAAACTCAGCCAAAAAGAAAAAACAACACAATCCCTTGTGAACTGATAAAATATTCGATAGCCCGTTGCATTTTCCAGCTTAGAGAGAAAAAACAGCATATCCTTAGCGTTTAGTTTCTTTCTAATTCTGGGATATGTTTTTTGGCAGCGAACCTGGGTTTCACCTGAGGGTAATGCAAAAAGGAACATAAAAAACCCTCCAACACGAATGACAACTGAAGAGCAGCCATCTGTGTGGTGTTTCTCTTTCCAAAGCAAGGTCAGAGCGAAAAGGGTTTTCCAACGAGCCAGCCAGGGAAAGGGAAACTTCATCAAGAGTCGCAGTGGGATCTGCCTGGGGGGTACGCTCCGTGCGAGTACCTGGGCTAAAACCATTTCACCTGCCCGCTACCAGCGGCCCTCCCAGACGTCCGTCTGCCCGCTGTTCCTTATCTTCCCTTTTAAAAACTGCCGGGAAAGCTGCCGGGAAGCATGCAATGCGTGGCAAGTGATTACAGAGCAAAGCAGAGCAGAACAACCTTAAGGGATAAGTAGCAATTTAGACAGACACCAAACGCTGACCCCTCCGTGAGGGCTACACGAGATCTCTGCGTGTGAAAGCAACATGAAAGACATTTAAATTGGTGCTGTCATGCTTAGGGGGCTGGGTAAGCACCCACCGTGAAATACCCAAGGAACAATTCCGCATGCCACAACTGCTCATCTGCGCTGAACGTAAATTTTAAAACCAGTGATACAAACCTCGCAAAAGTCAGCTCCGTCTTCACTGCGGGTAACCCAGAGCCAGTCCCCCCACCTTGGTTTCTGCTCTTCAGAAGAGCAGACCTTGGTTTCAGCACTCAGGTTTCTGCTCCTCACCTACGAGGCTACCCAGGGCTGGAGGCCACCAGCCAAGTGAAGCTCTCAGCCTGCTCAAAACCCATCACGTTCACAAGCCCACAAAGTCAGGCTAGATGGAGTCTTGAATTAGGCTGCGCAGCTTCCACACAGCTCCTTCCATGCAGCTCCTCTGCTGCCCCTGAGACAGGGCATTGCTTTGGACATAAGGAGTTTGGATGCACCTTTGGTCCAACCCAGGACAGCTATTTTCATGGCGTCTTTGCCAGCAGATTACAATGTGTGCCCACGTACTTTAAGCATAGTTCCACAATATCAGCAAAAATTCACTGATAGGAGAAATATTTTCCTACAAGAGCACTCAAAGCTTGAGGCAGACACCTCCTCCTCCAAGCACTCACCCACTTGAGCAAAACGCTTCTTGCTTTCACCCGAGGATCATAAGAAAAGCTGACCCAGGGATGCCCCAAGATTCCTGCTCACTTTGTAACAAGCTGCCGTAAAAGGAAATTGAGCTGGACATCCACATGCTTAAGGCCATTTGAAGCAGAGACTGGCTTTCCTAATGCATCAGGGTTCTTCTGGCCTCTGCGGGCAAGAGACGGAGAGGAAGAAAAATACCTTTCAGGGAGAAAGCTCTAACAAGACAGGAGTTCCCCTGAAATAATTAGCAATGTAAGGGGAAAAAAAATCAAAAATCAAACCCCCCAAAAAAACTTCCCCTAAGGAAAAGCTTCAAGCTTATGAAATCTCTATATCCACAGGTCATCAGGGTACGGCAAGCACAGGGCCAGCCGCTGCAGCAACACTGGGACACACGCGAGGTGTTCCGCATCCCACATGGACGGGGGACTGGTAAATAGGTTCACAGCAAGCGAGTACTCAGGGAACCAGGGAAAACTGAGTAGCTAAAACAATCCTAATTTGGCAGTCGATACAGATGGTTTTTCAACAGGAAGATAGTAACAGGTCTTAGGAAAATATAAACCCCCCTCAGAGAGGAGAGGGTCATTTTGGCACTTAATTTTTCCCAATCTTCTCAGGAACCTCAGCAGGAAATGGCAGAGACTTCACCTGCTGCATAAATTCTTTTATTCTTTAAATTAGATTAATTCCCCCTGGGAAGATTACTGCTCTAGACAGCTGATGGGTGCTTTCACCTTGATTCTCATGGTGCTTCTACCCCAGTGACTGAAACAGCCCTTAGAAGTTTCATCCCCAATTCTTTCACAAAGATACTGCTCCGTTACCTGCAGGCAACATATACCCACTTGGATCAAATGCAGAATACATGTAAAATCCTAGTGCTACCTCCTCTCTTTCTTCTGGTTTCCAAACATTCAGAAGAAAATTGAAAGTCAACAATTTCTCCTTCTCATCTCAACGGACCCATGACAAAGCGGCCGTGAAATTGACTGCTATGGGGGGAATAAAAAGGGAAGGCTAAAGCAAACTGCAGGAGTTGACCTGCAGCAGCAAACAAATCATTTACGTGCCCACACACGGAGCCAAGCCCCATTTGTCAGAGAAGCGTCAAAGGCTTTGAACAGTCATCCACTCCCCGGTGCCATCGTCAGATGTCTGGTGCTCACGGCACTAACAGCTGATGGTAGCGAAGACACCTCTGCAGGAGGAGTGGTGGAGATGTTGGAGGAGACGCAAGAACAAGGTGAAAAGATCTCTGCACCTCTGACGGGCAGTCGTCCGCATAAGAAGCCAGCTGAAGACCCGGAATGGTTCAGAGCAGTTGGTGAAAGCAATGAGGCGTATGAAGACGCGGTTTGTCCCTGGAGCAGCAGCCGTAGAGGAGAGGAGGAGACAGCTGCAGCACCGCGCCAGGACATCCCATGTGCCACCCTGTTCGGTTCGGGGTCCTAAGGGCACTCAAACCGGGGCATGACAGTGCCTGCATCATCACAAAGCTCGACCCTCAGCAAGCTCCAGCAGCCCCAAGCACAGGTGCAACAGGGCAGTGCAATGCACTGCGTGGACACGCGCTTCCCACAGATGCTGTGGTTAAGGTGAGTTTGGTAAGTCACTGCTCAGGGTCAGGCCAAACGGTTGGCTACATGGGCCACCGGAACCCCGCGCAGCAGTTCCTATCCATCCAGGCTGGTTAACCTCTGTGGCAGCCGTCGCGAGGGAAAACAAGAGCAACCCAGACTGAATCACCCACTGCAGCAAACGCAACACTGCTCTCAACTTGCGTTATCCATCCGTAGTCTCTCACAACAGCATCTCAAGCTGCTTTTTCAAGTCAGCATTTAGGTTTTCACTAGCCAATACATTTCCTCTCCCTTCCCCCAGCCCGAGTATTTGGCGAAGTCCTTTCTTCCGCAAATTGCACTGCAAATGCTGAACTTTTGCCAGTTAGACAGGGAAAGCCTTGACTAAAAATAAACCACGTTTCAGAAAATAGATCCCTTCCCAGTACGATGAAGTAGTGGATAATGCATGCAAGCAGACCTGCCGGGACAACACAACCTCCAGATTTGCATGGGAATCTCATCAAGCTCAACAGACAGCCAGCTGCAACTACTGGGACGTGTCCTGTTTTAAAGAGGGGGGAATAAAAGGAGAGAGGTAGGGCTGGGGGTGCTGGGGTAAATAAAGTTTCCACCTGTTCTGGCAGGAAGAGAAGTGCCACCAGCACCACTTGCCTGCACCCCCTGTGAACCTAGCTGCTCATAACCCGCGCAGGAGGAAGAGGACGACACATCACTCCCGACACGGCCACCACAGGAGGCAAAACCCTGTTAGGGGAAATTTGCTGCAATTCAGACGTGTAAGAGAACGACTTGGGGTTTTGCCACCTGAGTCACCAGAAGTCTGGGGCACTGACTCAGTGGTGGCTCGCTCCTGCTCAGACACACCTGCGACAGCTTGCTAGCAACTAGAGGCACTCCCACCTTGGCTGTTCCCCCTCTCATCATGGCGCTCCCTTTAAAAAGGGGCCTTTTACTCTAGAAAATCAATTTAAGAACAGGAAAGTACAAGAAGGCTACCACGGGAAGCACAGGCAGCGCTCCGCTTTAAGCTGCGTCTGCTTGCACGGTGCAATAAACCCCGGGAAACACAGGGGAATTAGGTGGAAACAGCTCCACCCCGATTCCGGCTCCTCCAGCGCATTCACTGCACCACCCAGACAGTCCCGGATGAACCAGGTTTTCAAGTAAGATTGCTTTCCATAATGAATCCCTTTCACTTTTTTAGGGATCAAGAAAGCTCCGTGCAGCCAGTTACGGCTACGTTCTCCTGCAATCAAATGGGCTGTTCAGGCAATCCAAATGAAAGCCGATGCCATTTTGGGATGAGATCCGTCAGGGATGGACATTTGCAGAAAGAGGTCTTCTTGCTCTGTAAGCTCATATGGCAAGCTGAAGGCTCGAGCTCAGCATTCCAGGCCGATCCCTCCTTGTCCACGGATGCTCCTCTGGCAGCATCCATCTACCCGCTTCTCAGACCTCCCCTGAGCGACCACGAATGGCAAAATATTCCACTCCAATTCCAGCGGTTGCACACACCCCTCTGGTCAGCTGGGAACACGATTCCAGTTAATAAAAAAGTAGCTTGCAACCCAGCCGTGTATTTTGTCCTCCTCAAGGTAATGCAGGAATCGAAACCAAGGTGCAAGCAGACCTGCTGGCCGCACAGCGAGGGGCATCACCGAAAACATGCTGGGCATCTCCATGACTACACTCGACTCAAGCAATCCACTTAGGGTGCCAAAGCGTTGCAGAGAGGGCAGATGAGATTTTTCAGTTAAGCACCAATGCCTTAAAGCAATAAATACGTCCAATAACTCAGGCAAAAGGATGCACCGGGCAGCGCAGCAGAGGCACTACCCCACTGCTGCCGATAGCAATCAGCAGCAGAACAGAGCAGTAATTATCCAGGGAGGAATAAGCTGCTACGGGCTGTTCTTGCCATATATTAAGAAAACAACAGCAGATTTGTTCATGGTTGGATACCAACACAGAAACAGCTTCCTCCCGCCCCCGCTCGGGACAGCGGGCAGATGCACGCTACGGCAGAGCTACCAAAGGCCAGCAAAGCAGGAGGGCGCAGCAGTGGCACACGCAGCCATGAGCTCAACCAGGATTCCCCAGCTGCTGCTATGGGAAGGGAAAGGCTGTGCCTGCATTAGCAAGGAGCATGGCCTCTCAGGAGCTGCTCTGCAGCGATGCTGTGTTTTCCAATGCTTTCCTCAGAGGGCTGTCAGCAAGGCTAAGCGCAACCCTTACCTTCCTTTTCACGACACATCTAGTCGTAAAAAGCCTCTTCACTGCAGAGTGGTGTCTCCCACAGTATCTGTGGCAAATCCGTATGGCAAACCCGGCACACGGTTCACTCTTGGACACACGCACAGACCCTCTCCCCCTCGCCAGGAGCATGGCAAACGTACCTGTTCAGAGCATCGGCTTCTCTTAAGGCACAGACGAGGAGCCAGAACGCGATCCCCATCGGCATACAGGAACTGGCAAATCCTGTAAGTGTTATAGAGAATAGTAATTAGTGACATTAATGAGAACCGGCTGGTGAAAGGGAAGGACGCCAAGGCAACCTCGCGAGAGACGGGAGGGTGTTAGCTCCCTGCCCAGAACACGCTCCTGCCTCGCCCTGGCACCGCAACAGAGGTGCCCAGCACGAGGCTGTCGGGGGACTTCTCCGCTATCACAGCAGGAAGCCGAGGTAAAAGGCAAGACGGTGAGTCCCAAACCAAGGCTGTTCGTCCAGCAAAGCCTCCTCAACAGCCAACGCACTGAAGTGAACGTCCAAGCAGGAGGGGCAGAAAAGGGACTGATAAATGGGATGGAAGCTGTCACCTGCGCAACGCCCCCACTCCTCTCCCTGACACGCTGCTGAAGACCTCCTGCCGCACAGCACTTGTGCAATTTCTTCTAGTTTGCAGAGCAGATGAATTCCCTCCGATGTCAGAGCCAGGCTGCTTCCATTTTTTCATTATTATTATTATTGATTCATCATTATGGTTTCATAATATAAATGGTTTTCTATTTCCCACTGATCATTTTTTAAAGCTTCTGTGCATTAGTCACACAAAATACATCCAGCAGCACCAAACAAAAGCTGTCACAGAAGTCACCTCCACAGGCTGCAGAAACACCTTGCTGCAGGCACGCGAAATGCTCGCTGCGTGCCAAAGAGGACATACCAGAAAAAAAAGACGTTTTACAGGAAACAATTCTAAGTAGCTGTAAGGAGACATTTTTCTGATGATACAACTGAAGCAAAGGTCACTGCATGTAGTAGGGTTTTACTTTTCCCATTCTGTTCCTGCAATTGTTTGGGGACAGCAGCAAACACGGTGGATGAACAACTGTCCCCAAGCACGCTGTAACAGAGAGAGGACTTGGAAGTGCGGGGAGGTAAGGAAACAGGGTGGGACAACTTCTCCAGCCAAAGCACCAAATCGGCACGGGAAGGTACAGGATCAGCCCGACAACACCTCATTTATTTCCTGCCAACTGAAGTTCGTTATGAACTGCAAGAAAACTTAGTCATGCAGCGCCCTGGTTTACCTTGGACTGAGAAAAACAGGCTGGCTTGTTTTCCCCAGCCTCTGCGGGTGACTCACAGACGTCAGCCACTGCCAGTCAGTATTTAAAGAACTCACAAAAACCATAATCCATTCAGCCCCCCATCTTCCCCTTTCTCCTTTCCCATTACGGAAGGGCTGAAGGCATTTCGAAGGACGAAAACAAATGCCGCAAGACCACAGCACAGACCTTGGACTCCAGCCTCGAGCACAGATTTTCCATCTCCATTTATAATTGCTCTCCCTGTTGCTTTACATTACCACCCTAGCCAAAGCACAAGAGTTACTTACTCGTGTTATGTACCTCCAGGAGAGTCTTCTGGTTTTCTTTTGTAGTCAGTAACTGAACACCATGCCGCAGCAGAACATACAGAGTCTCTACAAAGACAGAAATAACACGACAAATTCAACCTGGCCAGTAATCCTGCCAATAATAAGTCACAGCTTATTTATAAAAGTACAGAAAGACTACTTTCCTCCCTGAGCACGGAAATTCATACCTTGACTTCACGGCTTGGAAATTCATACCATGGCTTACATCTAAAGAGGCTGCATTAGCTTTCCAGGACTTCATCTGCCTTGGCACTGACCCGCTCCTGCACCGGGGCTCAGCACACAGAGGAGAGCAGCACGGCTGCCGCGCAGACCACCTTTTCTTCCTTCCTCCTTCAGCTCCTTTTTCCTCTAACAACTTTCTCAATGCGATTGCTACTATTAGACAAACGTTGCAGAAACATCACTGGCGAAGTTCAGACTCCTCACCAGGAGGTAACTGCCGAGCAAGGCAAACGCAAATGCTTGTAGCTTCTCTAAGTGCTGCTGGCTGCTGGATTTAATGAAACCCATACGAAGGTGGCCTGGCCTGCCTTCCCAAAGCAACCACAGCTCTCAGACAAAGCATTTTGTCCCGCAGCAGCCAGATATACTGGAAACACAGCTGAGTGCCAGGGAATCAGCCCGCCCCGTTCTCAAACTCCCTTCTTGCAGCGCCCAGCGGTATCACTCGCCCCAGGGCTGGGGGTCACGACTGTGCTCTAGGCAGGACAGAGCGTGGATGACACGCTCGTGCCAGCAAAGCTCCTCTGCTGCCTTCCTGCAGCTGCAACTCGTCCACCAAAACATGCATTTGTCGGTGTGCGAGATCTTCCCGTCCTCGACGTCACAACACGTTGCTTGTCGGCAGACTGAACTAGAGCTGCAGAGACACGGGAACGTTTTCATTCATTTAAGGCGGCAAATAAAGGATTTAAAGAAAAGTTATGAAGCACAGGGCAGAGGCGATACTGGGTGACCCACAAAGGGACAGGGAAGCATCACGAGATGAGGAGCGAAGGGTGCAAGCGAAACTACAGGGCACAGAAGCAAGAGGGCTCTGCGTAGCAGGAGCAACCAGAGAAGTCCCCCACGCCACCAGCAGTAAAAGAGAAGGGTGGCACTGGCCAAGGGACGCACACGACCTTGGGGGACCTGCCAGACCCCAAGCCTGACTGTGCAGCTTTGCTAACGCCCCTGTCACAAGTGCATACACCCACCATAAAATAAACCCTACTCTGAAGCGTAAACAGGGGGACGGAGTGTTTCCTGCCAGCTTTGAGAAATAGTGACGTTTCCTTTAAGAGGCTTAGGCTAATTTTCTCCACCGGTCCTGTGACGATCTTGCAACGGCAGCAGCTTCAAGCTCAAGCAAACAGCTCTGGCCCCCCCATAACCAACAGCAAGGCCGAGCATCTGCGCTGCTTGTAACAGGAAGATGCACAACCCCTTTCAACACAAGCACGCGCGATGAACTCCTCAGATGCAGCCAGCACATCGAGAGAGCCACCAAAAACCACTGGCTCCCCAGCCAACAGACCTTGAGAAGCCATCATCAAAGCAATAACGTACTCGCAACAAGCACCCAATACAACAGCTTTTCAGCCCAAGATGGGTCAGATAAATGTTTGTAACAAGTTGAGCAGGAAGATAAACCTACCCCTAGCCTCACGGCTAGAGGAGAATAGGCCAGCAGGATTTGTCCTGCTCCCTCCCGGAGAGGCACTAACACATCAGGCCCTGGTCCACAGCACATTTAAGCAGAGAAGTCACAGAATCACAGAGCGGTTTGGGTATCTTAAAGATAGCCTAGTTCAACGCCATACCATGAGCAGGTACACCAGGCCCTAGAGCGGGTTGCTCAAAGACCCGTCCGACCAGACCTCGAACACTTCCAATGATGGGGCATCCACAGCTTCTCTGGGCAACCTGTGCCAGTGCCTCACCGCTCTCATCATAGAAAACTTCTCCCTTATATCCAAGCTAATATACTCCTTGACATGTTCTTAACTTTCACTTAAAAGCTGTGCTCAAAGTCCTCCTGGAGACACATCTCCTCTGGGTTAACTGGGAAGCTGAACGTTTTCGGCACATACATGAAGCCACCAGTCAGCAGCGCACCTCAAAGGACTCTATCAACATCTCCCAGAAGTACTAACACGGTTTGCAACCCTTACCCCTCCTTAACAGGGAGGGAAACCGGGGCCAAAGCAGGACGTGCTCTACCAGGGGCTACATGGCTGCCCTTCAGCAAGACATGCCCACTCCCACAAGCTCATCAGCTTAACTGATCCAGAACTATCCTTTGCTGCCGGAACAGACAGTCCTGCCTTTTCCCTCCTCCCCCCTCCACACATCCCAGTTGCTTTTACACTTGTGGTAGCAACCATCGTTTGCTTGATCCAACTGGAAGCCATCCCAGCAAGAAGAAAATAAAGGGGAAGGACTTCTGGCAGGAGAACAGCCTGAGATCAGCTACAACTGATGGGAAGCACAACCCCAGAAAGAAGGCACGGGGGTACGTCTGGAAACCTAGATGAGGCTTTCGAGTTGTGATCCTTCAACCCACCACAGCTTTGTCTTTGCACGGTGGTAAGTCACTTAAAAACCACTTTAAGAGCTCCGTTCACTGCTGAATGCACCCAGCCACCCCCTTTTCTAAAGACCCATCCGAAAGAGCCTGGTGAAGTGCCACCTGAGGTCTCCAAACACACCACAGCTACGCAAGCCTTGCAGCTTGCCAAGGAACAGCAGTAAAACAAAATTTCTCCAAGAGGTTTGGGGTTTTTTTTTCGGTGTGTTTTGCCATAGCTGAAGGGTGTTCTCAAATGGTTTTCGGGAGAAGAGGAACAAGGGCAAGCATATGCAAAGGATCTAGCAAGAGCTCTTAAGCAAAGCACACAGCAGGATGCTGAAGATAAATACACAAAGCCCTTTGCAGCATCAAAGGTGAAATCCATCCGGACATTTCTGAGGCTGCCATGGCAGCGTGCAGATGGAGTTTTCCAATTCCTTGCAGAGAAACCCTGTAAAATACAGACGGAAAACCAGAAGCACAGGCTCAAACTCTAAGCCAGCCCTCAATCCTGAGTTGCGTTGAGTTCACCACCACCGCCAGGAGCACAGAGCGAGAGCGCGGCACAGCCCTGCGCGGTCCCCGCAGGCTGGCTTGTCCCCAGCACGGGGTGGCCTCATGGCGGCCACCTCCATCCTGCTTCTCCTCCGGCACGGGGGTGGATGGAGGGGTCCTGTGGGGCCCAGGTGTAGCTCAGGGTACCGCAGGGGCTGCCAGCACGAGCCTCACCTCCGAAACCAAGAGCCCAATCCCCGGCTATAAAAGTACAAGCCACAGAGCTGCGCGGAGCGCAGGGAGCCGAGGCACCTGTGTTCCCAGAGGTACCACCCAAACATCCCAGCAGCAGGCAGACGGAGCTCCCCTAGCCCCTTACAGAGGAGAAGGAGGCAGAGCTAACCTTCTCTCGTTTTTTTAAGTTTACACAGCATTAGTTCCATGGGCTCCCGAGGAAGCCGCCCCAGGGACCCCAGGCAACCCTCGCCTGCCATCGCTGCTGTGCTTGCACGGAAACCGCCAGCTCCTAACACGAACAGATGAGCACAGTTAAAACCCTCACATTCAAGCCTCCTTTAAACACCCTTCACAGAAATACCCAGAGCTGCTCCTCCACTTAATGCAGCTCCGCCCCCCCCACCCAGAAAAAGCACAAAGCTACTCCAATTGAGTTTGCATGGCACTAAAATCAATGAACCAGCTACACATCTCCAACTGCCCCATTCTCAGTTTTCCTGATAACTGTTACCATGCAGAGAACATGCACGCCCCAGAGATATCCCAGACCATCCTGAAGAAAATCATGGACTTTATTTACAAAGCTCAAGCTTTCACCTCTGCAGAAATTTATCTTATCTTAGCTTTAAAGAAAAAAAAAAAAACAACAAAATACCGCAAAAGATTAATTTAGGCCAATTTTTACAGAGCATAGTTTTCGAAGTCAGCTGCAACTAGCTGTAACCACAGAGCTGATGCTAGGCAGGACACAAGAGCCATCGCACAAGCGACATTTGTGCCAGGGACCTTTCCGTTACCTGCTGGTCACCACCCGGCAGCGGGGGCTTGAGGCAGCGCTAGGCTCCACAGCTTGCAGGAAAAAGCAGCTCATTTCACTCACCGAGACACAAGCGACCACGGAGATGGAAGCAATGCCTGCGTCTGGCTCAGAAGACAAGATGCAAAGCAATGAAGCCAGCCCTTCGGCTGTGCCTCCCCACAGGTCTCCCAGCCCATGCCGCAGCTCTGCGTTCGCTGCCGGCTTCGCAGCACCAGAAGGAACCGCTCTGCGACGCAGCTGCGCGAGCAGACGTCGACAGTGGGAGCAGGCCCTGGAGCACAGCCTCTTTTGCTCATTTCCCGATACAATCTCTTGAAATAAAACAAGAAGAGCTAAATCATGCTCTCTCAGCTCAAGCAGGATACTGCCTAACCCAGTCTTTTCATTTCAAGGCCTGCCGCTTCTGGCAGGTGAAGAATATGGACTAGCAGCACTGCTTGAGCCACAGACTAAAGACCAGGGACGTGTTTCCCAGCCAAGGGCTGGAAGAGCAATCGCGCCCCCTGCCCAGCCTCCCTCGGGACCGGGACAGACCTCCCTGTCCATCCAGCTGCCCCCGGTGCGGGATCCAGCACCCCACAGGACGTAACTGCTTAACCCCCCAGGGACTGAACTGCCTTGACGTGCTACAGGAAGAGGTCAGTGGAGATCCAGCCAGCATCCATGCCCAAGGCAGGAGAGCTGTAAAGGAAGAGACCCCTGTAAAATCCCAACAGGTGACTTGGACAATCATTTCTTTAAACACACAGGGGGCTGACAACAGTCCACCACTGCCACGCCAAAGAGGAGCAGAGACCCCCTCGTCTGCCTGCTGTACCCTCCAGTCTGCGGTGGAAGAAAAAGCTCTGGCTGCCACCAAGACTGCGTCCACCACCGGACCCTCAGACATTATAAGCGTGGTGTGGGCAATGCTGCAGGAAAGCTCCCTGCCCTACCACCACTCTGCAAAAGGGCAGAATAAATGAGGGGATTTACAGACCGAGCTCAAAAGCCACAAACACACTTGCCAAGCCGAGTCCACCCCTTGTTTCGACACCTCGCACCGTGCAGTTTTTCCCACAGAAACCAGATTACAGCACCCCACTTCAAGAGGCAGCTAATTTTAAAAACACATCAGCTGGAAGCAAGTTCAACCCCTTCAACGGTCAAGGTCTTTTGAAGCTTACTGGTTTTCTCAGCCATACGCTATATACCCCTCCCCTTCCCACTCCCAATTCAACTTCATGTTCGACCTCCGTATCTTGTGGCGTCTTTCTCTCCCAGTACGGCAGACCCTGAGTGGCCTCCAGGCAGATGTCCTCAGAGGTACCAAAGCACAGCCATCAGGTCACCCCTCAGACACCCCAAAGTCAACAGACAGCACCAGAAGGTCTCCAACCCTCAAAAACTCAGAGAGGACCCAGAGGAGCTGACTCCCTGATACCACAACACGATTTAACACCAAGTTCAGTCGCTTGTGGCTTTCAACGGGCGTCTTGTCAAAGCCCAGCACCGAGGCAACGTCACTCGCCAAGTGTCGCACTGTTCAAGGTATCTCTAGCGCTGCTTGGCATCCTCAGTTCATGACCTGCAGAGGCTCCCACAGGATCTACACCATAAGCTCAAGACAGTCAGAAGGACAATGTTATCAGGCTCTATTTGCTCAGCCTCTAGACATCTAGAGCAAACAGGGTCGGAGTCTCCAGGAGGCCAGGAAATGGCCCTACCAGCCCTTTCTCCTAGGGAGACAGCACCAGTCTGCAGCAGCTCAGGCCATTCCTCCAGAGCTGCGCTGGTACAGCTGCCTGGTCGGCTATGCAGCAATGCAGACATGGCTCAAAAATACTTCGGTAAAGAACAAATTCAGTGCCGGGCCACTCAAACTGTTGTACCGAGGCAGCAAGAAGGTGGCTTTACCGCGCGCCTCCGCCAGAAGAGCCGTCAAGCAAACAAACGCTTTGAAGATCAGACACAGGTTTCCCTGTGAAGCCCATGCGGAAAGTCAGGGAGCAAAGAAAAGTGATGCTTTGAAACAATTTCAGTAACTTTCTCTGGTTAGCGTTGTAATCAGCAGCAATAGCAAATGCAACACTTCCGACCCACTTCATTACCACCTAGAGGAAATAAACGTATCACAGCCTCCCTGCTAAGTCCGCTCCATTCAGACGACAAGGCTCTCACAACCAGTTTTGACTCACAGAATCGAGGTGGGAGGGAAGAGAGAAAGAGTAAGAACAAGACACCGCAGACACACCATTTTTTGAGAAACTGGATTTCTAAACATGCGGTTCCTTTTCTTACCTGCTCCCACCTTGTCTACTACGTACTGAAATGTTTGACGAGATACACAATTCGCTGTTGGTGCAACTTTGCTCTGCTCAAGCCCAAATCAGATGTCAGAGCTATGAAAGCAGGAAAGGAAACACTCAAAAATATTATATTGCGAAGAGAAAACCACACTACTAAACTAAAACTTGAGTAGTCGGCTACAATGCAAATGGGGGAAACTTTAAAAAAAAAAAAGAAACTGCACTAGCTCAGACCAATACCTGTATGCCCCCAACATCCTGCCACCGCGGCGGTGAGCGGCAGATGTGGCTCTCGCACGCTCGGTCAAGGCAACTGCCGGATGGGTTTCCACAGCACACGCCTGGCAGGCTGCAGCTTTAGCAGCCGGGGAGAGGCATGCAAAGCGTGATCCTCACTCATTAGGGAGCAGAACTGAAGGGAAGGGGAGACGGGAGACTTAAAAACTAGAGCCAAGCTGCAAGTCTCAATGAGATCCAGCTGATTACTGGCGAGCGAACTGGCCCAAAGCATCTGCATAAAGGCAGGCGCATCTGCACAGCCACTGCAATGAAAAAGAAGAGACACACGAGCAGTTGCAGACCTTGGGCGGCTGTCCCAGCTGCTGCTAGGTCACTGGCAAAGCGTGCACCCCACTTTGCTGAACAAGCAATGTCCCCCGCACCTCTCACAGCAGAGCAGGCATTGGCAAGCTGCTGAACACACCAACAAACAAGCACTTCTGAGCAAGCTGGCTTTAATTCTGTTATCAGGATGCCAGCAGGGCCTCAAGTCCTAAGGAGATCACATCCGTATCGNACTTCATGTTCGACCTCCGTATCTTGTGGCGTCTTTCTCTCCCAGTACGGCAGACCCTGAGTGGCCTCCAGGCAGATGTCCTCAGAGGTACCAAAGCACAGCCATCAGGTCACCCCTCAGACACCCCAAAGTCAACAGACAGCACCAGAAGGTCTCCAACCCTCAAAAACTCAGAGAGGACCCAGAGGAGCTGACTCCCTGATACCACAACACGATTTAACACCAAGTTCAGTCGCTTGTGGCTTTCAACGGGCGTCTTGTCAAAGCCCAGCACCGAGGCAACGTCACTCGCCAAGTGTCGCACTGTTCAAGGTATCTCTAGCGCTGCTTGGCATCCTCAGTTCATGACCTGCAGAGGCTCCCACAGGATCTACACCATAAGCTCAAGACAGTCAGAAGGACAATGTTATCAGGCTCTATTTGCTCAGCCTCTAGACATCTAGAGCAAACAGGGTCGGAGTCTCCAGGAGGCCAGGAAATGGCCCTACCAGCCCTTTCTCCTAGGGAGACAGCACCAGTCTGCAGCAGCTCAGGCCATTCCTCCAGAGCTGCGCTGGTACAGCTGCCTGGTCGGCTATGCAGCAATGCAGACATGGCTCAAAAATACTTCGGTAAAGAACAAATTCAGTGCCGGGCCACTCAAACTGTTGTACCGAGGCAGCAAGAAGGTGGCTTTACCGCGCGCCTCCGCCAGAAGAGCCGTCAAGCAAACAAACGCTTTGAAGATCAGACACAGGTTTCCCTGTGAAGCCCATGCGGAAAGTCAGGGAGCAAAGAAAAGTGATGCTTTGAAACAATTTCAGTAACTTTCTCTGGTTAGCGTTGTAATCAGCAGCAATAGCAAATGCAACACTTCCGACCCACTTCATTACCACCTAGAGGAAATAAACGTATCACAGCCTCCCTGCTAAGTCCGCTCCATTCAGACGACAAGGCTCTCACAACCAGTTTTGACTCACAGAATCGAGGTGGGAGGGAAGAGAGAAAGAGTAAGAACAAGACACCGCAGACACACCATTTTTTGAGAAACTGGATTTCTAAACATGCGGTTCCTTTTCTTACCTGCTCCCACCTTGTCTACTACGTACTGAAATGTTTGACGAGATACACAATTCGCTGTTGGTGCAACTTTGCTCTGCTCAAGCCCAAATCAGATGTCAGAGCTATGAAAGCAGGAAAGGAAACACTCAAAAATATTATATTGCGAAGAGAAAACCACACTACTAAACTAAAACTTGAGTAGTCGGCTACAATGCAAATGGGGGAAACTTTAAAAAAAAAAAAGAAACTGCACTAGCTCAGACCAATACCTGTATGCCCCCAACATCCTGCCACCGCGGCGGTGAGCGGCAGATGTGGCTCTCGCACGCTCGGTCAAGGCAACTGCCGGATGGGTTTCCACAGCACACGCCTGGCAGGCTGCAGCTTTAGCAGCCGGGGAGAGGCATGCAAAGCGTGATCCTCACTCATTAGGGAGCAGAACTGAAGGGAAGGGGAGACGGGAGACTTAAAAACTAGAGCCAAGCTGCAAGTCTCAATGAGATCCAGCTGATTACTGGCGAGCGAACTGGCCCAAAGCATCTGCATAAAGGCAGGCGCATCTGCACAGCCACTGCAATGAAAAAGAAGAGACACACGAGCAGTTGCAGACCTTGGGCGGCTGTCCCAGCTGCTGCTAGGTCACTGGCAAAGCGTGCACCCCACTTTGCTGAACAAGCAATGTCCCCCGCACCTCTCACAGCAGAGCAGGCATTGGCAAGCTGCTGAACACACCAACAAACAAGCACTTCTGAGCAAGCTGGCTTTAATTCTGTTATCAGGATGCCAGCAGGGCCTCAAGTCCTAAGGAGATCACATCCGTATCGATGGACGCTCGGGGAAAGCTGGCATGATGGGGGCGTGCAGGGGGCTGAGCATCCTCAGCATCCGCTTCCCCTCCATGGACCATTTTTCCCCCCCGTCGGACTGATAAGTAGTTTCCCACAAGGAAAATCCTGCTCTGAGCTCCAAAAGGTGGGGGCAAGTGCCTCATTTGCTTGGTTTTTGGGGTACCGAGGTTCATCGGCGCCGTGAGCTCCCACCCTCGCGGACGCAACTGCTCAGCAGCCGCCTGCAGCACGAGAAGCTCCTCTGCATAAAGCTGAACAGTGCTGGCTCCCGTGTTTGATTTCCAGGATCCAAGCCACAAGGAGAGCTAAAAATATCCCAATTAACTGTTCCTTTTCAATGCAAGACTCACTGATGGTGCCACAGGGGTATTATACAGCTGCAAACAGGAAGATGTGGTCTGCAAAAAACCAGAAATCGAACAGAGAAAACAAGGGGCCAGGACAGTAATCTCTGAATTCAAGCGTGGACCACACCACCGAAAAATGTGGAGAAGCTTTTGCTACTTGCAGTTGTGGTGGCTAGCTCTCGTGCTTGCAAGCTTACTGGTGTGATACATACACCGTATCATTCTTGCTCTGCATTGATTGCACACGGAGAACTCGTTCTGGCTATATCCCATGCAAGCCGCCTCCTGAATCTGCTGGCGGCTTAGCTCTGTGTCACCCTGCATGGCAGGAGTTAAGCAGGAAACTTTAATTCCTGGTAAAGCCCATTGCAAAGAGACAGCTCGGCTCTGGAGCTAAGCATTTCGTCACATGCAGATTTAGCAGCTTTTTCTTTTTTTTTTTTTTTTATCTCTGCCTGGTCTTTACGCTGACATCTACGCGTTAAACATCATCTGTGGGTAGTACAGCGGTACATTACTCTCAGCGGCACACCCGGGAGAACCAGCAAATCCTCTCCATTTGAGCCCAAGCATCGGCTTTACCCTGGAATTATACTTATCTCTCCGGCGCTAGGCTCCCATTAATGGAATTACCAGGCAGGCTGCCTCAGACTTAACACTCAAGAGAGGCGGGCTGGGATGGCACCGCTCCAGCCTCAACTCGCAAAGCCTGAACTGTTCCTCCATCCTCCGAGCTGCTGCCCTAACAAACCCGACCCTGTGACGAGAGCCAGGGAAACAAAAGAAAAAAACCCTCAAACTGTCCAGTGCAACCAATATCTTTCTAGGAACACCTGGGTCTCTTGCCAGCTCTGTTCCAACCCCAATTTAGCTCTCCTGCAGCACACAGCGGGGTGGCACGTGCCATCAGGATGCCGAGCCAGGAAGCGCGGCTGGTGCTCGAGCAGACACTTTGGGAGATGAATCTGCACCAGACCCTCTGCAAACACCTGATGCAAACCCATAGCTAAGGAGAGCACTTATCCACCTCGAAAATCACGGAGCAAGCACTAGAGTCTGAATAGTTATTTCAGAAATACCCACTGCTACGTAAAACGGGGAGGCGTACCATAGCAAACCAGCCGAGACTGCTAACCTCAGCACGGGAGATTATGTCGCATGTGCTAGAAAACGGCTTTCCACCGCACAGCGGCTATCGCACTGCCACGCTGAGCGGTTTGCAGCACGGCATGAACCGGTCCCTTAACCCACCCCTGCACCTCCCAATAAAATGGACAACTGCGAGCACCACAGGCTGCCAAAAGCTAAACGGGATGCAGCAAGCAACCCTCCTGCAAAGCTCCACCAACAGCACCGTGACTTCAGCATCCCCGGGGCCTGTTCTTTGAACAGAGCACCCACAGGTTTGTTTGCATGGGGGTTTTTTTCCAGTCACTCGCAATGGGACTTCTCTGTCCTTGGGCAGGGAAGGAGAGCAAGGAGAAAACAGAGATTGACCAGCACTTGAACGACGTGTGCCCCACGTACAGAGACCCAGGCACGCAACACTGCAAAAGCAAGCAAAACACAGGAAGGAGAAAGCTTAGTCGCAGAGTACAGACGTGCTGCAGCTTAAGCTTTGGGAGCTGAACTACTCTCTCCTGTAATTAAAACGCAGGAGAGGGAAGTACAGGAATTACTCTAGCATGACTGTGAAGGACTAACATGCTTTGAGTTTCAAAGTCGATCCTAACACATGCTCTTTGGTGTGATTATAAATCAAAAAAGAAAAGTGTTTTTGCTGTAAGAAAAGGCCCCGCACAGCCCTGTTATTAAACCACACAACGAGCAAACGAGGGAGGCCAGGGCTGCCGAAGCAAGGCTGAAGGCAGTCCTCTCTTCCCCTGCGTTTGCTCTGCCGGTTGCTCTCAGCAACACAACGATTGAGGCAGGCAGCGTGCCCCGTGACAGGAAAAACACATGTAACACCCAGGCGCTGAAACCTCGCCTCTGAGAGCGTCTATGCAAAACACAGCCCAAAACGTTTCTTCCAGCTCCGCAGAGCCAATGTTTCGCAAAACTGAGCTGTCAAAACGCTATCGCTTGCATCGAAGGTGAAATTCGCCAGCAGGAGATACTCTTAAGCATCTCCCTATTTTCTGCACATCGGGGGGAAAAAAAAGGAAGCCTACGGTTAAGGTCACGGCATGGTGCAGCTCGGGGTGATGTGAAAAAGAGACAGGAGGACATCAGAAACAGAAATTACACATGTGCAGTGCTCTTCAGCCTGGCACCCAGGGGAACAGCTTAGCGAAGAAAACTACCTTCTTTTTAAAATAATGATAAAGGTAAGGAGCCATCGGAATTCTGAGTCAAGCTCCAAGATAAGAAATCATATTGCTGCATGGGTGCGGCTGCCTGCTTGTTCGGTCGCTGTTAGAGTTTTTTTTAAAGATAAACGTGTCTTTCAGAACGTGTTTGTTGGCCAATCTTCCCTCAGCTGAAAAAAAAACAACCCCAAAACAAAACAGAAGGAAGCTCACAGCCGTGAAAAGGATAAATGAAAGGCAGGAGGGTTTCTGAAGAGCTGAGATCATGCTTCGCAGTCCCCTTAAAGTAAGATGCAACACAGTAGTATGTTAAAAAGGACAAAGGATGAGTAAATTTAAAGTCCCAAGTAGTTTTGATAAAATATCATTCAGAAACGCTACTAAGCAAACCCAGCAAGAGGCAGAGCCCGTTCACAGACCAGAACATGTCTAGGAAACAAAATAGGTAATTTTTAAAAGCTATTTTTCAATTGCGAAACTGTTGTTATATAGGATTATTTCATCAGAAATTCACAGTCCGGAGGAGGCTAGCTCAGAAAATGCATCCAGGAAGAAAAAAGTAACTTGTACATCAGAGGAACAACTAAGGCAAATCCCTTAGGAAGGGTGTAAAATTGAGCAGAGAGTGGTTTTGAATCCAACAGAACAACAGCCTGAACACAACTGAAGCAGAAGTACAAGAGTACTGCAGGAAAGCAAACCACGTAAAGCACCCAGGAGCTTGATGGCGCAAAAGCTGCAGCACGTCCAGTCGCTCTCGCCAACTTCCCCACTGCTCAGGGAATTGCAGGAGGACAAGCACCGCTGCCTGAAGCCCCGCCGGCTCAGCCCAGGGCTTTGCTGCTCTCCAAACAGCGAGGTGTGAAGCAACCACCACCGAGGTTATACGACAGAAGCGGTTTTGTAATGGTTTTGGTTTAGAAAGCATTTTGCACCGGCCTTCGCTGCTGTTCTGTTCTGCCTTTTCTTATTCAAGAACATCAGGGGGAAGAAAAGGGACCGCGCACATGGCAAGCCCTTTACTAGACAGACAGGTTTTTAACTAAACCCCGGACATTGCCACTGCTGAACACGGCTTTAAATTAAAGCCCACGAACAGCCTCCTTTTTCTCAGCACAGCACCGGCAGAGAAAGCTCCCGACCCTCTCACTCGCTTTGCTACGTGCTCCCTGATCGAGCACGTCCCCTTTGCCCGCCCAAAATGGGGCATCGAATCCCGGCCGGTCCATGCAGCTCCCCAGAAGGCTCCAGCACATGCCCTCATCCGTTGTTCCCGCACGTGCCCAAAAGTCCCTGCCCCACACCCACCATCTCCTTCCTTGTGTAACGGGGAGATGTCGCCCTCCACTCGACTTCAGTTGGAGCACAAGAGCAAACAGAACCATTTCTCGAAGGAGAAGACCTCACGCTTCACCGTGGTGCCACATTTCACTTTTTGGGTGCCGTTTTCAAAGGAGGTGCCGCAAGGCAAGGGGGTGGGGGGAACCAACTGCAAGCAGCGGGTTCGTTACTTCAGGCACCTGAGCTGCCGCATCTCCAACTGCCCCTGCAACCCCCAGGGGCCAAACCCGGCCGTCCCACCACCTTTGCCAGCGACACCCCAGGCAGCAGGTACTTTGGGGGCTCCCCCGGCTGCCCACCGAGCACCCAGGCCATCCTGCGCCACCTCGCACGTCCCGGGGAGCAGCAGGGCCGAGGAGGGCTCACCGCCCTGTCCCCCCAAGGAGCGCCCCCGGCCACCAGGAAGGCAAAGCCTCCCCTAACAGCAACCAGGGTGAACAGCAGCTCCTGCGCTGCTTCACCCGGGGGTGGGGGGGGGGAAAGCAGTATTTTGGGAGGGTTTCTTTGGTTTGGTCTGTTTTGATCTCAATGCTGCCCCACCTCAACTCAAAGGACACCCCAGTCCCCTGGCAGAGCCTCTGCTAGGTGCGCAGCCCCGCGCTCTGACCCTCGGCACAACACCCCCCAGCACACTCACAGCCCTCCGCAGCCCCCCA